>CM056503.1:9347160-9852905 GCA_029783415.1 Anisodus acutangulus | reverse complement strand
TGACAATACCATGAAAACATATACAACACAATGTTTGGTGATAACACAAGTACAACCCAAATGGATTGAGGAAATTCTGAATAGTTATAGAGGGGACCAAGAAGTGTTACAAGCCATCACTACTCTTAGTGCCAAACCTGACCCTGAATTGAACATTTCCTTGCAGCAACGAGTGTTGAGATATAAAGGAAAGGCTTGGGTGGGACAAAATGATGAGGCATGAATTGACTCTAACAATACACAAGTCAGGACTAGGAGGACATTTAGGAGTCGGGGCTACTTATCAGAGACTAAAGGCATTACTCTATTGGCCTGCCATGATTGAGTTATGTGAGGTGTGCCAAAGATGCAAAGATGAGCAAACTGCATATCCAGGCTTATTGCAACCTCTTCCTATCCCTGAAGGAGCATGGGAGCATATTTCAATGGATTTTATTGAAGGTCTACCCAAATCTGAAGGGAAAGATATTGTGTTAGTGGTTATTGATAGATATAGCAAGTATGCACACTTCATTGCCACTGCTCACCCTTTCACTGCTCCACAAATAGCTAGGATATTCCTAGACAACATCTACAAGCTACATGGACTACCCAAGAGTCTAGTGTCTGATAGGGATAAAGTGTTCATTAGCAATTTCTGGAAGGAGTTGTTTAGACTTCTGCAAGTTCAGCTTTGTTACAGCTCAGCCTATCATCCATAGATAGATGGCCAAACTGAGAGGCTCAACAGGTGCTTGAAAGACTACTTAAGATGCATGACTGGCCATAAACCAAAGGATTGGCACAAATGGCTATCACAGGATAAATTCTGGTACAATAGTAACTATCACACGTCCTTGAAAATGACCCCTTTCAAAGTGTTGTATGGGTATGATCCCCCTCAGCTGACTTTTGAGCTCATTGCTCAATCCAAAGTAGATATTGTTGATCAAATGCTTAAGGAAAGGCAACTAATGGCCAAAGTGTTAAAGGAGAACTTGACTAAAGCACAAAACAGGATGAAGGCTAATGCAGACAAGAAAAGAACTGAGAGGGAATTCAATGTGGGAAATTGGATGTTTTTGAAGTTGCAACCCTACAGACAAACATCTATAGTTATAAGAAAGAGTCTCAAACTAGCATCAAAATTCTATGGTCCCTACCAGATCACTCAGAAGATTGGACCAGTGGCATATAAATTAGTCTTACCAGTGACTGCAAAAATACATCCAGCCTTCCATACTTCTCAACTCAAGAAAAGGATAGGGGATCACATTATACCTTCTATTGATCCTCATTTTGTTCAACAGATGGTCAGCTACTGACAGAACCAGTTGCAGTGTTGGATAAGAGAATGATCAAGAAAGGAAATAGAGCTGCCACTCATATTTTGGTTCAATGGGCCAACCTACTACCTGAAGAAGCTACATGGGAGGATTTTCAGTTCATGAAGTCACAGTTTCCAGACATAGATGAGTTTTGAAGGAAGAAGCTTATTCTCAAGGAGGATGGGGTGTCACAATAAAGTATTGTGACATAGTTTTATGTAATTCAGTTTAGTCCCCAAAGTATTTAAGTGATCATTTCTAGCCTTATAATTATAGTCTTCAAATTAGTTATGTTTATTTGCATATTAGTCCCTATGATTATTAAAAAATGGGATTAGGTCTATTGTCGGTAAGGCAATACATAACCGATTAGTACTGTTCATAGGCATCAGAAAATTAATTGAGCAATTTCTCTCTCTCAATCTCTTCTCTTCTTCCTCTTTTCTCCTCTGTTGAATCTTACTGGTAACAGGAGCAATCCTCTTGTTACACAGTCTAACACATAACACATCACACATCACCTTTTCTAAAGTGGATTCATGACATAACACATCACCAAACTTGACATGTACATAAATCTTAAAGACGCCACCAGTTATGTAAAAGCTATTTTCCAACGAAATCAAAATAGAAAACCAAGACAAGGTGGCAGCGAAACATACATTCCTGAGCTGTTTTACTTGCTTGCGAAGGCCTGTGATCTCGTCATCTAGGTCTCCGTGCATCGGATCAATCCGCAACTGTATTTCATCTGAACCACCTACTTGCCTTGTACTCAATCCATCTCTGATCAATCAAACACACAAAAAAAACATCTTAATTTCTCAAAAAAATAAAAAAAAGTGTATATTTGTTAATTTGTTAATTTTCTGCAAATTAGGTTATACTTTTTGCGATTTTTCGGTACACAACACTACTCAATACAATTCAAATTAGAACCACAACGAATTGTAATTTAGAAGCTCATAAAAAAAATGGTAGAGACCTGGATCTGTAGGAAGCAGCACCGTATAAATCACCACCTCTACGAGAGCTAGAAGCCATTGAAAGAAAGGACAGAAAAGATTGAGGAAAACCCCGAAACCCTAGATTTAACAATAACTTGAAAGATCGATAGAAGGATTGAGAAACAGCACAGTTGAAAAATCGTCCAGTATTCGAATTTTTGGGGTTTCAATTATTAAAGTCACAGCCTGTGACCTTTTTCATTTGGTGTAAGATGACGTTGGGAGTACATATTTACCGTTCGATTACGGAATCCAACGGCTAGTAATGTAGACCCTCAGTGAAAGTCGGCATCTGACAGGTTGATTTGCAAGCTCAACCAATGATTTGGTGCCACGCAGGATAAGGCTGTGTGTCAATATGGATTGACCGTTGACTTAATTTTTTGGAATAATTTTTGTGGGTGATTTACCCTTGACTTTGGATTAGAAAACAATTACTCAACTTTTTTAATAAGTTAATAAACATATTTGACTTTAGATTGACGAATAAAAAATGAGTTGGGTCATTATATATATTCTCAAACACAGTCTCTCTTTGTGTGGCACAACATATACGTATTATTTGTCTTAGTTAACCACGTCATAAATCAAGTTAAGTCTCACAATTTTGATGCAACCCGACCTTAATGTTTAAGATTTATAGATGATGTTCCACCCGTTTCTCAACCATTTTCCCTCTTTCACCGAGTAAATAAGAATAGTATAACAATTGTAAAATAAAGGCTAATAACGTTATCTACAAGCGCTGGAAAAATTTGAATATCTCAGCTTCACCTAAATCTCATACGTTTATTTGCAAATTTTATACAGTCAAACTTTTTTATAATTGTCATTCTTTATAACATTATTTCACTATAACGGTTTGATTTTCTATGGAATCGATTTTTTATGTTATATTTTACTTCTCTATAACTCTTTGTAAAATTATCTCTCTGTAACTAGAAGCAAATCCGGAATTTCAAAAGGATGAATGCACCTTCTTGATATTAGTGAGAACTCATTTCCCAAAATCAATTCTTTATAATAAAGAAGGATTAGAATTTTTTTTAAAAGAAAATAAAAAAGGGAGCAAGTGGGATTTGATCCCTTAACCTTAAGGGTTTAGGATAATAATTAAACAAGTGCATCATTCAGTCTCTTTTGACCATAGGTTACTTCAGATAATACTGAAGATCTTTTAAGAATTATACATATAAAATAATGAATTTAGTCAGATGGTCATGGGTTCATGTGACCCATTTTTTACATATAATTTCGCTCATGTCTGTAACAGTCATACTAAAGTATTGTGTAATAATATTTTGTAAGAAATATATTATCTATACAAATAATTTATTAAAATATTTATGGTAATCATCATTAATGTCATGCACATAGTAAATGTCATGCATTTATAGCTCAAATCCAATTACATAACATCAATTAAACAATGGATGCTAGAAAACTAGAATTCAAGCGTTATATTATCACTAATGCCCTGAAATTTATGAAACAACTTACAATTGTAGAATTCTTAAGTCAAACTTGATATATTTAAATTCTTAATTAATGTTAAATGCATATGTTCCTTAGATTTTAATTATTTATCGGTATAGTATAACTAATTATGAATTCATTAGTCTTTTCAATTTTTAATTAATGAGATATGAAAATCAATTGAGATTTTACAATTAACGAGTAAATTATTTTCATTTATAACATAAAAAGTACAGAAAAATAATTGGTTGCATGCTTTTGTTTATAACAGCTAAATGAGATCTAAACATCAAATGTCAGTATACATATATAACAACACCTCAATATAGCAGCCATTAAATTTTTAGACAAACGATGTCATTATAGAGAGGTTTGACCATATTAGTCTACATTTTTTTTGGTTGCTAATGAAAAAGCAAAGCATTTCAATTAATCGTAGAAAATTAATCTTTAAAATGAATACATCAGTTATGATGATTTCTAGTATAATTTCCTTCCCTTTTCTTTATTTTGGTGAAAAATATTTGGTGCTATTTACAAGAAAAATTATTTTACCTCAGCGAGTTCACGATGCATTACTATTTTCGAGCTGATTTCATAACTCATACAATTCGTGAATGAGTAAAATTTAAAGGCTTACATGACATGTTTGAGCAATAGATCCTGCGACATCCTAAATCTTTGTTTTGCATGTACTTAGCCGATTTTATCACAAGAAATTAAAAATCATACTTGAATTCCATTTCTGACAAAAGAATATGATCCAGAGCAATAATTTAAGAGCGCTACCATTATCTAATGTAGCAAATACATTCACTTTACCTTTGTAAAATTTCATCAACTAATAGTTATAGCAAGTTTGTTTTAATTACATTGTATATTACATAATAATTTGGCAATCTATCAACAAGCTTAATCATTAAATTTCTCAACGTGATTGTTGCATTTCTTCACTGTTTGAAGTTGTATATTTGATTGAAATAATAATGAGATAACACATTCACATGACAAGCTTGAAATTTAATTGAACTTCGTGTTAGAATAACAAGTATTATTTAGGCTTTGAGGCTTGTGGAGTACCATTTATGATTTAATTCTCACTATGAACACTGTCGAAAATCTACAATGAATCTCATAAGATATAATAAAGCCACCAAATGCTGTAGAACTTCGGAACAATTAACCTTTTCTATTTAAAATATGTAAGAAAAGGAGAGGAAGGATGATCATATAATGAATTGTAACATTAGACATAAACAACGCCAAAGGGAGAAGTTAATAGTCGTTTAACTTGCATTTGTTCAGACAAGTCATGCCTGTTACGTTCCAAAAAGAAACAGTACTAGTAAAAGAGCAGTCCGATACACTAAGTTCCCACTATGTGCGAGTCCGAGAAAGGTTCGGACCACAAAGGTCTATACCAGATATTATTGACAAATTTCAATTTCTTTTGAGAACTTACTTCCAACACTTCTTGTACATGAATTGACTTAATTATCTCTCTTTACAGTGCATTTGAAAGCTTTGTAATCAACTAATTAGGGATAGCTAACTTTTCTCAACTAGTCTAATTAATGATATTAACAAGCTATATCAACACTCCTCAAGGACACTTCTAATTCGTTAAACTTTTTGAAGGACAAGGTATAATTATTTTGAATTTAAAAGGAATTGAATCCGATATGCCAAAATAATTAATAGCACATGCCAACCCTACAATAAGTTGCACGCTACAAGGAGAAAAAAACCAAGATAATAAACATAAGTACCAGTCAAATACTTACTCTATAAATATAGATCTGCTTGTGATTGTTATCCATTTATTCGTTATTTTATTTTGCTTGGAAGCTATGCTTTTAATAAGAATAATTTAGACTTTACGAACCAAACAATACTAAAAATATAAAGGTAGGTGCTAAGTTGTGTTTTGAGAGGTAGCAGGGTAGAACTGAGAATTTTTAATATCTCAAGGATAAAGATAACGTGAAGGAAAAATAAGTTAATTAGAACCTTATAAATCTTTGAATATTTTATAGAATTCTCCATTACAAGAAAATTGGTGGAAGCACCTCTACTTGAAAAAGTGTAGAATCTACTTTAACTAGAAACTAGAAAAAATATTCATATATAATTTTAACTATAAACCCTATTTAAATGTGAACTAAATAAACTAACAAATACTAAATCCTATACAAATTTAATTTCCTACAATTTTGAATTGTTGATCTAATATAATGTCTTGCCTTATTTTTAATGTAAATTTGAATATTAACCCAATGTTAAAAGAACAATGGTACTAGCTCTTTCCTAAAAAAAAATACTCCCTCCGTCTCAAATTTTCTTTTCGTCGAACCAAATCTTGGAGTAAGAATCATTTAAGAATAGATGCATCAATGTCAATTCTCACTCCAAAAAACAATGATGACAGAAAATTTGGACGAAAGGAATACTTAATTACACTTTGTCGAAATTATGTTGAATGAAAAGAAAGAAAAAAAAGAACCAATCAATAGTAATGGAAAATGCAGAAATAGGAGGAGGAGGTACATTTTATTGAGTTACTACAATTTTCAGGAAATGACAGAGGTTGAAAGGAGGCCAGCTTCTTTAAGACAAGTAAATGAGGAAATGGTATCCTATGATTACTTATAATTTTGAATAGAAAACGAAAAAGGTCAGATTTATCTTTTTATTCTCACAAATAATTTATATTTATCCTTCATTATACTTATATGATATATTTATTATTTTTATCCAACTTTCTAACTATATTTGTCCTTGTAATCTAAAAAGGGCTATATTTACCCCTACTTTATTAAATGATCATGTTCACCTTAGTTTTCCTATGTCTATGTGATAACTTATAATTAAAAAAATCTGGAAAAGGTTTTTTTTAAAAAAAGTGGATTTTTATAAAAAAATCTCGAAAAACTGAATTTTAAAAAACAAATGTGGAAAACCCCTTTTTTAAATGAATCTGGAAAACTTGATTTTTTAAAATTAAAATCTGATTTTTTTTAAAATCTGGAAAACTGAACTTTTAAAAAAAATGTGGAAACCCCATTTCTAGAAGAAGAAAAAAACTGAATGGACTTTTTAAAATCTGAAAAACCGATTAAAAATATATTACAAAATTCTAGTTTTCCAGATTTAGTTTTAAAAATATGATTTTTCCACATTAAAAAAAACCAAAATTTCCAGATTTTTATAAAAAATCACCTTTTCACATTTAAAAAAAACATTTTCAGATTTTTTAAAAAAAATAGTGTCCTAAAAATGAAATCATGAAAATTTGTTTTTTTTTAAAGTAATTAAATGAAATCCATTTTCTCCAGATATTTTAATTAAAAAATTCAATATTTCAGTTTTTTTGTTTTAAAAAAGTTTTTTAAAAATTCAATTTTTCTTGATTTTTAAAAAAAATCTATTTTTAGTTCTTTTAAAGAAAATTCAGTTTTAAAAAAAAAAATTATCACGTAAACACCACATAGGAAAAATAAGGTGGCAATGGGAATTTAACGAAGTGGGGTAAATATGACTTTCTTTTAGAGTACAAGGGTAAATATGGCTTGAAAGTTGAATGAAGAGGGCAAACATTTCAAAAAAGTATAATGAAAGATAAATATAACTTATTTGTGAGAATATAATGGCAAATCTGATCTTTTTTCGCAGAAAAGAATGATTTTTTAAAATCTATTGCATATTATCTTCAAATCTCTTATATATAATATAAAAATATCTTAAAATGATATAAAATTTAAAACAAATTTACAAAGAATTACAAAAATCATACCATCCGATACAACCGAAAAAATAAATAGTACCCTACCAAATTTAAATAAATGAAATAATATAACAGTTCAATTTATTTGTGACAAGCACAAAATAAAATCAATGTAGCCTAATGTAGCGACGGCTGCAGAAACTGTAGCTGGGTCACGTGGCAGGGTGGTAGCTAAGCAGTGACAAGCACATACCAATGTTGAAAGTCAAAATGAAATATGTTGAAAATTATAAACATCACGTTTTCCTCGCCCTATCCTACATTGGATCCCTGAGATAACTGTCTTTGTTTATTTTATTTTTATTTTTGGTAATGAAGATATTTATTAATGAAAAATTACTTAGGAGTCGTTATATGGAGATATATAATCAATATGCTAAGGAATCTATTTTCATTAGATTAATAATAGAACACTAAAATGAACCAAAACATAAATTTAAAAATTATGGATAACATGTAACTTAACTACCTCAAAACGTAAAATAGAAATTTAATAAAATTTCTTTCTTCATTCCTTTTTCTCATATCATTATGTTATCTCTTCATTTCATTATATTTTTTTTAATTATTTTGTTATAACATTGATCGAAGAAAAGCATTGTTTAAATAATGCTATACATGAAAATTTAGCAAAAATTGCCATAGAGAAGGACGAAAAAAGAGATTAAAAAGATTAATTGAAGTGTAACTGGTGAGATTTGCTTTGATGATAAACTAAGTCCTCCACTAATAAAGTATGATTAAGTTGTAGGTTCAAGAAAAGAGAATAACTTCTTACACTTTATTTGCAGTAAACCTAATAAGCATATGACATGTGTACTAATGGGCTTGAGGACTAATTTACTAGATAAGCAAGCCCTTTACCGTCGCTAAGATGAGGGTTCAAACTCCATCAATAGAGTACATCTCTTTTCACTTTCCCGCGCGAACAACTTTAAGAAAAAATATAAAAATAAAATAGGATGTGTAATTTATAAAATCTTCAGCAAATCATGCTTAAATATATATAATTTTCATTATTTATTATTTTATCATAATAAATTATTATTTTGGTATATACATCAATTACCAAATGATAAATATTAAATAAACTTTACCTTTCTGTCCACTAACATATCTCTCCTCAAATCGAACGAAAATATCTATTAAAAAGAGATACTTAACTATTTTTTCAATAGAAAATCTAAAATTCAATAAAGACTAATCATTTATAATTAACTATTAAAGAAAGAGATAATCTACTAGTCTTTTGAGAAAATGACCGAATCCCCCCCCCCCCCCCGTCCAATATATAGCTGGAATACCAATTACACACTCATGGTCTAAGCACGTGAAAATTCTTTTTGATAATGGGTGGCGGTGAGGTTCGATCTCAGGACCTTTGGCCTGCTTTGATACCATGTAAAGAATGGATCTTGGGCCTTACTCAACCCCAAAAGTTAGCTTGTAGGGTGAGGATTGTCCAAGTCAATATAAGGAATCCATGTTCCCATTCCATATCCGATATGGATCGAGGGAATTTCCAGCAGAATAGAGTCAGGGAATCGAGGGATCCATAGAGGTGCGATCTGAGCTATTTTCCTTTATATCTGTAAGTCGATCAGATTAATCTACTTTTCTATAGTATTATAGCAATAGATTTGTGAATGGAGAATACAGTACCAATTGCATCAACAATTGGGGATGAAAATTCAAATTTGAACCTAAACATAGTCGATCACAATCACCCGCTGTTTCTGAGTGCTTCAGACACACCTGGTGTTGTGCAAGTTGAAATACAACTAACATGGATGGAAAACTATACCTTATGGAGTAGAGTTGTGCGATTAAATCTGTTGACAAAAAATAAGATAGGTTTTATCGATGGAACAGTTAAACGAGATACATATGGGACAAATCAAGTGAAATAATGGGATAGATGCCATGCGATAGTGTTTTCATGGATCATGAGGAATGTAAGCAAGAATTTGCTTAGTGGCATATTATACAGATCTACTGCATCTGCAGTGTGAAAGGATCTGAAATAAAGATTTGATAAAATTAACCTATCTAGGGTGTATCAACTAAAAAGGGAACTGGCAATGTTGCATCAGGGAGTAGCACCAGTATCCAGCTATTATTCAAAATGAAGAATTTGTGGGATGAGATTGATTCAATTATTCCTCCACCAACATGTGATTGTGCCAATCCCAGGGAGTATATAGAACATCTGGCAAATCAGAGATTGCTAGAGCTCCTAATGGGATTGAATTATGGATATAATCAGGCTAGAAGTCAGATTCTTCTAATGTCACCTACTTCTAGGGTGAATCAAGCATATGCAATGGTTGCACGGGATGAAAGTCAGAAGCTGATTACTGGAAAATATACATGAGCAGAATCTGCTGAGCCTATAGCTTTGTTTGGTAGGTATGCTATCCCTCAGAACAAGCAGAAGAAGTCATTTTTTTAATACACATTTTGTGATCACTGTCAAACGAAGGGACACACTAGAGAAACATGTTATAAATTGATGTATTGTGATTATTACAAGAATAAGGGACATGTAAGAGACACATGCTATATGATTATAGGTTATCCTTCTGATTTCAAAGGAAAGAAGAAAGTCAATATGATTGTAATAGGTTATCAATCTAGAGAAGGTGATGGTCTACAGATGCATCAAGTTGGCCAGTCAAATTAGAGACATATGGGAGGATTGAGGCAGATATCTCAAGAGCAACAAGAACAACTCAATCTTATGTTAAGATCATGTTATCCAGACAAATATGAAAGGGTGTTTGCAGTACTTAACCAACAGGAGCATGGCAATGGTGTATCTCACACCAATGTTGCATTTCACACCAATGTATCAGTACCAAAAGTGCACATGGCAGGTAATCTTGAATTTAGTAAAGAGCCTAGCTGTAGTTGGATAGTTGATTCAAGGGCAACTAATCATATGGTGAACAATAAAAATATGATTGAACAAAATGATTTTAAAGATAATGCAGGTCATGTACAGTTGTCTACTGGTGATACAGCCACTATTACACAGACAGGGAGTTGCAAATTAGGAGGAGGTGATCTTGTTAAGCATGTGTTGTGTGTGGCAAGTTTTCAGTTTCTAAATTGACCAAGAAATTAAAATGTAGTGCTAGTTTTTCCCCTGATTTCTTTGTTTTACATGATCTCTTCACTTGAAAGGTGAAGGAGATTGGTAAGATGGTAGATGGTCTTTACATGCTAGAGTCAAGGATGAACTGTTCTGAGCAGACAAAGACACATGCTCACTTAGCAACTGCATCTACAAAGGCAAAGTTGCAGGCGGGACTATGTCATAGAAGGATGAGACATGTTCCAATGAGCATGCTCATGAAGATAGATGGTTTTGGAGATAAATCCAACTTCACAATTAGACACTGTGATGTTTGTCCATTAGCTAGGCAAACTAGAAAATCATTTCATGTTGGTAATAGTAGAACAATTTCTGCTTTTTAGTTGTTGCATTTGGATGTTTGGGGACCTTATAAGGTGCCTACATATAATGGCATGAGGTATTTTCTCACAATTATGGATGACTACACTAGGTGAACTTGGGTGTTTTTGTTACATGTTAAGTCTGATGTGGCCATTGTTCTTAAGACTTTGCTTGTAGATATTAGAACATAGTTTGGTGTGAATGTTAAGTGTGTTAGAACAGACAATGGTGCAATTTTTTTTAATAATTCTTGTTCTGATCTATTCATCCAACATGAATGATACACCAGAGATCATGTCCATATACTCCACAGCAGAATGTGGTAGTGGAAATGAGGCACATACACATCTTAGAGATTGCTAGGGCCATCAAGTTCCAAGGACACTTACCAGCAAGGTTTTGGGGAGATTGTGTGGAAACAACAATTTATGTGATCAATAGAATACCTTCTATTGTCATAGGAAATGTGTCACCTTATGAAAAAAAACGTTTAAGAAGGTCCCTTATTTGTCACATCTGAGGGTTATAGGGTGTTTGTGTTATGCCACCAATCTGGTCAAGAGGGGCAAATTTGATGTTAGAGTCATTAAGGCAGTATTACTTGGGTATGCAGCTAGACAAAAAGGGTATAAGTTGCTTAACTTAACCAATGGTACTGTGTTTGTGAGTAGAGATGTAACATTTTATGAGGATATTTTTCCTTTTGAACAGGACAAAGAAAATGTTGTTGCTGAATCACATTTTGAAGATTCAGCTGATGATTATTCCCCTATCTCTGATATGTGTGGTTATTCTCCAGCTTCTGATAGGCATGATCATAATGAGCATGTTGTTCCTGAAGGAGTTGTTGATTCTGGAACAAGGGAGCACAGTGATGATGTACAGAAGGTAGTCTCTCACAATGATGCAAGTTCAGTAGATCTTCAACCTACAGAGGATGTGCTCTCATCACATGGTCAGTCTGAAGCTATGATGCAGAATGTGCTTGACACCCAGGCACCACCGGAAACCAGAAAATCAAGCAGGATCAGAAAACCTCCTACATGGATGAAGGATTTCATTCATCCCACAGCAGAAGTAAGGTGTGCCAAATATGCATTATCAGACACCATTAGTTACTGTGGGTTATCTGTGTCCTATCAGAATGTTGTAGTTAACATGTCAGAAGAGTATGAGACACAATAATACAATGAAGCAACAAGAGACAAGAGGTGGATGGAGGCCATGAAAGCAGAGATTCAAGCCTTAGAAGATAACAAGACTTGTGAGGTGGTGGATTTGCCAAGTAATAAAATAGTCATAGGCTGTAAGTGGGTATACAAGATCAAGTATAAGGCCACAGGTGAGGTGGAAAGATTCAAAGCAATACTAGTGGAAAAAAGGATACAATCAGAAGGAATGGGTTGATTATCAAAATACATTCTCTCCTGTGGTGAAGATGGTGACAGTAAGGTCAATTATCTCAATTGATGCTGCTAAATGATGGATTGTACATCAAATGGATGTATTCAATGCATTTCTTCAAGGAGATATTAAAGAAGAGGTATACATGAGTTTGCCACAGGGTTTCACACATAAGGAAGGGAAATTTTGTAGATTGTTAAAATATTTGTATGGATTAAAACAAGCTTCAAGGCAATGGAACATCAAGTTGACTGATGTTTTGATGACTTCTGGATTCACACAAAGTCACTTAGACTATTCTCTGCTCACAAAGAAGGATAAAGACAAGATAGTGATAATATTAATATATCTGGATGATCTGCTTATAACTGGAAATGATGTGGGATTGATTAGAGAGACTAAGGAAATTCTGCAGCAACACTTTAAGATTAAAGACTTGGGGGAGCTGAGATATTTCTTGGGGTTTGAGTTTGCTAGAAACAAGAGTGGTATAGTGATGCACCAAAGAAAGTATTCCCTGAAGCTGATTGCAGATATGGGACTGACAGGTGCCAAACCTGCTAGTTCACCAATGGAGTTGCATGTAAAATTAACCATTGCTGAGTATGATCAACACCTAAGGGAGGCTGGAAATGCTAACAAAGGTACTAGTAGTGTGATTGAAGATCCTCTCATGACTGACTCTTCCAGTTATCAGAGGCTCATTGAAAGGCTGTTGTATCTGACCAATACCAGACCAGACATAGCCTTTGCCGTTCAGTGTTTAAGCTAGTTTATGCAGCACCCAAAAATGTCACATTTGCTAGCAGCTGAAAGAATAGTCAGGTAAATAAAACAAGCTCCAGCTCTGGGCATATTCATGTTTGTTGAAGATTCTAATGTGTTGTCTGCCTAATGTGATGCAGACTGGGCTTCATGTCCCAACACTAGAAGATCAGTTACATGTTATTTGTTGTTCTTTGGGTCTTCTCTTATTTCTTGGAAGTCCAAGAAACAACACGCAGTCTATAAAAGCTCTGCAGAAGCTGAGTACATAAGCTTGGCATCTGCTGTAGCAGAGGTGGTATGGGTTTCTGGTCTGTTTGCTGAGCTTAATATGTGTCTGCAGTTGCCTATTCTAGTCTATTGTGACAACAAACTAGCCATCCAAATTGTTGTTAATCCAGAATTTCATGAGCGTACAAAACATATAGAGACTGACTGTCATTTCATCCGAGAGAAGGTGCAGCAAGGGCTATTGTCTACTTTGCACATTGTTACTGCTAAACAACCTGCAGATATGCTGACCAAAAGTTTGATGCAAGGTTAACACTCTTGTTGACACCCAATTTTGTCCCATCTTTTATGATTTTATTCGTAATTTTTAATATTTTGACACTTTTAAAATAATTTTTAATATAGGCATATATGTGTGTATCTTCGTATTATTATTATTATTCGCATTTTTATATCATTTGCATTTTTTATCATAATCATAAGTTTTATCCGAAAATTTTATGTTATTTTATTTTTTCGCAAAATTGCATCGCGTTCCCATTTTTTTTATTAAGCATTAAACATTTCGCAAATATTATAATATTTTATTATTATCACGTCGTTATGTTATTTTAAATAATTCACATCTTTTACAAAAAATATATATATATATAATATCTTTTAATATTAAACCCCTTTTATATTTTTCAATTCCTAACCCATTTCATTTTTCCAACCCAATACAAATTCTACCCAAACAAAATTCACAAGCCCAAACCAAATTCCCCCTTATTCCCTTTCCCTTTATTTCCCCCCAATTCCCACAACCCACAAAACAAAAATCCCAAACCAAGCCCAACTCCTTTTCTTATTCCCATCGCCAAGCCCAAACTCCCCAATTAAATTCCCCACTTACCGGCCCAACAAATTCTCACCCTTTATTTCCTTACCCCATTTTTCTGAAGCCTAACTCATCCGCAAATTTCAACCCTGGCTTGGACCAACAACCCACAAATTTAACCCTTGGCCCATCACCCATTCCCTCAACCCTTAAAACCAAAACAAAACAAAATAAAACTCAAAACCCCCCAAATCGAAAACCCTCAGCCCCCGACCCCACATCTGGCGACCCCACATCGCCGGTCACCTCGCCCTGCCATCACCAACCCCCTGCCACCACCAACTCCCCTCTGTTGCGCTGACACCATAAAACCCGCGACCCATGCCCCTCAAATCCGCGATTTTCTTTACCTTTAATTCGAATTTCAAACTCGTTCTTGGGGGGGAAATCCACCTATAAATACCCCATGTTGTTCTTCGTTTTGGAGAGGAGATTTTCGGGGGAGAAAAAATAGATTTTTGGAAGGATTTTCGGAAGATTATTCCATATATACATAAATATTTTGTTGTGTTCTTGAGTTTAAAGCATTTGGCTTCTTTGTTGTTTCAAGAATCAAGTCCGAAAAGGTTTGTTCTCCCATTTTGATTCTCTGATTTTCTTCATCGATTTGGTCAGGTCGACCCGACTGCGAATCGACAGGTTAGGAAACATTTTCGTAATTCTTGCATTTCATATTTATGTATGTTGGTTATCTGAATTTGGTGTTAAAATTTGATTTGGATCACCGATTTGGTCAGATTCTTGACCGGTCAGTCGACTGATTTGAATTTCCAAATTTCTTGCATTATTCTTTGTTGTTATCATTGGTTATCTGAAATTGATGAAATTATTTGATTAGGGTTGAAACTCCAATTGGGTCGGGTCATCGACTTGGTCAGATCGCCTCAATTTGAATTTCCAAATTTCTTGCATTATTCTTTGTTGTTATCATTGGTTATCTGAAATTGATGAATTTATTTGATTAGGGTTGAAACAACGATCAGGTCGGTCATTGACCGGGTCAGATCGACTATTTAGTAACATTTTCAGAATTCTTGCATTTCATATTTTTGTATGTTGGTTATCTGAATTTGGCAAAAATATCTGATATCGGGTTGAGTCCGAGTCCAAAAAAAATCGGAAAGTCAGTAAGCCTAAATTCCAGTCTTTCTTTTATTTTTACGTGCTATGTGTGTTTGTCGCTAATTTGGTTGTTTTTGGTTCTATTATTTTAGCATGTTTTAATCTAGTTAATATAATCTAATTAGTTGTCTGCTGGATTGAAATACGAGGTGTCTGTTCTGTCCCTAAGTCTTGGTTTGAGTTTATCCAGTTCTCAGTGTATGATTATTACTTACTCCTAGCATGTTTTGATTCTGCTAAATATCAAGTCTAGGATAATCAATTCGAAGGTTTCGTGTATGACTGGGAATCCTAAATTCTTGTTTGGTTAGATATAGGTTGTAAATATAAAATTGGTTAATCTTAATCCAGCTCTCTTAATAGGTTCATAGCCGTTTGTTATTATTGCTACATGTGATTGTTCTACTTGAGATGTACTGTGTAAACATACTAGTCATGTTATGTTCCGTCTTAAGATGTTATTATGTTTAGTGAACAACATGAATAGGATTATGTGTGAATCATGTATTATATGTCCTTACTTGCTTTAAAAAATGCTACCTTTGAATGATCATTTGATCATCCATGTCTGCCTCTCCTGCCTATTGCATTAACTGCATACTTATATGATCTTGTTTGGAGGGATCATTATGCCTAATACATAGCATAAATGTGATTGTGTATTATTTGGTTTGGTTTAAACGGATCTGCATCTCTAAAATGCTGCTCTTGATTAGTTATCTGCTTGTTTCATGTCTATATGTGTCAATTAAACTAACCACATTTCTCCCTGCTTGCTTAAGTGTCAAAATTCATCCACTAGCATGTAAATTTGTTTAGGTATGCAGTACAATGTCATGGTTATTAAGTTGTTGAATAGGGCCTTGTGTGTGTGCTGCCTAAGCTAGTGATTATGTTGCCTTTCAAGATGCTACTCTAAAATGATCACTTGTTCATCACTTTGCCTCATATGCCAGTTGGACTATTTATATATTTGTCTTGCATATCTGGATGGGATAATATCTTCATGCTAGTCTATGTCCTCTCTAAATAATTTTTGCATCCTTAAAATAATGATGTTGACCGGACATGTGATCATTCCTATATACATAATGCTATTACCAATCCAATGTGCTCTGTTTTGCCCTTCCCCTGTACGTGAAATTTGTTTGTATGTTTGCAAAGATCAGTAAGGATTGATTTGTTTATGTTGGCTTCTTGGGTTGTCTCCTTACGATTTTTCTCTTATGATGTCTATTTGGCTGAAATTCAAGGCAAGCTTTGGGTTTGGTTTAGCCTTCTTCGATAACTGCCATGCCTAAGGTTCAAGAAGCCTTTTGAATCTTGTTGCGGCATCGGAAATGAATGGTGGTAGCCCCCCTCTTTGTCTTCTTATCTTTCAAATTTAAGGTTTAGTGTGATTTGTTTTTTTTTAGTTTACCTTTCCCTTTTCCTCGTTGCTGTGTTACCGGTGGTTGTGGTATCCTGTTGCACCTTGAGATTACGGATACATGCCATCTTTAAATAGTTCAGTTACTGGGTTTTGTTGCATTTTGGTCTTGATTCCGAGATCGCGATTCTTTGCAATACTTGGGTGACATCGCACTTTTGAGCCATTATTCGCGACCATTATTCTCTGCTGCGTTTGTCGCACAAGCGCTGCAATGTGGACCATTTACACTTCTTTTGGAAACATTTTATCTTTGCATTTGAGCTCATTTGATGTCTTATCAACGCTGTATTTTTAGCACAATTCTTCTTTGTTTTCTTGGCTAAAGCTCGCTACTTTGAAATTTGTTTGGACAGCCCATTGCTTCCGTGTTTCAAGCCCACTCTGCGTTATTTTTGAACCCAATTGTCGCTTTGTTTTTCTCATTGAAACAATTGGTTTACTTGCTGGAAAGCGCAATATTTCGACTTTCTTTTTTTCTTGTTTTGAATAAATAGCGTCTGTTCGGTATTTGTTTTTCTGTTCGATTTGCTCCCAGATTCTTGTTTTTATCATTTTTCTTGTTTTAAATCGAATACCGCACCTTTCAAACATTGCTTTCTGTTTGATCCTTTGTTTGACATTCAAATATACATTTCTTGTTTTCTTGTTTTAAACTAAACACCGCGTCTTTTTCGGAAATTATTTTACGCTTCTTGTTTTACCATCTCTTTCTTTGTTTCTTGTCTCATTTTAAAATTTCTTGATTTGAACACGATACTACATTTGGCCGATGAAAAATATCCGTCGATTTTGAGGCCTCCACGATTGCAAAGACGGAAATATAACTTCACGGGCAATGATGAAGACTTAAACCTTTTATCCGAGATCAACATGTTTAGTAGGCGAGGTGACTAAAATAACCAACAAGTTATATATTCGCGACCACGACGTGATTATAGTGATCTTTTTATTCCACCCGAGAGACCAACACGTTTAGTAGGCGAGGCAATCAAAATAAACTACATTAGTCATATGTTTGCGACCACGACGTGATTGGAATGTTCCTTTCAAAATTTAAGTCCGAGCCCTCCGTGATCAAAACATTCACTGCTACGAATACGGATATGAAGTTATATGTATTTAACTACTTTCGACCGCTTATTCTTGGCGACTTGCGAGGATTAAAGTAAAATAAAGACGGATTATTCCTCGGTGTTTATTTATTTTATTTCTTCCTTTAATTCAGCTTTTATCCCGCTTTGTATTGTAATATTATTTATCGCACTTATGTAACTATTGAAATGTTTAGAATAGGCAAACTTAGGATTAATTCGTAGGGTAGTTTAAGATTTGAAACCCGTCGCTAGCTTATTTATTTGTAGGCTCGGTTGAATTCAAACTTAGAAATCCTTCGCTAGTTTATTTATTTTAGGCTCGTCACGCGTATTCAAGATTTTCAAAAACAACTTTCGTCATCTTTTATTCGCTTTATTAATCATTCCGAATAAGTTTTATCTTTTGTCAATTTACAATTCAATGATTCCCAAAATTTTACTTCTTTGGCATCATAAATAAATTGTTTTACTATCAATTGTCAAAAACATATTTTTCCAACTCTACATGTATTTCTCTTTAGATATCATATAAATGCATATTTTGAAAAAATATCTACATTTATCTATCTTTTAAAATGCTATCTTTTTTATTAATTATTTGCAGACGTCTTTTAACTTCATGCTTCAAACATGCATTTTTCTAGTAATAATTAACCTGAGTTTTACCGGATAACCGCAAGTTAGCGGATCTTAAAGGATGCCTAACCCCTTCCCTTTAGGATAATAAAGAACCCTTACCTAGAATCTCGTTAGTTTCGCAGACCTTAAAATTGGAGTTACATTGCAGCACTTAGTTTAATATTTAGGTGTCCTAATTCACCGTAAAAAATAATTAGGTGGCGACTCCTCAACCCTTTTTACCCAGGAATCACCCCGAACGCGTCCGCGCTCCGCTTTGACCCGAGCAGGTCAAAATAGGGCGCTACAACTCTTATCTATTATCCAAGCTAGGTGTGAAAATTTTATTTTTAGCACCTAGCTTGCGGGGGTGTTGAGTTCCCAGATTAATCAATTAAGAAGTTAGTTAAGTTTGTTAGATTGTTAGTTACAGGTTGTTAGAATGGTTAGAGTTTGTTAGTTGGTTAGAATGGTTGGTGTGAACTATTTTCTGATTTCTTATACTTGTATAAATAAGCACATTGTGCATTGTTTTGATATGATGAAAATATAGAAAAGATTCCACAATTCTTTTGTCTCCTCTCCTCCCTCACCTCTTCTTTCTTCTCCTCGACCATAATGATTCCTTTTTTCTTTTCCTTCAACCAAGTCGAATCAGTCTCAATGTAGATTGGTTTGCACATGCAATCCAGTAAGTACTCATACCGCATGAATTAACATTTACATGGTATCAGAGCTAGATTAATTCTAATTTTTTGTTCACCGATGTTGGGGCCCCAAATTATATTATTCACGCTCCAGTTAACAAGATCTGGGCATGCGAGAGAGTGTTAAAAGTCCCACATCGGATATGGAATGAGAACATGAACTTCTTATATGAATTTGGACAATCCTCACCCTACAAGCTAGCTTTTGGGGTTGAGTTAGACCCAAAATTCATTCTTTACAAATTTCATCTTCAATCATACCTTTAGTAAGAAATCAACCTCTATTCGTTTTTTCCTTTTTGATACAACTTTATTTGGGTTCAAGAACTGATCTTTTTCACCTTTCATTTGAAATTTCAACAAATTTTCTAGAGACCCAAATGGAGAATACAAAATTTAAGCAAATAAGGTAGAATGCTCCATGACTAAATTCAAGTAACAGAGTAAAAATCCTTTAAAAAAAAGTAAAACAAACAAATAGTGGCTCTTTTGTAGCAACAAAGAACTGATCTTTCTTCTAAATTGAAAGTCCACAAATTTGATAGAGACCCAAATGGAAAATACTCAAAATTGACCAAATAACTTACAAGATCTAAGCTTGAAGTGGAGCTCAATTAACCATAGGTCCTGTAATTGTGAAGCACGAAAAAGGGTCTTCTTGGGTTACACTTTTTATCTCTTTTTTCGCTACTTTTTTCTGTTTCATTTTTTGAGTTTGGTATTGAATTTCTGGGAGTCTCCACAAGAAGTGAACTGCTTCCACTAAGAAAAACTCAATAGTGAAAGTGATGGTGGTAGAAGCTGCGACGGCGGAGATGAAAGAGCTAGTCAGCTGTTTGGTGGTGTTGCAGAAGAAGTTTTTCATAATTTAAAAAAAAACATTTTTAGAAATGAGAGAAAAAAATAAGCTAGAAAAAATAAATCTATGAAAAAAATATTAAAAATAAAATTTTAATATTTAGCTTTGGTGGTCACTCCCTCAGGGGACTGCAATACACTCATTTTGTCATGTAAGTATTTAGGGAGATAAATATTTCATTTTAAGCCGTTCAAGAAGGTAATATGACTCTTGTGTAGAAATAAATGTGTAGTTGGTAATCGAATTATAGGGGAGTTATTTGGCCATTTTCTCCTAGTTTTTTCTTTTTAGAAAATCTAAAATTTAATAAAAATAAGCACTGCCTAGAGCTGACCGTCCACGCAAATATCCCACGAGCCCCAAATCCTGTGGACAACTCAGACTACGCGTTCCCACAACCCACGCCTATAAAATTTCAGACTCGACGCCCTTTGCCCTTTACTCTATAAATTAAACATTCCTCATTTTTTCCTCCAATATCTGCGGAACGTTTCTGTAAATCTAGGAAACAGTCTTTTAAGTTTCTGAAACAAATATATATCATTTGCCACCATGGGAAGTGAAGGTGATGCCAACACAAATCAGAGAAAACCCAGATTTCTTTGCCTTCATGGATTTCGAACCAGTGGCGCAATTTTAAAGAAGCAAGTGTTTGATAAATGGCCAAGTCAAGTTGTGGAAAAATTAGATCTTGTTTTTGTTGATGCACCTTCTCCCTGTCAAGGCAAATCTGACGTCGAGGGTATTTTTGACCCTCCTTATTACGAATGGTTCCAATTCAACAAGGTCCCGTCTTTTGTCTGTTTTCCTCCTTTTCAATTCCTTCGTGGAAATAGCCTGATACATAAATGTATTTTTATGTCTGTCTACAATAAACTCTTGTGTTCCGATCCTAATCGAATCCCACGTATAGTAGGAGCTTAGTTCACTGTACTGTTTTTTTTCTTTCTTATGTTAAGAGTACCAAATCGTATATAGAATGGAATAATAGATTCTTTATATGAATTTTGACAATCCTCACCCTACAAGCTAGCTTTTAGTGTTTGAGTTAGACACACGATTTATTCTTTACATGTATTAGAGTCAAACTCATTCAAATTCTTTGTTCAACGATGTTAGACGCCCAAATTATATTATTCACGCTTCAGTTAATAAGGTCTGTGCGTACGGGAGGGTTAAGAGTTCCACATCGGATATGAAATGAGAACATGAACTCCTTATATGGACTTGTACAATCCTCACTCTACAAGCTAGCTTTTGAAGTTGAGTTAGGCTCAAGATCCATTCTTTAACCTTTATGATTGCACAGGCTTAAATTCTTACCAACTTCCAATGAAAATGATTCTTTATTTTATTTTGTAACTGTTGTTGTTTGTCAATACAGGAGTTTACGGAGTATGAAAATTTTGATGAATGTCTTGCATACATAGAAGAGTGCATGATTAAGCATGGACCTTTCGACGGTCTTCTTGGTTTCTCCCAGGTATAGTTTTAATTTTCTTTTTTCCTTATTGTTTATTGGATTTTTAGCATAACTGTAAAGTTGTTGTCATATGCCCATTATGTCACGTGTTCAAGTCATGAAAATAACATCTTGCAGAAATGCTGGACAATGCTTTGTACAATAGACCCTTTTTAGTCCGATCCTTTCCGGACTCTTGTAGTTGAGCCGTGAAAACAACATCTCGCAGAAATGCAGGGCAAAGTTGCATACAATAAACCTTTGTCCGACCTTCCCGGACACCGCGCATAACGAGATATTAGTGCACCGGACTAACGTTATTGTTTATTGGATTTTTGGTTATTGGTACAAGGGCTTTAGGTTTCTTTTGGAAGAATTGGATGGTGGTTTCCTTGTTTTTTTCCTTCTTACGGTAAAACATATTTGTCATGAAAACATTTGTTTGTTAGAGAGCAAACGTGTACACTATTTCCAGTCACAGGTTGAATTCTTCATTTTAGGTTGACGCTTTTATGAAGTTACCGTATAATTTTGTTGTCCTTTTTTCTCCTCCTTTTCTGCATTTCTTCTTGATTCTGGATGGCTTTACTCTTTTAATTACTGCTCCCCCATTCCAAAAAAATTATTTTAATTTGATTTAGTACGGAATTTAAGAAATTTAGAAATTTTTAAAATGTGTGGTTCAAAATAAATCTTAGATATTTATGTGACCATAAATTATTTTTTTATATTTCAAATTTGTGATACATATATCTTTATAGCAAATTTGCACAAGTTTGATTCTGGGTATCTCTGTCTTTTAATACAATTCAGGGGGCAATTCTTTCTGGAGCATTGCCTGGGTTGCAGGATAAGGTAAATACTAGGCCATAACTCAATTTTTTTCCATCTTGTTGATTTCTTCTTTTGTTTAGCTCTTTTTGTGTGTAAAATGAAAATATTGATCGTCTCGAGCGAGCGTCAGTGATCAATACTATGTCACAATTCGAAGCATAACATTATAATTATTGGCGTTCAATTAAACTTGCCCAGCTTATGATGATTATTGACGATTACATTGTGTTATTGGCAGGGAGTGGCACTTACAAAGGTGCTGAAAATAAAATATGTGATAATAATTGGAGGTGCTAAAGTCCAGAATAAATCAGTGGCCGAAAAAGCTTATTCGTCAGCACTTACACTCCCCTCCGTTCACTTCTTAGGTACTTTCTGTCCCTCCAAATTATCAATACTGTGTTTGTTTTATTCTTTGGCTGTTTTAAAGTACACGTAATATGATTCTTTTTATTTATTTCAAAACGTAGTGTTCAAATTAGACGACACATTATTTTGTTTCTTTAAAATGTTTGTTCCAAGTATGGCTGGCCAATGGGTTCTGGGCGGGGCGGGCGGGTCCCGACTAGAAGGTGGGGGGCGGGACCGGGACTCAGGCGGGACTGATGGGTTCTGCCAGTGTCCGGTCCCGTCGTTAAAGGGGCCCGGTATTTATCGGGGTGGGATGGGGTCGGGTCGGGATTTTTCAATTTTTTTGTGCACTTAATTTTAAAAAATAACATATAAACAAGATAATGTAATAAAAAACATTCCAAGACTGTTTCTATGCCTCTTATATTATTTAATAGAAATATGATTTTTTTTGCAATACAATTGTCAAAATTGTAACTTTGTGGTGTTGAAAGTTGCAAATAACATAGTAAAATTGCAATTAAAAAATTACATATTTAAAAAGACCTTTTCTAGTTTCTTTATAATTTCTTGTGGTTCTTCGGTT
This sequence comes from Anisodus acutangulus, assembly GCA_029783415.1. Taxonomy (NCBI): domain Eukaryota; kingdom Viridiplantae; phylum Streptophyta; class Magnoliopsida; order Solanales; family Solanaceae; genus Anisodus; species Anisodus acutangulus. The sequence continues at coordinate 9,829,526 of CM056503.1, read as the reverse complement.
GGAATTGGTATTTGTTGGTCAAATTGCTCGATGTCGCTTCCACCTCTGTCGGATAAGATTTTATTGTAGTTTTCGTCTTCTTCTTCGTTGATCTCCGGTTGACCGCACCTTCTCCGCTCCGCTTGTATCCAATCTCTGAATAATACTGCAATCTCCAAGATGTTTCCCGCTAATGAGTGTTTGTGCTCTCCTATTTGAAATCTGTCGGTCGAAAAAGTGCTTTCAGACGCTATTGATGACGCTTGAATGTTCAACACATCTCGGGCCATCTTTGACAGTGTCGGAAATGTCTTCTCATTCTCCCTCCAATATTTCAGCAAGTCTTCACGTCCTTCTTCATTGAGAACTGTTTGGTACGGTACAACACCCTGCAAAACAAAAAACATTGAACTCGTTAACTTGATTAGTAGTGTTACCACTATACATTCTACTTCTAAGGCTTTCAATACTAGCCGCATAAATAACATGTCTTTTTTGAGGTTGTGTTGAACAAGAAGAAGATGGTATGGAAGCCGGTTGGTTGCTAGCACTTTCTTGTTGGTAATACATATATACTTTTTTGCATTCATCTTGTATGTTAGACAACACTTCTTCTTTAGTTTGTTCAATAGGTGGTGAGTCATTTGAATTTTTGGGAGTTGGAGGAGGTAGTACTGCTAGACAATCATAAATAGTGTCAATAAGTGTTTTACAATTGTCTATTTTAATAGTCGGATTTAATACAACACCAATAATATAAATAGTGGGAATAAGAATAAAATATTTTTTAATAGGTGTCTTATAAGCCGATTTTTCCATATATTCATTAAGTAGTAAAAATATTAGAGCTATATAAAATAACATAGTTGAAATAGTATGATGATATATACCGGAAAATTCTCTTGTTGCTTGAAAAAAATTATATAGAAATACAATAAGTTCTGAATTTTTTTTCCAATCGCTATCTACAACCATATCAGTTGGAGTTCGATTATAGCTTTAAAAAATAAAGTTATAGGTCTTCTATAGTCATAAGCAACAAGTAGTTGCTCGTATAAATAATTCCACCTAGTGGCTACTTCTTCGGGAATTTTTCGATAAGGTAGTCCGCAATCGTAACAAGTTTTTTTATAATTTTTTTTCGTTGTATTCTACTACTTTTAAAAATAAATTTTATAGCAAATTGTATTTTATTAAGAATGTCTGCAAAAAGTGTTAGACCATCCTTTACAACTAAGTTATATATATGACACACATTTTATATGAAAATGATTTGGAAAAGATGGAGTTGATCTTTTAAAATTTTAATAGTATAATTATTAGAAGAAATGTTATCTAATGTAATAATCATAGTTTTATCAGTTATTCCGTAAATCGCAAACTTGATAAATATTATCTGCAATAAAAGTACCAGTGTGCCTATCATCTATATATCTATATGCTAAAATACGTTTTTGCATAGACCATTTATAATCTATCCAATGACATGTTACCGTTAAATAATCATGGCTGTTAGTACTACGACCTATATCAGACGTGATAGATACTTTATCAGGAAAATGATATAAAGAATAACGTAAATACTGTTGATATTCATGTGCAAATTTAAATACATCTAACAGTTGATGTAGGAAAACCGTTAAAAGCAGGATTATACATATCTGTAATATAATTAATAAAACCAGGAGATGAAGGAAATGAAAAAGACAAACCCTCGCATCAACTAATTTTGCTATTGCTTCCCCATCTCTATGTTTATCGTATTTAGGGCGCACGTCATAAGGTTAATTTGACCATGTACTTGGTCCGAGACAGTATGTGAACCTTGTCCCGACTGAGAGGGCATTGACACAACCGATTTTTCAACCAGGTGTTGGTTTCACCTAGCTTTGTGAAAGTTTTGTACGTATCTCAATAGACCCCTTGTCCCACCCCTGACCTTTTTCCATTTTAAATTTAAAAATATTTTTACAAATTTAACATCTAACTACTTGATTCTCTTCGTCCCTATCAAAAAATTCCATGCATCTTGTTTTGTTGGGCCTCGTTTTATATTAGGGAGAATAGGATGCGTTCCAGTTGGAGGTGCACTAGTGGGTATGTCATCTACATTAGTGAGTGTGTCATCTAGATCATCTTCTAAATTAAAGTATTGTTGAGTTCCAAAAAATATCTCATTGTCTAAATCTAATGGTATATCAGGGAAAAAATCAGTATCAACCAAATCATCATGTCTAGGAGTAGGATGACTAAAAGAAGTACTCTTGCCCTTGTTACCCCTACCGGAAGAAGCCTGATCCTTACCCTTACCCATAATCATACGTTTCAATCCATCCATTTTAATTATACAAATAAATAATTAAAGTAAATGAAATTAAGTGCGCTAAATAAAAGAAAGAAATCATAATAATTTAATGAAGGAACAAATGTACCAAACGTCGACGTATAATCGAGAGGTTGAAAATTGAAACTTTACTCAATGGAAGATCCTCAAGATAGGGGCGGGACCGGATCGGGGCGGACCGGGCCGACCCATCCCGTTGGCACCCATAGTTCCAAGTATAGATTCTTCATTCTAGTCAATTTGGGGCGACTGTAATAAATTAAATTTGTTAAGAAATTTATAGAACGACTCAAATTAAGTATTTTGCATGTAATGGAACACCGTGCATAGTATCAACTTTTTAGCTTAGTTAGATTATTTATACGTCAATTTTCGGTCTTTGATTTCATCGAATTTGTGACCGTGTTATTATTGGAGGAAGTTTTAGAGGCTCCGAGATGATATACCTTAGTAAATTAATTGTTATACAATAAATTCCGCTGTCATAGTTAAAAGTTGGATAAATCAAAGGTAGCTCTATAAATTAGATATGATACTGACAACTAACAAGAATGAAGAGCCGCCATAACTAATTGCAGTTATGAGGTTTTCTAACTGACTTATGAAGCTCGCATTAGCTAAGCAAAATCCACACTTATGACTCATCATGCCTATTTTAGGGGCGGGGTGGGTTCGGCTGCCGAACTTCGACATGTTATTATCGCCAAAAACATGTAGAAAATTTGGATCTAATTAATATACTTCAAATAAGTTTTTAATTTTTTTAAATGTATTTTAATATGTTATAACATGTTGTATGTTTTATTTTTAGACTATGAATTATATTTATTGTGGAAAGTTATCTATAATAAAGATGTTAAGATCGTATTCATGGACCACTCTCACACCAAAACAGTTTAAAGAAAAAGGAAAAAAGAAAATTGTTTTTTTCCTTAATGGTTAATAAACAAAAAATGAAGAATACAATATTCACTGGCTATTAATGGATTTTGCAATTTGCAGGTGAGCAAGATTACCTAAAGAAGTATGGGATAGAACTGTTGGAATCATGTGTTGATCCAGTGGTGATTCATCATCCTAAGGGCCACACTATACCAAGATTTGGTAAGCCTCTTAACATACTTTATTAATTTAACTTCATTTAATGTTATATACTTATATTAAGTGTTGTTTAAACAACATTGATAAATACCATCTTTTTTCTTTTTCAGATGAGAAAGGACTAGAGTCCATGCTTAGTTTCATTGAGAAGGTGCAATCAGAGATTAGCAAGTGAACAAGTTTGATAAAGCTATATTTTTTTGTGGTAGCTCCTCATTTGGGAAATATCTTTTCATCCTTTTTATTTTTTTTAAATAAAATTGCTTCAAATAATTAGTTTTGCGATGTGAGGAAGAAAAACATTAGGCCTTATTAGAAAGATTACAGAACTATGGCATTGCTATTGTATTTACATCAGTATGCCATTTGATTATTTTAGATCATTGATGTGCTTCTCTTGTTTAAAGAGAATCCTTGTTCATTTTCCATTATTTGCTTAAATTCAAAGTGCAAATATTGGCAATACATCACATTGACCAATAGGCAACATGTAACATATTGATAATCAGATCCTTAAATTTTTTCTTTTTAAAAAGCTGACGCTTTATTCCTACTTGTATTTGAATGGGAAAAGAAAGTTATTTCTCATTATTGGATTATTTCAATTTAATATGTGGATTGTGAGGTCAAATAAAAAAGGTCATGTCGAAAAAGGAAAGATCAGTAACGTTATATCTAGTGAAGTTGATTATGATATGAAATACTTGACAAGAAATGTCAATCTTTCCAAAAATATATACTTACAAGGAATTCATCACTAAATTAAAATGATAACGGCTTATTTATGTCTTAACTTGAAAGTAAAGGCGAAATGTTAGACAAAAAAAGCAGGAATTTTGCCTTCTAGTATATATGTTACTGACTTGGTCAATCCAATTTGAAAATTTTGATTAATAATTATTTTGCCCAGCTTACACCACATCTATTCCGATCGACTTGAATTTGTATGTAGGCAAATATATGATTAATGTCTCAAACTTAATGTTTGTGTTTGATAAAATGAGGTTGGGTTGCCTTTCTTATTGATTTAACGTGATATTTATACCAGAGGCAAAATCAGAGTTGCCTAAAATTGCCCCATGATACACAACAATAATTTGAGAAACACAAAACATATTTAGGAAATGATTTCCTATATCAAAGCAAGCATCCATATATATTTATTTATTTTTTGACGAAGGAACCCGCAGCCGCTACTCTTTCGAGTGCGCACAGGGTAAACCCCGGACTGACGCAATAGCCTGCAAACCACGTCAGCCGATTAACCACACTTGGCAAGCCATGTGTGACAGGCTCAACCAAGAAGGTTTATGCAGGGGATCGAACTCGTGACTTTGCGGTCCCGTGCTCTACTGCTACACCAACTTGGCTACCCTTGCGGGTAGCATCCATATATTCTATCCTAGAATCAAGGGATAAATATCACATAATATCGTAACCCCCCCCCCTCCCCCCTCAAGTTGGAGCATGTAAGTCTAAAATGTCCAACTTGTCAAGGAGAAAATCAAATTGCTTCTTTCCCAAAGCCTTGGTAAAAATGTCTGCCAATTGAACCATCGTTGGTACATAAGACGGAGCAATAAAGACCTTCATGGATGGCGTCTCACACGAAATGCAGTCAACTTCAATGTGTTTTGTGCGTTCATGAAATACCAGATTCTGTGTTATATGCAAAGCAGACTGACTATCACAGAATAGAGGAATCACTTTTGGATGATGAACTCACAAACTCAAAAGTAGACCCTTCAACCATTTAAGTTCACAAGTAATAGAAGCCATAGAACGATATTCGGCCTCGGCGGAAGAGCGAGCTACATTATGTTGCTTCTTAGTTTTCCATGAAATTGGCGAATGCCCCAAAAACACAAACCAACCAGTGAGAGACCGCCTGGTAAGATAGCAGGTTGCCCAATCTGAGTCACACCAACCTGTCAAAAACAACTCACTGTCTGAGCGCAATAGAATACCTTGACCCGGAGATTTTTTTAAATAGCGAACAACTCGTAATGCAACATCCCAATGTTCTTGTCTTGGTTCGTGCATGAATTGCGATAGGACATGAACCGAATATGCTAAGTCAGGGCGGGTAACCGCTAAATAAATGAGACGCCCAAGTAAACGTCTATTGGGTTCAGGATCCAAAAGATAAGGCCTTGTGGCACGCGTTAACTGGTGATTTTGTTCGATCGGAAAGGAAGTCGGCTTTGAGCCCAACAATCCAGCCTCTGAAATAATATCAAGAGCATATTTCCTTTGACATAAGAGCAACCCTGAAGAGCTTCTAGCCACCTCAATGCCAATAAAATATTTAAGCACACCAAGATCATTCATATAAAAACATTTGCTCAAATAGGATTTAAAACACGTCACCGCAGCGGAATCATTACCAGAAATTACCAAATCATCAACATACACTAGTACATTAATGTGTACAGGTCCTTTAGTGTAAGTAAATAGGGAATAATCGGAATAGGATTGAAGAAAACCATACCCATTCAAAGTTGTCACGAGTTTTGCAAACTAACATCGAGGTGCATGTCGCAAACCATACAATGACTTACGCAAGCGACAAATCAAATTTGAATTAGTAGAGCTAAAGCCTGGAGGAAGTTTCATATACACCTCTTCGTATAAATCGTCGTGAAGAAAGACATTATGTACATCCATCTGATGTAACTCCCAATTCTTTGATGCAGCAATAACCAGAAAAGCTCGAACTGTCACCATTTTTGCTACTGGGGAGAATGTCTCATTATAATCAATCTCTTCAACTTGATGATTGCCAAGAACAACTAATCTGGCCTTTAATCTTTCAATGCTACCATCTGAGTTGTATTTAATTCTGTACACCCATTTGCTGCCTAAAGCTTTCTTGCCAAGAGGTAATTTTTCCATAGTCTTAAGTGTCATTATCTTCCAAAGCACGAATTTCTTTTTGCATAGCAGTACACCAGTCGACATCTTTTGCAGCCTCCTTAAAAGACCGTGGCTCAACACCTGCAGTTATAGCTGCAAGAAATTTTCGGTGTTTCATTGTAAATTTGTCACAACTAACATAATGTGTTATAGGGAAAGGCGTACATGAGGGAGTGTGATATTGTGGATCGGGTTGAGCAAGAGATGGACTTTTCTTGATAATCGTATGTGTCAAGAAGTCTCATAATTTTACCGATGTGCACTTTTCCCGAAACCCGCGACCCAAGTTTACCTCCCCCGAGCCTACATGAGCTTCATTAACCCCCTCACCATTCGTGGAGGAAGTTGCCACAGATGGAACATCCTGAGCTTTTGACCATGACTCAGATGCTGAGGATGCGCGTCTCAGTAGCCCGAGACGGGTTACTTGTTGAGGGCGAGATCATTGGAGGAACAAAAATAGCGTTCTCATGCATATCCCTATGATCGTCCTTATCATCAATAAACTCTTTAGTATAAGGAACATCACAACCAAGTGTAGGAGCATCATTTGTGACTTTCATATTCAAAAAAGGAAATACATTTTCATAGAACTTCACATCCCTTGACACAAAAAATTCTTTTTTTCTCAAGGTCAAATAAATTCCATCCCTTCTTACCAAACAAATATCCTACAAAGACGCATTTACGACTTCGACTAGCAAACTTGTCACGTTTAGCTTGTTGATTATGGGCAAAGGCTAAACAACCAACAATGCGTAAATCGCTGAATGAAGGTGCACAACCAAAAAGAATTTCATAAAGAGTCTTGCTGAGGAGAACACTAGATGGGGTCCGATTTATCAAGTGAGCAACGGCCAAAACACATTCCCCCCCCCCCCCCCCAATTTTTTTTGGCAAGCCTCTTTGAAAGCGCAATGCACGAGCAACATTCAAAATATGTTTATGTTTCCTTTCAACTCTTCCATTTTGTTGAGGGGTACCCACACAAAAAGTTTGAAATAAAATTTCATTTGCCATAAAATAATCTTTCATACAGTGAAATTCTGTTTCATTGTCACTACGTACAAGTTTCAACTTTTGAGAGAATTGACGTTCAATCATTGCAATAAAGGACATAAACATCTGAAAAACTTCTTTTTATCAATTAATAAATAAACCAACACATCACGAGAATGATCGTCCACCAAAGTTAAAAAATAACGCGCACCACAAGAAGAGAGTTCATCATGTGGACCCCATAAATCACACTATATTGACTAAAAAATCTGAGTTGATTTATTTTCACTTAAAGGAAAACTATTTCTAGAATGCTTAGCACGATGACACACTTCACACCCTTTATCTAAATGACCCCTAGAATCATGTAAGAAAGGAAGCAACTTCACTACTTTCTCAGAAGGATGACCCAATCGATGATGCCATAGCTCTAAAGAATTTGAACTAGCTACCGAAACCGCTTGCACCTTGAATCATTTCCATATGTAGTAAAGTCCATATCGCCTCTCACTCGTTCCAATCACCTCCCTCGAACGTTGGTCCTGTATAACACACAAGTTAAAATTAAATTGGATAGAGAAATTTAAATCATCATTTAGTTGAGACACTGAAATTAAATTGCAGTGCAACTTAGGAACAAAAAGAGCATTCTGGAGCACTATTGTGTCCGTGAGTCTCACAACACCCTCCTTATAAGCAATCACCATTTGACCATCCGGAAGACCCACGGGACATGGAGAAACCACTTTAATATTCAATAGACAAGATTCATCACCAGTAATATGATGTGAGCATCCGATATCAATTATCCAATCATCAATTCCCAACTTACCATACCACCGGTTGGAAGAAGTAGAAAAAGAACCAAATGCGGCCGATAGTGCCGCACATTGTTCGACAGTAAAGCCCGGAAGAGAAGGCGCAGTAGGAGCGGGATTGAACATTGCAATAGGTGCACTATGATTAACATCGGGTGTAGCAGCATTAGCACATACTCTGTTACGACCACGACCTGTCGAATTCTTTGTTGATGGAGTGATTGGTTTGCCCTTCAAATTACCTTTGCCCTCAAGATTTGAACCATATTTCTCCAAGTACCAATTTGGAATGCCATGTATATCAAAGTAGGTAGCCATATCATGACCCTTTTTATGGTAGTGAGAACAAATCAAGACTGCCTTCTCTGTTCTGTCATGACGCGTTTTGGATATATTCTCTGGACGCACAGCAAAACCAACCATATCGGGTTTCTCTTCGGCGATGCGTGTAATCCCCCGAACCCGCTCATCTTGAGCGATTTGTTGGAACACCCAATTCAACGCAAGGAAAGGATCTTATGACAAAAGAGTCGACCGCAATTGGGCATAATAATCAGAACACGGGCCAAGAAAGGATTGGTGCAGTCGATTGTTGGCACACCATTTTTCATGTTGTTTACCAACCTGACAAGTACGTTTACCACACTTGCAAGAAATCAAAGGCTCATGTTTATCTAGTTCATCCCATAAAATATTCAATTTACTGAAATAAACAGCAACATGCATAAGTTTAGTTTGCTCACAACAATTAATTTCTCCCTTAAGTTGGTGAATGCACGGACCATTCACAATCGAGAATCGTTCATGCAAGTCATCCCATAAACGTTTGGCATCATCATAGTTTGATAGCATGGAACATACCTTGGGATCAATTGTATTCGTGAGCCATGAGACAAGCATGCATTGAATTGTGACCCAATCATCATTCGTACAAGGAGGAACAATATCTATGATTGTCTCGTTAAGAAATTGAATTTGCGCCGAGAGGATAAAGCAACACGAATCGCATGAGACCACTCATCAAAATTGTCAAGCTTCAAACGAAGGGGAGTAATAAAGTCGTCGGGACGATCTTGTGGCCCTAAGTAGAATAGCGAACTGGAATCAATCTTTGCTGGTGGTGGATCATTTTTCACCAATGTTGGAGTTATGTCTTCATCAGCCATGGTTTATGAGGAAAAAAAAAATTATTTCTGAAGCAATTTAAACCTAATTTGATACCATGATAAAATGAGGTTGGGTTGCCTTTCTTATTGATTTAACGTAATATATATACAAGAGGCAAAATCAAAGTTGCCTAAAATTGCCCCGTGATACACGACAATAATTTGGGAAACACAAAACATATTTAGGAAATGATTTCCTATATCAAAGCAATCATCCATATATTCTATCCTAGAATCAAGGGATAAATATCATCCATATATTCTATCCTAGAATCAAGGGATAAATATCACATAATATCGTAACAATATTTAAGTTTTCATAGAAATGTTAGAAATGTAATTTGTCTAACATTTGATTTTTATTACTAATAATGAGTTACTCGTCTGATTAAAATTGAATATTCACATTTCCTTTAATCTATTTTTCAGTATTCGTCCAAATTCTAAGCTAAAATGATTTGAAACTTAAAAGAATAGTGCAAAGGAAGAGGACTCTTGGTCCATCCTATGTTCAAAAGGAATAACAACGCAGTGGGTTGATTTGGATTATCAATCCAAGTATTGAGAATAGCAATATATCGAGTTGCTTAATGTTACAAGGGCTCAATTGCCACTTCTCATATTATATAAATACTCGTTGGAAATTAAGAGCCTGTTTGGATTGGCTTATATTAGATGCTTTTAAGCCAAAATAGCTTCTAAGCATTTTTGTAGTGTTTGGGTAAAATTAAAATATTTTTTGCACAGAATGTTCTTTATATTTGTGGTCTTTAATTTTTGCCCCTGCAATTTATTTTATGAAAATATTCAGACCTACTTCGCAAGACATAGTTTATGTAACATTTTTTATCATCGAAAACTGAAATTTTGCCTCGTTGATGTTATGATAACATATGTTGAAGTTAAACGCTAACTATGCCCGCTGAAATCTGAAATTATATTTTTTTTCAGATTATATTGAGTGTTGAAAGTTATGCCTTATCCGACATAATTTGTGGATTGTTATGATATATATGTCGAAACTAAACACTAACAATGTTTTGCTAAATTCTAATTATGTCGCGCCAAAAATGATGAAGGTAAAAATTTAAAAACACAAATTTAATGAACAAAAATTAAAGACCATCCTAAAATAGGGGGCGTTTGTTTGAATGACCCAAATACAAAAATACATTTAAATTTATTTTTAAATCAAAATAATAAAAATAAATCAAAAAGAGTAAGTTAGAATTCGTGACAAACGAAACCATAAGCCCATCCAAACAGAGGTAAATGAAAGAAATTACTCCATCCGTTCCAATTTACGCAGCTGGTTGACCTTGTGAGGGGCAATGGGTTCCAATGCCGCTAGGCTGTGGCACTATGTCAAGGTACTTCTAATTTCCTTTATTCAAGCGTTTTATTATGGCATTCTATTTCACGCTTTCACTAACATTACAATGTAAATTCTATAGCTACAATGACCACAAGTGTTAGCAACTTAGTTGAATTAGCCGTTCTGTTTGTATGTATAATGTATGTGCTTTTGTGTAGTGACGGGGATGGGGGAAGTTGCTTTGTTTGTTAAGAGGACTTAATAGTCTTCTGTATAGATTATGTGGTTCAAGTTTTTTTGTCACTGTTCAAATTTGATTCTGGTGGACATTGACTTGTTAAGAGGGAAGCTGTAATAGACCTCAGTTTAGTTGGCCTTAAGTCTAGTGCCTAAAAGATATTTGTAATGAGAACTAACGTTTACACGGCGATTTAGTGGATATTTGAATGTAGACTCTAGGGCCATTGAATTATGAGCTCAACATTGTGCAAGAATAGGTTTCTTAATCATATGATACAAGATTAAATGATTCATATGGATGTGAAGAGGAGGAACATTATGATATTACTGTTTAAATTCTCAGTAAAGCAGTAATATACAGGCTACTTTCTCTGTGATGGATCCGATGTTTATCCTGCTACTTGATGCTTGTTGCAATGTCTTCTATCACTAGTTCCCAATTTGTCGCACAATATAAATAATTCTAGCTTGGGTTTGCTGCAAGATTGGCATTTTGAATTATAGTTCATATTGTCTAGTAGATCCCTTCCACGCATGGAATTTAAGAACTAGTTGAATGGTGTTGCTTTTCGAAAAAAGAATAATATAATAATTGTATCAATGTAGTATAGAAGTGGTATACAAAAACTAGAGAACCTGTACAAAACATGGTTCTCTATGAAAGACATACAACCATCTATTTTAACTGGAACCTCATGGATGTACCAAAATACAATTGAAATAGGTAGTCCGTATTGGTATCATATCTATTCCCATGTTCCGGTCTTTCCATTTTTTTGACCCATTTTTTGGGTAAAGTCTCCGAACTATATTTGAAAATGAATTGGTTATCCATAAAGAGAAAGAAAGTTTTCTTCTAGTTCCGCTTCTATTTACCAGGAACACAAGACAAACCCTTATATGTACAGACATATTTTTGAAGGGGGTCAAAGCTAGCAGCTGCGTATTGGGACAAACAAGTAATTCAGTCAATTCAACATAGAGTTCCTTGCCAAATCAGTACACCTAAGGTTGAAGCCACTTAGGTAATTGGCAGTCAATAAAGTGTGTGCATGTTTTATTGCTCCATGTCCTCATTTCGTGCATATGATTCTAATATTGCAGTTTTAACTTCAACAAATTTCTAAATAGAAGGCTTCTATCAGTTATTTTTTGTGTAACTGAATACAACACGCACATCCAGAAGACTCGACTATTCTATACTATAATTCTAAGGCATTTGCTCTTTGTCCTCATTTTATCCATGTGATGCATGTTATGCTGAACCAACAGTAGAAAAGGTTTGGCTTAAATGTGCTTGATACGCAAAAAAATTTCGTCTCCATATACCCATTTGTCCAACGATTGTTCACCAACACTGTGACAAGCCCTAAACTGTCTGATTTCCAGTTACAATATAGGATTGGGTTGGTTATCTAGGCCTATTTGGTCCTGGAAAAAAATCTTCCATACCTATATTTCACTATCTAAAGTATCCATTGCTTTCGTACATTGCATAAATCAACCAAGTTTAGAATGTTGTCCCTATCCCAGTCCACTTGGCTCCAGAATTCTTCCCACTAGGTTTCTGGTTTCATGAATCTCAGTTTGTTGATCTCATGAATATATATGTGTATTGGTAATTTGATAAAAAAGAATTACGCAAAATGTGGCTATAAGTGGACTCCAAATTTTATGAGTATGGTGTGTTTTCTCTGGATGCAACTTGTCTCTAGTCCTTCATTCATGCTTGTTCTATTTTCTCCTCTTGTGATCTCTTACAATATTATGACCTCTTCATTGGACAAATATTAGTGCAGATATAAACATCTGATTCCTTGGTGGTTCAATTCTATTTGTACATCAAGTGGTCTGCCAACTTCCCTTTGGTCCGGTTAAGAACACTTGCCTTTTAATGCAGATGTAGCTTCAAAAGTGCCCTTCAGGATTCTCAGCACAAAACTAAAGTCACGATTTTGAAAAGTACAAATCGAGCACAAGTATGTATGCTTCTCCGTCCTTTAAATGATTACTCTTTACTATAAGAATTCCGTTAGAAAGTGAACTAGAAATAGTTTTCAACTACAAGATCTGGTTGAGCCGGTACAATTTGTAGGTGTTGATAAGAAAATTTTCAGGACTACTTATTTGCTCCTCGAGTTATTGCTTATATTTCATTTTTCCCGGGATTATTGCATTTGGCTGATGTTTAATTTGTTTAAAAGGAGACAGTCTGGTCCTTCCAGTAATGTAATCAACCAATCTTTAACAATCCCATAGATTCCGGAGTCTTCCACCCCCTTTTTCTTTTCCCATCCCTTATATCCTTGATAATCCTTCATCTTACGTTGTAACCCCTTATGTACTCCTGAACTCTGCTCCCTACTTCTAGCAATTTTTGCCGTTTGCCTTGCACACTGCATTTCTTTCCTGCCTTCCCCCCGGTTCAGAAATGGGGCTGCAGCATGTGCAATAGGACGGGGAAGATTAATTGCATGCAAAGGTTGAGGATGAATATCGGGTTGCAAGGTGCAGGGAAAGGTCTTAGAGCCACTTAGCGGCCATTTGGATGCCATTACACACTGATGAAGTGGATTACTCTTTTTCTACTTAGTTTTCACCTCCATATTGTTAATTATGGTGCATCAACAATACACCACTCTCTGATAATTTACCAAACCTGCCAGGATGTTGTTAAAATTGTCTTCCTCACAAAGATTAATTTGAGGTAGTTTTTTTTTCAATTTAATTTTAGGTAATTTCTGAAGCGGGGTTAATATATATTTCGTGAAAGAAAGGATAGATCACTCAAGGGTTTGATGGAATGAAAGAAAGGATAGTCAAGGAAAGAGAGAGCTGAAGCAAATGGGAGAGAAAGAATGATGATTGAATATAAGTAGAGAAACGAAAGAGAGAAGTCAGTGTAATTCTATTACTGCCATAGGAAAAAGTGTCCCAGAAGCCTAATTTATCGTGATTCCCATCTGAAGATTGTAGCAGTTAAACATGCCCATGGAAAGGATCTCAGAAAGATTCCTAGTGTGGATGCATGCATCTAGGTCCTCAAAATGGATTGATATTGCAACATCTAATTCACCAGAGCATAAGAGTAACTCATGCCCATCCAATAGTTCACACACTTCTGTTTGGTTGGCCTTGTGAAATACTAGGACCACTTGTATGAGTGGTGTATATACCTCTTCATCACAATGAGACAAATGTAATGAAAATAGTTGAAGTTAATGATTTAACTTTGATGCTTCAATTGAATGTTACATACTACAAATCAAATACATATTGCACTCATGTCAATTCTGAAATTTATAATATCAAGTAATGATTTAAATCTTTATCAGTTCAAACTTTAGAATTTTTTCTTGGAATTCATTACAACTCAAAAGTCCAAAATTACGTCGTGGATTGCCTCACGATGCGAGCAATCAACGAAGATGGAAGCATGTAATATTTTGGTCCTTGCAAGGCGAGCTTAGAGCGAGGCTAAAATTCACAAGGACTTTAACTATTCTTATTGACCTTTGCCTAATAGAATACATGTCATACCCCATATGCACTTTAAGCTACACGAAAAAATTATGAAATTTGATGTGTCTTCTTCTTGAACTCCATATTTGTTAGAATCTTTTGCTTATCAAACCAATTCATATGACTAGAATATGAGAGAATAACCTCACATGGGACAGAGCTAGAGGAGTGCAAAACAGAGACGTAAGGATTCAAGATTTAAAGCTTATAGATTCCTATAGCTATCTAAAATTAATATATAATAATAATTAGGTTCATGATCACATAAATATAAGATATTTAATGGATTTTAATAAGAAATACAAGGTCTACGCAAAAGCTATTGGATTCCCGTGAATCCATAAACTATGCTCTATATCTGCTACTAGCGCAAGGGGTTTATCTGAATCAGTTGGCAAAAATTTACACTGTGTATATAAGGTCAAAAGTTTTTCTTTATTATGTATATATAGTAGATATTGAATTTCTTGACTTATTCGTGTGTTTATTCTTTTTATATTTTGAACCCTCTGATATCACCACTGACCCTACCCTCACTCCAGGTGGGATGAAATGGTATTCAAATAAGTATATCACTTAAGTCAAACATTAGGCTTCTGCTTTTCTTTGTATAGCCAATTTTCAAGTTGATGCCAACATATTCTAAGAAAGCATTTGTTCTATATCTTTTTCTTAAAACAAAACAACATCTTACTCTTTCACATGAATATCTATCACCAGACATCACACACCACCATGGGAAGTGAAGGTACTGCCAAGATCAACAACAACACCATCCAGAGGAAACCCAGATTTCTTTGCCTTCATGGATTTCGAACCAGTGCCGCAATTCTGAAGAAGCAAATATTTGATAAGTGGCCAAGTCAAGTGGTAGAAAAATTGGATTTTGTTTTTATTGATGCACCTTCTCCCTGTCAAGGCAAATCTGAAGTCGAAGGCATCTTTGACCCTCCTTATTACGAATGGTACCAGTTCAATAAGGTTACAGGCTTAATTTCTTACCAACTGAAAGAAAAGAGAAATTATTTTTATTTTATTTTATACTCCCCCTCATATCAAACAGCTTTTTTTTTAACTATGCTTTTTTCCAATGCTTTTTATATATTATGAGTTGTTAATTATGCAGACTTATAGTACTTTTTATGTAGTTTACGAATATGTAAATTTTATAAAATACTCGAAAAATCTATGTTTAAAATTGAGTTAAACAAAGAGCTGTTTAACTTCCAAAACTGGTCAATCCTCATATAAATTGAGACGGAGGGAGTAACTGTTGTTGTTTTTCAATATAGGATTTGAAAGAGTATCAGAATTTTGATAAATGTCTTGCATACATAGAAGAGTGCATGATTAAGCATGGACCTTTCGATGGTCTGCTTGGTTTCTCCCAGGTATAGTTTTAATCTTTTCTTTCCAGAATTTTGTTTTTCTTAGGTATTTTTCCTTATTCTCTTTGGATGTTTGGATAAATTTGGTAGTACAATTCTTTTTTTAGGGTTTATTTTTATGAAGAAATTGATATTGATTTTGTTTGAGGGAAAAATCTATTTTTAAGAAGTTACCATATAGAGTAATTTTTCTTTCTCTTCCTTTTCTGCATTTCCTCTTGATTCTGAACTCTTTTAAGTACTTTTCTCTTCTCTTTTTTTTCACATTTCAAATTTGTGATACATGTACTATCTTTATAGAAAATTTGCACAATCTGATTCTGAGTATCTCTGTCTTTTGGTACAATTTAGGGGGCAATGATTTCTGGAGCCTTGCCTGGGTTGCAGGATAAGGTAAAGACTAGGCATTAGAAATGTTTTCCCCATATTGTTGATGTCTTCTTTTGTGTGTAGAATGAAAATGTTGATCGCCTCAGTGATCAATATGACACAATTTGAATCATATTATTATTGTTATTATTGGTGTTCAATTAAATTTCCGCAGCTTATGATGGTTATTGATGATTACATAATGTATTGGCAGGGAGTGGGACTTACGAATGTGCCCAAAATAAAATATCTGATAATAATTGGAGGTGCTAAATTGCAGAATAAACCACTGGCTGAAAAAGCTTATTCATCAGCAATTACATGCCCCTCCATTCACTTCTTAGGTACTTTCTGTCCCTACAAATTGTCAACACGTTGTATGTTTTATTCTTTGGTTGTTTTAAACTTTAAAGTACACGTAATGTGATTCTTTTTTATTTATTTCAAAACGTAGTGTCCAAATTAGACGACACGTTATTTTGTTTCTTTAAAATGTTTGTTTAACTACAGAACTTCAACATGTTATTATCGCCAACATGTAGAAAATTCGGACCTGATTATATACACCTATTTTCTCTAAAACTCTCATTGTATTTTAACAAATTACATCTCTTGTTTTCAGACTATCAATCCCACTAATTATGGACAGTTACTGTAATGATTTTTTTTATGATCTAATAGTATGTAAATTTATTTCTTCACACTATTAGTATGCTGAAGTTTAACTCAGAAAAAAACATGTGCAGCCTTAAAAACGTTCTTCCCACCCTCTTTTATCATCTCTTTCCCTACTATTCATGGACCACTCTCACTTTTCTTTGGTACATTAAAGAAAAATTAAAAGATTTTAAAATCGTAATCATGGACCACTCAAACACCAAAACAAATTAAAGAAAAAAGGGACAAGATAAACGTTGTTTTCCTTCTGATTGATTGTGCTATTAATGGATAATTAGGTGAGCAAGACTACCTAAAGAAATATGGGATGGAACTATTAGAATCATTTGTTCATCCAGTTGTGATTCATCATCCTAGGGGTCACAGTATACCAAGATTTGGTAACCTTCTTAACATACTTTATTAATTTAACTTCATTTAATGTTAATAGTATTTTCAGTATTTTTTGAACAACGTTGACAAATACCATCTTATTTTTTTTTCCCAGATGAAAAAGGACTAGAGTCCATGATTAGCTTCATTGAGAAGGTGCAAACAGAGATTAGCAAGTGAACAAGTTTGATAAAACTATTTATTTGTGGTAGCTCCTCGTTTGGAAAATATTTCTTCCTCTTTTTTTGTTTTTTGTTTTTAAACTATAATTGCTTCGAATAATTAGTTTTTTAGGGCAAAATATTAGGCCTAGTTAGAAAGGTCACAGGACTATGGCCGTGCTATTGTATTTACGGCTGATGTATTTTAGATCCTTGATGTATTTCTCTGGGTTAAAGAGAATCCTTGTTCATTTTCCATTATTTGCTTAAATTCAAAGTGAAAATATTGGCAATACATCACATTGAGCAATAGGCACCCTCTTATATGTAACATTTTTTTTTGTCTTTTAAAAAAGGCTACGCTTCCTACCTCTTTTTTTTTTGTTGATGAAGGAACCCGGAACCCGCAACCCGCAACCGCTACTCTTTCGAGTGTGCACATAGTAAACCCCGGACTGACGCAATAGCCTGCAAACCACGTCAGCCGATTAACCACACTTGGCAAGCCATGTGTGACAGGCTCAACCAAGAAGGTTTATGCAGGGAATCGAACTCGTGACCTTGCGGTCCCGTGCTCTACTGCTACACCAACTTGGCTACCCTAAGGGTCAATGTTTAAAAAGGAAGAATCAACAAAGTTGTATCATGTAAAGTTGATATGAAATACTTGGCATTCGCTTTTCCGTGAGTTTGCAACTTTTATCATATGCAATGAACCTTATAAATGAGTGTTTTACAGATTTGTACAAGGAAAAACGGACCAGCCGCTAAATTAAAATGATGAAGGCTTATTTACGTCTTTAACTTGAAAGTAAATAAGGAATGTGAGGCAAAAAGATTTTTTCTTCCTAGTAACTAATCCGTATGCATGTCAGGAGAATCTTTAGCAAAATTGGCGAATTCCATTCATAAAATTCTGTAATAATGGTTTTGGACCAGTTTGCACATTGATTATTCTTTCAATTTGTATTTATACGTAAAAAATATGATTAATGTTTCAAAATTCAATGTTTTAATTTGATAATTCGTCTAAGTTTCTTAAGGGATTTCCTTATTAATAATAATGCGCTACTCTTCTATTTAAAATTGAATATTCACTATTGTGTTAAACTATTTTTCAATACTACAAAACAAGTTAACATAATTTGAATCATAAAAGGATAATGCTAAGGAAGAGGACTCTTGGTCCATTATGTTCAAAAGGAATAACAAAAAACAGAATGAGGTTGATTTGGATTATCAATCCAAGTGTCGAGATTAAGTTGCTTAAAATTAGGAGGGCTCAATTACCACTTCTAGTGTTGTATAAGTACCATCTTGCAATTAAGTCAAAAGTAAAAGAAATATTTTTCAAAACAAGAAAGCAGCACTACTCATTTTCGGCCACCCTTTTACCGTGTGAGGGGGCAATGGGTTCCATTGGCTCAAGGTACTTTCTAATCTTCTTTATTCAAGCGTTTATTATGGCATTTTATTTCACGCTTTCACTAAAATTACATTGTAATTGTATAATGTTAGCGCCCACAAGTATTAGCAACTTAGGTGAATTGAACAACTAGGGGTTTGTGCCCATTCTGTGTGTATGTATGTATATTTGTGTGGTGGTGGGGGATTGGAGGAGTAGCTTAGATTGTTAAGATGACTTAGAGTTTTCTGTATAGATCACGTGGTTCAAGTTTGATTCTGAAGGAGATTGAGTTGTAAAGAGGAAAGTTGTAATGGACCTCATTTTTTGATGACCTTAAAGCTAATGGCTAATAGACAATTGCAATGAATTTTTTTTTCATGACAAGGGAACCGCAGCCGCTACCCTTTTGGTGCGCACAAGTAAACCCCGCTCATGTGTATTAGCCCGCAAACCACACAGGAGAGATAACCCGCACTAGGCAAGCCCATGCGACCCAGAAGGCAAATCCCCTGCTGTTGTAGGCAGGGGTTTATGGAAGCCCCATGCTCAACCAATTGAGCCACCCTTGCGGGTGACAATTGCAATGAGAACTAAGGTTTACACGACGATTTACTGGTATGTACGTGTGACATCATGATGATTGAAGGTTATAAAATGGCATGAGGTAGACTTGTAATCACATGGAAGGAAGTTATGTAAATTAATCGCCGATTTCTTGAAATACATATGAAATTTGTGAAGAAATAGAAGCAATAACCATATCGGCAATATGAACTAGTTAGATTAAGTTCTTGTGCCGAGGGTCTACCAGAAACAACTTCTCCGCCTCCCAAAGTAGGGGTAAGGTCTGTGACTGTGTACACTGGGTATGTTGTTGAACTAGTTAGATTAAGATAGTCGTTATCCTCACATTTATATTAGATCCAGTATTTGATAAGAGTCTTTTAGGTTTGTTTAGAGATTGTATAACAGCGTAGGGATAGGTACAAGATTTAGGGAATCTCTAATTTGTCCTAAAAGACAAACAATTGGGTGGTAGAATGAAATGGCCCAAATTCAAAGGAATGGATATATGGCGGACCTTAGCTAGTCTAGAATCGAGGTGTAGTTGTTGTTGTTGTTGTTGTTACCTTTACCAGCTGCCAGTACAGGTCCTAGAGGAAGGATCTTCTGAAATCCCTCCTTATTTATTAGAACTATTGCGTTGCTGAAACCTGCAAGTTATCACTTGCTGTCCATATTTTCATGATAATATACTGGTTTTAAGCTAGCAATAGTAACATAATTCTAACCCTTCCCAGGGCGCATTACTCAATATTTGCAAGCCTATACCTGTCAGCTTCTGCAACACATGCGCGATGCTTCTTCTGTTCTATCTGGCAATTTTCTATGTTAACTGAAAATTGTCTCGCCAAACCAAAATCTATTTTCAGATTATCTGATTGGCTCCCGTTCCAGCGTCACTAAGAGTGTAGCTGTCTGAGTTTTGATTTGCTCACTTGCAGTTCCTTTTTCGAATCTCTATCACTAAATTCAATAACGGTCCCCTACCTCACCATATGTTCACGTGATAAAATGGTCAAGACTTAATTTTTAGCAACAACAGCTGATATTTTCTTTCATGCTCCTCAATTTTACTTATGCTCTTTGAAATAGTCAAATAGCACTGAGTTGAGCTTTAGAAGACAAATATAAAAAGAAAGCTTTAGTAGGAAGCAACTGATTCTTGTGTCTCTTATACTTTGAGTAGATTTGTGAATGTAGACTCTAGTGCCAGTGAATTGTGAGCTCAACATTGTGCAACAATAAGCTTACTAATCATATGATACAATATTAAATGCTTCAGATGGAGGTGAAGATGAGGAATATATGATATCACTCTTTGAAAATTCTCAGTAAAGCAGTAATACACTGGCTACTTACTCTGATGGATCAGATGTTTATTTGCTACTTGATACTTCTTGCAATATCTTTTATCTCTAGTTTCCAATTCGTCTGCACAATATAAAAATGATTCTTGCTTTGGCTTAGCTGCAAGACTGGCATTTTGAATATAGTTCATAGAAAACAGACTCTTGTAGAAATGCAAGTTAAGGCTGCGTACAATAGACCCTTGTGGTCCGGCCCTTCCCTGGACCCCGCGCATAGCGGGAGCTTAGTGCACCAGGCTGCCCTTTTAGTCTAGTAGGTCTCCATGCAAGCATGGAATTTCAGGGCTAGCAGTTGAGGTGTTGTTGTTTTTCAAAATAACAATAAGATAATAGCTGTATAAATGTTGGGGTAACCTCCAGGAACAGAAGTGGTACACAAAAACTGAAGAACCTGTACAAAAACATGGTTCTCTATAAAAACATACAACCATCTATACTAACTAGAACCTCATAGGTGTATCAAAACTTTACAAAGGAACAAAAGACAAACACTTATATGTACAAACATATTTTTGAAGGGACCAAAGCTATTAGTTGAGTATTTGGACAAACGAGTAGCTCAGTCAATGCAACACAGAATTCCTTGCCAGATGATTATACCCTAGGGTTGGTGCTACTTATGAATTGGTGGTTGACAAAGTATTTTCCTGTTTCTTGCATATCCATGTTCTTGTTTTATGCATATGATTCTAATATCCTAGTTTCAATTTCAACATTTTCTGCTGCATTAAATTCCTACAAACAAGGCTCCCATCAGTTATTTTTTTTGTGGCAGTGAATACTGCATGCACAACCAGCAATCCAATCTATTGGCTCAACTATTTTATACTGTAAATCTAGGGCATTTGCTCTTTGTCCTTAGTTTTTCGATGTGGTGCATGTTATTCTGAACCCACAGTAGAAAATATTTTGGATCATATTGTGCTTGACAAGCAAATTTTTGTGTCTATATTTACCCATTTTGTTCAAAGATTGTTCAACAACACTGTGCTAAACCTAAAATGTCTGATCTCCAGCAATAGGATTGGGCTGGTTATCTAGGCCTGTTTGTTTAGGAAAAACTCTTCCATACCTATAATTTCACTTTCTAAAGTATACATTGCTTACCTAGATTGCATAAATCAACCAAGTTTAGACTGTTGGTCCTACCAAGGTCCACTTGGCTCTAGAACGCTTCCCACTAGATTTCTGGTTTCATGGATCTCAGTTGGTTGATCTCATGAACATATATGTTTCATTTCATTGGTAGTTTGATAAAAACTTTATGCAAAATGTGTGTATATGAGTAGAACTGCTTTTTCCATATGTAATTTGTCTTCTTAGTCCTCCATTCATGCATACTGTAATTCCTACTCTTGTGGTTCTTACAGCATTATGACATCTTGCTTGGTCAAGTATTTGGGCAGATATAGAACATCTGAGACATTGGTGTTTCATTTCTATTTATTATTTTGTGAAATTGAGCAATGGACTAAAGCATTCATGCTTCACAGCGGGAGGAAAAAATGAGTGGTATGCCAACTTCTCTTTGGTCTGGTTAAGCACATTAGCCTTTTAATGCAGGTGTAGCTTCAAAAGTGTTCTTCAGGAGTCTCAGCATAAACAAAAGTTCATGATTTTAAAAGATACAAGTCGAGCACATAACAAGTATGTATGGTTGTCTATCTTTTAAATGATTCCTCTTTATTACATGAATCCAGTTAGAAAGGGAGCTAGAAATAATTTTGAATTACTAGATCAGGTTGAGCTGGTACAATTTGTAGGTGTTGATAAGAGAATTTTCAGAAGGGCAACTTGCGCCTTGCTCCTCAAACTACTGCTTAATTTCAAACCCTGGATTATTTCACTTGGCTGATCTTTAATTTGCTTAAAAGGATATATTCTGGACCGTTCAGTAATGTAACCAACCAATCTTTAAGAATCTATAGATTTCCCGAGTCTTCAATCCCCTTTTTCTTTTGTCCATCCCTCATAATCTCATATCCTTCATCAGCCCTTACAACCCCTTATGTACTCCAAAATCTGCTCCCTATTTCTAGCAGTCTTACCATTTTCCTAGCAAACTTCCCCTGGTTCTGAAATGGGCTGCAGTATGTGCAATACAATGGGGAAGAATTGCATGCATAGGTTGAGGGTAAATAAAGATGGGGTCACTTAGAGCAACTTAGCTGTCATTTGGATGCCACTTACACACTGGTAATTACTCTTTTGCTACTCAGTTTTCACCTCCATATTGTCAATAAGGTGCATCAACAATACGCCACTCTGATAATTTACTACACCTGTCACGATATTGTTAAAAATGTCTTCCTCAAAAAGATTTATCCGAGTAATTTTTTTCAATTTAATTTTAGGTAATTGCCGAAGCGGTGTAAATATATATTTCGTGTATTCTTAAACAAAAATCAAGTGATTAATTTTAGAAATATTTTTATAGTATTTCCATTATTATGTACATTCCGTTCTCGTGGTTATCATTTCTTATAAATATTTGTGAAAAGTTCAGCTTTGGGGGCATATAGAATTAAGTTTTTTATTTTTGTTAAATAAAACGGCTCTTTTTTATTCCATATTTTGTTAGCAAAAGTTTTTAATAAAGCTTTGAAAAACAAAGGCGAAGTAGGGTATCAACCTAAATTCACTAAGCATAAGGTAGAGGAAACAAACTTTTTCTATACTTGGAAAAATAGAAAACTAGTAATTACGAAGTTACTCATATACGGAATTCTTGTTTTTCGTGTGAGTTGAACCCTAACACCGGGATATCATCAAAAAATCCAAATTAAGTTGGTTGTGGATCGTGTTATTCCGTTGTTAAGCAATATTCCATTGAATTCATCTGTGGTAAACCTATTCAGGGAGGATACCAAATTTAGTTGGTTGCTAATCTGATCCATTAAGGATTATTTCATGGCTCATCTCATCGACATAAGCATTCACTTGACTAGTGTTTTTTAAATCAAAATAGAAACTTTCTTCTTGAGGTCTCGTGTCACTTCCACTTGTCGCATATATAATAGGAGTGAGATCTGCAATTTTAAACACAAAAAGGACAAAAGGCGATTCGGATACCCTCAAGGGGGTAGTTCTTAGTGTTGAAGCATAGGATTGCTGCTTACATTTCCTAACATCATTATCCTCTATGTTCTCTTCACAAAAAGCTTGTAAACTTAGTAGTTACGAAGTTTGCAATGTCCTTAAAACTAGTATAATTCATATGTGCAGTATCCACATTGGAACCTTTAGAACTGGGTTTTATCCTTTATTTGCTGTTGATACGCTAGTATTTTGTGATGTTGATGTTTCACAACTCACGTACTTGAGACAGATCCTCCTATGGTTCTAAGTAGTGTCAAGGCTCAAGATTAACCTTAAGAACTGGAGATGGACACCATTGTACAACTACCTCAAATGTTCAATTGTGGAGATGGTGAC
This sequence comes from Anisodus acutangulus, assembly GCA_029783415.1. Taxonomy (NCBI): domain Eukaryota; kingdom Viridiplantae; phylum Streptophyta; class Magnoliopsida; order Solanales; family Solanaceae; genus Anisodus; species Anisodus acutangulus. The sequence goes on along the minus strand of CM056503.1, from coordinate 9,805,384 downwards.
CTCCCTAGCTACCACCTACCTAGGTTTGTCATTGGAAGATTCGTACAAAGACTTAGCACTATAGAACCCAATAAGTAATAGAGTTGAGACTTGAGAAGATACTAGCTAGATGACAAGGTAGAACTTGTTCAAGAGAGGAAAGTAAATGTCAATTAAGAACATACCGTCGATCTTCTCATATATAAAATGTTACTTTTTTAGGCACAAGCTAATGTGACAAGAAGCAGGAGAGGTTTCAGAGGAATTTTCTATGGGACTCAGTAGAGGAAAGTAGGATGTTTAATCTGGTTTCGGTGGAATTTTCTATGGCACTAGTAAACCCAAGATCGTAACACACTCGTTTATCAATACTTTGTAATCCACATAGTATCTTATCAGCTCACGAAATTAACCCTTAGAGGGATAATCGTTGAAACTAATTGTTGTAGAATTTTTATTCTGATTAATTAATCCAATTAGAATGAAAAATTGGCTAGTTTTTAGAGAAGACGAGATTTAAATCTGTTGAGTGCAATGTCACAAGGATTGTTTAACAAATATACCCAGAAGAGAGGTGCAAATAGGGGAAGAAAAAAACTAGGTGTGGATCTAGAATTTTCATTGAGTGGGCCAAACATAATCATAAAAAAGATTTGGTAAGATTTAAAGATATATGATAAGATAATATCCAGTCTTATTCCAAGGGCTGATATGTGTATAAGATATACCATAAAGAGTGCTGAAATGAAAAATAAAAATAAAGGAAGAGCGAACAGGATACATTTTTATTTTGTCAAGTTCATAAGAGAAGTCCAAGAGTCCTACATGTCATGAATTCATTATACAGTATCAGTAATATTTTACAAAAGCTACTGGTGCTTTTTTTCTCTCTTTGAATTCCTCTGTAAAAGTCGTACGAGGTATCAGTATATTATTGCAGCTAATCAGATGCATCATCTGTAGTATTTAGAAAATTTACTGTCAAAGTGGACAAGTTTGAATATATTTGAAAGGATAAAATACGAAGTGAAAAAAATTAACAGGGCATGCATAAAACATTTGGAAAGATGAGGATGATAATTTGCCCCAGCAGAACAGTGCAAATCCACCACTTGTCAAAACAAGTTAAAAGAATAGATATCCTGGATTTACTGAGGTAACTTTTTCACTTCAAAGTTATTTTGGTCCACAACACGGAAAAGATGTTTCAGCCTTAGAGACTAATTTTATTTATTTATGAACATCTACTGCTGATTTTATACAGTTCTTTCTTTCTATAAAAGCCTCATGAAATTTTGAATTAATTGCAATAGTTAAGAATCCCCACAAAGTGGAACTCTCAGCCTTGTTAAAGATTTGGTTTTATGTGTGCTTACTAATTGGGTGCCTGTCGTATTAAATTCTATAAATTTCATTTATTATGTCATTTTCTTGAGGAGACTACCAAATTGCAAGTGGGAGAATGAATCAATTAACTTCCTGACTAGTATTCTCAGCATTCGGGAATGAATATGTAATGTCGACTACCCTTTTCTTTTATGACTTGACTTCTACTATTTGTAAAGACAAATGTGAATTATGGTGATTGATAAAGTTGTGTTGTTTTCCAAAATCTGATTTGTGCATATGTAGGCATTATAACTAGTGTTTACATAGGGTACGTACGTGATGGACAGAAATTCATCAATACTGATTGTGGTAGAGAATCTTCTCCTAAATCACAAATGACTGCTACAGCATTTGTGAATATATGCCAACTGTTGACTAATATCAATGTTCCTGAAGTAGTGCATGCTCAAAGAATATAATGTAAGATGGATGAGGATGCTAAGATAAATGTATGGTCATACAAGACTAGACAAGATTAAAAGTGATCACATTCACGAGAAGGTTCAAGTAGAACATATTGAGGATAAAATAAGATAAGGTCGCTTGAGATTATTTGGTCATGTTCTGTGCTGATCACCATAGGCATTGGTCTGTATATGTGAAATCATGGTGGGCAAGGTGTTAAAAGGGGGCGAGGTAGGCCTAAAATCACTTGTAATGAAATTGTCTCGAAAGACCTACAATCTATTGGGATCCACGCAGATTTATCAAAAAATAGGAGACAATGGAAGAAAAAGATATATATAGGCGATTCCTATTAGTTGAGAATATGTTTTAATCATATTAACATTTTTACTTACGCCCTATGCTTTTTTAGGTGTTGTTTAGCCTAACGAAGATTTATATGTTAGTAGAATACAATGAACGTCTAGTACTTTTTATTTTATTATTATTATTTTGTATATTGTTGGCCTGGGATGAGTTTATATGGAGTAACATGGTCCGTGAGGATTCATATAGCCAGACCCCAACTTGTTTGGGATTGAGGAATTGTTGTTATAGTATTTATTAATCTATTTTTAAATTTGAGATCATCCTAAAGTCTTGTCTGCATCTCTATGTTATGGGTGAAATCTCTTGTACAACAAATAAACAAGAATGTAGATGCTAAATTCAACAGTGTGGCATCTTGATCTATGATGTCCGATGCATTTGAGGCGGGGAGTTGCAGGCAACCTTTCCTGTGGTTACATTGTATCTCATCATCTTGTGTGTGGAAGAAGCTAGATGTTTCAGTGGAGAGGAGACGACCTGGAATTCCTAGGGTAAATTTTATGTTCTATTCACTTCATAATTGAGTTAGATAAGCCCTTTTTTCCCTTTTCGAAGGAGTCATGTAAGTCTTTGAATACACAGAGTTTGTTAAGAAATTCAAATGCATCGCCACAGTTGCTCCTTGTAAATACCCTGATTATGTAGGACAATTTGGAGTCTCAGCATCAGCCTGTCGTCATTAACTCTGATGCTTAGTTCAAACCATCCTGGAGATAGTGTTATCGGGCAATCATGTTTTTATAGACTAAACCGAAAAGCAAATTATTGATTGCATAATGTTGCTTGGTCATGGTTAACGGATCAAAACATGATGAAATTTTCGCATTCTTTCTTGTTTCAATTCTTTAGATATTGCCCCATGTGGATGATGTAGACTTGCTATTATGTTTGCTTGTGTAGTACTTAAATCATTGTTCTCCTTTGGTTGGTTTGAGTGGGATGGATAGCTCAAGAAGGATATGACATATTTGTTCCTCTTCTAAGTAATAACACTATACTCTAGTTTCTGGTGTTGTGCACTAATTAAAGTTTGACTTGATGATTAGACATTTTTTAGTCAAGAATATGGTACATATTAAAATTAACTTGAAAGCAAAGCCTTGCATGTATTTGATCAAGATTCTGGCTATGCTTAACATCATTTCAACTAGGTAGAACCTAGCCTAAGAATTTGGGAGTATTTCTTTTATGGATTCTTTGTTGATTAGTATTGTATATTTGTACATTTCACATTTACTTGAAACTTAAAAGAGTGTAAGGCTGAATTGGGACCACCATGAAAATGGTTTAGGAATTTCTTTTCAACGCTTTTTTGACCACTCGAACCTCAAAACTCTGATTCTTTTTTCTTTTTTTCCTTTCTCTGATGGAGAGTGACCATACCACTTTTTCTCCGGAGGATATGTTTTCATTCTCATTGAAAAAAAGTATTTAAAGATATCTAAAGATTTTTCAGGTAATTTTTGTGGATTAGAACAACAACAACATACCCAGTGTTATCCCACCAATGGAGTCTGCGAAGGGTAGAGTGTATGCAGCTTCGGAGGTAGAGAGGCTGCTTTCGATAGACTTTTTGTGGATTAGAAATGAAACTCAAATCTACTGAGAATGACAAGTACTAAAGGAAGGTTGGGGAATGGAGGAGTTTTCTTTTTCTTTCTTTTTGAGTTCTAAAGTTGAAATGATTAGAAGATTCCCTCCTTTTTCTCACTCAAAATGAATGCATCATCTTTGCTCAAAGCTTTATATCATCAATGAGTTTTTAGAGGCTGTGCTTTGTGTTTATCATTTCAGTAGTGGGTGAAGCTGTTGGATTAAACTTTTTTTTTTTATCTTTTCTTTACAGGAAAAGAGAAAAAAGAATCGGAGTGATTTTCTTGTAGACCATCACTGGCATTGACCAACGTTATTTCAACATCACTGAATCTTGAACCATTCATAGACTAGTGAACAAGGTGAATGATATTGACAACCTCGAAAAAGATTGAAAACAAACATTAAAAGTACGAACTTTTATTACACACATCACCAACTAAGGAGAGAATTAAGAGTCTCCCGTAAGAGGAAATTCAAAGGTGAATTCAGAATTTAGAGTTTGTGAGTGCAAACTTAGTTTAATCTTATTCTATGTAGATATTTTCATTTACTTTTTGCATATAGAAATATAGTTTGAGTCGAAGTTAAACTACAAAACTCACCCTAGATCCGCGTTTGAGGAAACCCACCCACCCCATGCCCCACCAAAAAAAATTCAAATTGCAACCCATTGACTAGATGAATTCATGACTTCTTTCACACGTGTCATTAAGAAAGAGCATAGAAATTGGCCCTTCCAATTTTTGAAGGTATAGTTAGTACCTACGAATGTGGCTAGACCAGGATAAAATTCTTGATTGGATCTGCAAAGAGTTAGCTAAGCAGTCGTGAATCAAAATAATTATCAACTAAGAGTGGTGTGACACTAGTTTTTTTTCTCTTTGAACATCAGTGGCACTTATCTTTGTGGACTGATTCTACTATACTTCACATGGTACCATCTTGTGTCAATTCAATTGATTTAACTTGGTAATATCTACCAGCCATTATCTAGGTTTTATTTGAGAGTATTCCTCTCAAAGTTCCTCACTTGCTGAACCTGGAAAGTGTGGTAGACTTTCCTCTCAAAGTATTGCTGTCAAAATGATAAGATACAAAATAAAAAGGGAAATTGGTCGCACCCTCCTCTACTTAATGGCTAGTAGGTTGGCTGGCTAGATAGGATGAAACTTACTATTACTACGTGTATGAACGCCTCAACTACTACTATACTTGTATCAACGCCTCACCTCTCTACTACTACTACTTGTGTAAATACCTTGTATAAACTCCTCGATTACTATTACACTTGTATAAACGCCTCGACTACTATTATACTTGTATAAACGTCTCGACTATTACTACCACTTGTATAAACGACTCGACTACCACTATACTTGTATAAACACCTCGACCACTATTGTACTTGTATAAACACCACGACTACTACTACTTGTATAAATGCCTCTCGACTATTACTACTTGTATCAACGCCTCCAGGTTATGTTCGTTTGAAGTTTGCTGACGATCATCTGTAAGATCTTACAACTTTAGTTAATTAATAATTTTCTTATTTTACCATTTACTTTACAATTCCAACTTAGCGTCTTGTAGATAGTCCAAAAAAAAATCGAATTACAAATTGAGCTTTTAATTCTCAACTTCAAAGTTAAACTACTTTTCCTAATTTCTGCAGCTGGGAAGTGGCTACAGTTTTAAGTGCAGATATTACCTTAACAATGTAGAGTCACAATTGAAAAAAGTAACAACAACAACAACTTACCCAGTGAAATCCCACACCGTGGGATTTGAGAGGGTAGAGTGTACACAGATCTTACCTCCACCTTGGGAGGTAGAGCGACTGTTTCCGGGAGACACTCGGCTCAAGACAAAGCATAATCACAAGCAAGGCAATCAAAACAAAGCAAGAGAAATGGTCAGACTTAGATAAGGAACTAAAACAGTATAAAGTGCATTCGAACAAAAGGGAGCAGTAGCTAACACAACTAAATAAGCTAAACAAAATACATTAAAGAACACATAGCAGGAGAAATCAAACTACAGTGGATTATAAAGCAATAATGTGCCTATAAGTGTGATAAGCTAATCGGGCCTACAGTAATAACACTACAACTATCAATTTGTAAGCATAAGCAGGACTACGCTCGAGTACCTACTACTCTTCTACCCTAATGTGTGTCCTCCACAACCCCATATCTAAGGTCATGTCCTCAATAAGTTGCACCTGCGCCATATCCCGTCTAATCACCTCTCTTCAATACTTCTTCGACCTATTTCTACCCCTCCTGAACCCGTCCATATCCAACCTTTCACACCTCCGCACTGGGGCATCTGTGTCTCTCCTCTGCACATGGCCGAACTATCTCAACCTCGCTTCCCGCATCTTATCATTCACCAAGGCCACTCCCCCTTTCTCTCGGATATCATCATTTCTAATCACATCTCTCCTTGTATGCCCACACATCCATCTCAGCATCCTCATCTTCGCAACTTTCATCTTTTGTATGTGCGAAGTCTTGACTATCCAACACTCCACCCCATACAACATAGTCGGTCTAACCACCACCCTATAGAACTTGCCTTTAAGTTTTGGTGGCACCTTTTTGTTGCACAAGACTCTAGATGCGAGCCTCCATTTCATCCACCATGTCCCAATACGATGTGTGACATCGTTATCAATCTCTCTATTCCCTTGGATAATAGACCCTAGGTACTTGAAACTTCCTTTCTTTGAAATGACCTGAGCACCAAGCCTTACCTCCACGCCTGTCTCAGGGTCGCTCTCGTTGCTGAACTTGCACTCCAAATATTTTGTCTTGGTCCTACTCAACCTGAACCCTTTAGACTCTAGAGTCTGTCTCCAAACCTCCAGCTTGGCGTTCACTCTGCTGCGAGTCTTATCAATCAGGACTATGTCATCTGCGAATAACATACACTATGATACCTCCCCTTGAATTTGTCGCGTCAGTCCATCCATCACCAAGGCAAATAGGAATGAGCTAAGAGTTGATCCCTGGTGCAGCCCCAACATCACTGGGAAGTGCTCCGAGTCTCCTCCTATTGTTCGTACTCTAGTCTTGGCTCTATCATACATATCATTGATCGCCCTAGTGTACGCCATAGGTACACCTCTAACCTCCAAACATCTCCATAGAACCTCCCGAGGAATTTTGTCGTATGCCTTCTCGAGGTCGATGAAAACCATATGTAAGTCTTTCTTCCCCTCTCTATACTGCTCCACTAACCTCCTAATAAGATGAATTGCTTCGGTAGTCGAACGCTCCGGCATGAATCCAAACTGGTTCTCGGAAATAGACACGCCTCTCCTCATTATCGTTTCCACGACTCTTTTCCAAGCTTTCATAGAGTGGCTCAACAGCTTAATACCCCTATAATTATAGCAAACTTTTAAAAAGTGTTAAGTTAGGTCATGCATAATAGGCCTTCTAGAAAAATAAATTGTTGACATAAGAGGCCACTTTCTTTGTACAACTAATCATTTTAAGACACCACAAGGATTCATGTATTCGGACGTAAACATGTTTTCTAAAGTCGCTGGAAATCATTAGGAAAAAATAAAATAAAAAAAATAGGCAGATAAAAACATAGAAAGAAACAAAAACAAAAAACACACAGAGACACACTATATTGATGCTTACCTTATGAGTTGGCCTTTTGTCTTTTGAGTCTTTTCTTTATCATGTGATGTTTGGTTAGAGCCTTTTGCTTGTCAAACCAATTCATGTGACTTAAATATAAGAGAATAACCCTGGCCAGGAGTAGAGCCAGACGTCATACGTAGCGGTTTCGCTAAGAGATTTAAAATATAAAAAATAAATATATAAAGATGCCAAAGAAATTAATCAACATCTATTATATATATACGAAAATATAATTCATTATCTTATATAGAAGTGTAATTTTTGAAGGATTCAGTTGACACCCTTGCGCCCCTAGCTCCGCATATGGGCGCAAATGGTTCATCCAAACCCTCATCGGTGAAAAACACTATATATAAGATCATGTATATATAAGAGAACTTTTATATTTTGAATCTCATACTGAATATTCTAGCTCCGTCACTGACGCACCAGCCTGACTTTCAGATGGTGTGGAGGGGTATTCAAATAAGTATATCACTTAAGTCAAAAATTAGGCGTCTGTTTTTGTTTGTATAGCCAAATTTCAAGTGATGCCAACATTTTCCAACAAAGCGTTTGTTTTATTTCTTTTCTTAAAACAATAGAACAACATCTTACTCGTTCACATGATCCATCATCAGACATCACACGCAAGTATGACAAGAAATCTAAGTAAATATAATTCATTATGAATTCATGTCTTCTATAGTGGACAAAGGAATTTATTTTTAGAAGAAGGGGAAAGAGAAAAAATAAATTTGATATTGCAGACACTGAACCAATATAATTCCTTAATTATTTTCATTAATGAAGAGGTCTATATATACATGATATACAATAAATAAATCTACCTTTTCGTAATACAACTTCAATATCTTTTCCTAATACAAGACTAATACCATAATTACATTTGTACAATAATTCTACAAATAAGGTAAATTATATACAAGGTAGGAATAGGTGATATACACGGTTTGCATCCGTGTATACACGTTGTCTTTCACACCCCCGCAGTCATAGCGGGCGGTTGTCGTACGCTGAGACTGTACCTAAAATCTTCAAATAGAACCAAGGGAAGACCCTTAGTAAATATGTCAGCAATTTGTAACCATGAAGGGACATGCAAGACATGTACTTGTCCACGAGCTACCTTTTCGGAACAAAGTGAATATCCATCTTTATGTTTAGTGCGCTGATGTTGGACTTGATTCCCAGAGAGATAGACTGCACTAACATTATCACAGTAGACCAAGGTAGCTTTCTGAATAGGAAAGTGAAGCTCTAATAGAAGATTACGCAGCCAACATGACTCAGATACCACATTGGCTACCCCTCGATATTCGGCCTCCGCACTGGATCGCGATAAAGTAGCCTAGCGTTTTGCCGACCAAGAGACCAAGTTATCACCAAGAAACATACAATAACCAGATATCGAACGTCTGATATCTGGACATCCACCCCAATCAGCATCTGTATAAGACACGAAAGTAGAGACAGATGATGGATAAATGCAAACCATAATCAAGTGTGCCATGTATGTATCGTATAATGAGTTTGAGCGCATTCATGTGCTAAATCCTCATATCATACATAAATAAACACACATGTTGTACTGCATAAGTAATATCGAGTCTCGTGAAAGTAAGATATTGAATAACCCCTGCAAAATTAAGATAGTGGGTGGGATCCTCATATGTGTGCTAGAATTAACACTCAGCTTCGGTTTGGTATCAATCGCAGTAGAAGAGGACTTACAAGATGACATGCCAACTCTCTCAATAATCTCAGCCGCATACTTCTTCTGTGATAAGAACTGACCGCCTACATGACGAGTGACAACTATACCCAAAAAATAACTCAAAGACCCCAAGTCTTTCATAGAAAATTCTGAACTGAGAAGGGATATGATAGATTTGCGCAGATTATCAGAAGAAGCAGTCAATATAATATCATCTACATATAACAAAATGTATGCCAGTGAAGTAACACGATGATAGATGAACAGAGAATGATCAGACATGCTATGAGAAAACCCAATAGTAGACACATAATCTGCAAACCTCTTATACCAAGCCCGTGGGGCATGCTTAAGCCCATACAAGGACCTCTTCAGCAAACATACATGGTGAGGATAATTGGGGTCCTTAAAACCCAAGGGTTGATGCATGTATACTATCTCCTTAAGATCACCGTGTAAGAAAGCATTTTTCACATCCAACTTATTAATGGGCCATGTTTTCGAGAGAGCTAGAATGAGAACAGTGCGAATGGTAGCCGGTTTGACCACCAGACTAAATGTCTCTCCACAATCCATGCCAACCTATTGAGTTTTACCATCACTAACAAGACGAGCCTTATGTCGCTAAAAAAAACCGTCAGAATTTTCTTTATGAGTAAAAAATTCACATAGAACGAATAATATTGATACAAGGCGGACGGGGCACCAACTCCCACATCTTATTTTTAATAAGAGAATTATATTCATCATCCATGGCCATTTTCCAGTTCAGGTCAGGAACGGCAGACACTGGGTTACGTTGTAGGGGTGATTTAGTGACATTAGAATTTAGATTAAAATGTCATGTAGGTTTAAAAACATCACGTTGGCTATGAGTAACGGGCCCTTGACTCGAAATAGAAGTGGACTGGACCGGAAACAGTGTCAGAACGCTGTTGGAGTGGCCTGTTGGCTGGAAAAATAGATTTGCGAACAGAGGTAATGAGCCAGAAAGTAGTGGACCTGCTGGCCGAGAAGCTGAAATAGGAAATGGGTTGGAAATACGTGGGCCAGAAGAAGAATTTATTGGGCCAGCAGGCAATGGGATTGCTGGCTGAGACGCTGAAACAAGACTGGGCAGTGGCCGAGAATGTGGACCGGTACTGAGATTATTCGGGCCAGCAGGCGGTGGGCCTGTTGGTGGAGACGGGTCATGGGAATGTTGGGCCCATTGTTGGATGATATACGGTGAGGGTCCATTATCCAAAAAATATACAAACTAGATACGGGATTATATAATTTAGCAAATGGAAATTGGGTTTCATAAAAAATAACATGGCGACTAATTTTGATTTTATTAGAAGATAAATCAAAACATTTGTAACCACGATGATTAGACAGATAACCAAAAAACAAACAAGCGGTAGAACGAGCTTGAAGTTTGTTAATTGTAGTGGACGAAAAAAATAGATAGCATAAACACCAAAACACCCTAAGATGAGAATACGAAGGGTCTTTATGATAAAGAATTTTAAGGGAGATTGATATGCTAATCCTTTGGTAGGAAGTATGTTAAGGAGGTTAGTAGCCATTTGTAATGCATGATGCCAAAAAGATGGAGGTAATGAAGCATGGGCGAGTAAAGTGCGGACAATATTATTAATGGTATGAATTTTTTGTTCAGCTTTCCCATTTTGTGAGGACGTATGAGGACAAGAAAATTGAAAAACTATGTCATTAGTGTCACAAAATTCCCGAAATGGCCCATTATCATATTCCCTTCCATTATCACATTGAATATTTTTAAATTCCCGTTCAAATTGGGTACGGATGAAAGCTCTAAATTTTAAGAATGTGAAAAAAACTTAAGACTTTTTAGACAAAGAAAAGGTCCACAAAAAATTAGAATAATCATCCAAAAATAACACATAATAACGATGGCCCAAAGAGCTCAAAACAGGAGATGTCCATAAATCACTATGAATAATGTCAAAAGGCATCGACGTACTAGAAGTAGAGGCTACAAACGGTTGTCGCGCCCTATTTTGACCTCGCTCGGGTCAAAGCGGAGCTCGGACGTATGGGGTGATTCCTGGGTAAAGGATTGAGGAGTCGCCACCTAATTATTTTTACGGTGAATTAGGACACCTAAATATTTAAACTAAGTGCTGCAATGTAACTCCAATTTTAAGGTCTGCGAAACTAGTGAGATTCTAGGTAAGGGTTCTTTATTATCCTAAAGGGAAGGGGTTAGGCATCCTTTAAGATCCGCTAACTTGCGGTTATCCGGTAAAACTCAGGTTAATTATTATTAGAAAAAATGCGTGTTTGAAGCATGAAGTTTAAAAGATGTTTGTTAATAATTAATAAAAAGGGGATGCATTTTAAAAGATAGATGAATGTAGAGATTTTTCAAATATGCATTTATATGATATCTAAAGAGAAATACATATAGAGTTGAAAAATATGTATTTGACAATTGATAGTAAAACAATTTATTTATAATGCCAAAGAAGTAAAATTTTGAGAAATCAATGAATTGTAAACTGACAAAAGATAAACTTATTCAGTATGATTAATAAAGCAAAATAAAAGATGACAAAAGTTATTTTTGAAAATCTTGAATTCGCGTGACGAGCCTAAAATAAATAAACTAGCGAAGGATTTCTAAGTTTGCGAGCCTACAAATAAGCTAGCGACGGGTTTCAAATCTTAAACTAACCTATGAATAAATCCTAAGTTTGCCTATTCTAAGCATTTCAATAATTACATAAGTGCGATAAATAATATTACAATACAAAGCGAAATAAAAGCTGAATTAAAGAAAGAAATAACAATAAATAAACTCCGAGGAATATTGCCGTTATTTACTTTAATCCCTGCAAGCTGTCAAGAACAAACGGTTAGAAACATTTAAATACAAATAACTTCATATCCGTATTCAAAACAGTGAATGTTTTGATCGCGGAGGGCTCAGACTTAAATTTTGAAAAGAACATTCCAATCACGTCGTGGCTGCAAACATATGACTAATGTAGTTTATTTTGATTGCCTCGCCTACTAAACGTGTCGGTCTCTCGGGTGAAATAGAAAAGATCACTATAATCACGTCGTGGCTGCGAATATATAACTTGTTGGTTATTTTAGTCACCTCGCCTACTAAACATGTTGATCTTGGATAAAAGGTTTAAGTCTTCATCCTTGCCCAGAAGTTATATTTCCGTCTTTGCAACTGTGTAGGCCTCAAAATCGACGGGTATTTTTCATCGGCCAGTGTAGTATCGTGTTCAAATCAAGAAAATTTTAAATCGTAATGTAAACGAAGAACAAGCGTGAGTAGCGAGCGTGATAGCGTAAAAACAGCTCAAAAAGACGCGGTGTTTAATTTAAAACAAGAAACAAGAAATCGGATATTTTAATGTCAAACAATGGATCAAACAGAAAGCAATATCCGAAGGTGCGGTGTTTATTTTAAAACAAGAAAAACGTAAAAACAAGAAACAATAATCAATCCGAGCAAGAAATCAAACAGAAGCAATACCAACAGACGCGGTATTTATTCAAACAAGAAAAACAAGAAACAAGAAAGCAGAAAGATATCCGCCGCACGATGTTTAAAACGGTAAATCAAAACAATAAGCGAAAGCGCTGCCTTTGAATTCAATTTCATCACCTAAATGCGGTATTTAGAAACAAGAAATAATACTAAATGTAAATCAAGAAACTATCAAAACAAAGAAATCAAACAGGCAAATCAAACAGAGAAATGATCTTTGAAACAGAAATCGAAAAAGTGCGGCCTCGATTTCAATTTCATCTACTAGATGCGATATTAATAAAACAATAAAACAAAGGCCAAAGAAACGAGCAAAGGAGCAATTAAATTATCCGAACCAAATTACGAAATGTTGGAACCTAACAGGATTAAGAGGTATTTATGGAAAAATCCGACCGGATCATGAGCAATGACGAATGAAAAATCGAAATTGATTTTTAGATAACTAGCAAACAGTATAAAAAATGCCATAACTGAAATCGCCAAAAATCGGTCGACCCGATCCGGTCGATGACTGACCGAATCGATGTCGACCGAATCGGACTTTTTCAAATTTTCAGACAACCAATAATAACCACAAAGAATAATGCAAGAGATTTGGAAATTCAAACCGTCGACTGACCTGGTCAAGAATCTGACCGAATAGGAGATTCAACCCGTCATCAAATAATTCTATCAATTCCAGATAACCAACATACAAAAATATGAAATGCAAGAATTGCGAAAATATCCAAATCGGATCGACCGATCCGGTCGATGGACCCGAATCGATGATCCGAATCCGAAATCAAATAATCCAAACCCAAATCGATTTTAACACCAAATTCGGATAACCAATAACAAGAATATGTAATGCAAGAATTTCGAAAATATTACCCGAATCGGTTGACCTGAATCGGTCGATGATCTGACCGGATCAAGAATCCAAACTCGAATCAAATTTTAACACCAAATTCAGATAACCAATAACAAGAATATGTAATGCAAGAATTCTGAAAATGTACCCAACCGGGTCGACCCGACCGGATCGATGACCGACCGGATCAATGTTTCAACCCGGAATCAAATAAATTCAATAATTTCAGATAACCAATGATAACAACAGCAACAATGCAAGAAATTTGGAAATTCAAATCGGTCGATCTGACCGTCAAGAATCTGACCAAAATCGATGATCCAAATCAAATCTTAACACCAAATTCAGATAACCAACATACATAAATATGAAATGCAAGAATTACGAAAATGTTACGAACCTGGTCGACTGGTCGGGTCGACCCGACCCGAATAGTGAAAAAAATCAGAGAAATCAAAGGAGATGACAAACCTTTTCGGACTTGATTCTTGGAACAACAACGAAGCCAAATGCTTTAAACTCAAGAACACAACAAAATATCTATGTATATATTGAATAATCTTCCGAAAATCCTTTTTTTTTCTTCTCCGAAAATCCTCTCCTTTTTTTCTCAAAATGAAGAACAATATGGGGTATTTATAGGTGGATTCCCCCCCCCCCAAAAATCGAGTTTGAAATTCAAAAATAAAGGTAAAGATTTCTGATTTTGTGGGTATGGGTCGCGGATTTTGCGGGTGTCGGCGTAACAGAGGGGGGTTGGTGGTGTCAGGGGTTGGTGGTGGCAGGGGCGAGGTGACCGGCGACGTGGGGTCGCCGGTATGGGGGTGTGGGGTCGGGCAGAGGTGCGGCGTCGGCTTGGGAGCCTTTAGGGTTCGTTTGGTTTTTTTGATTTTGGTTTTTGTTTGGTTTGGGGATAATAAAAGGGGTAAGGGGTTTGGGCTGGGGCGACGGGTCGGGTGAGTGGGCCTGGGGAATGGCCGGTTAGTGTTTGGTTGGGCCTGGGGAATGGCCGGTTGGGCTTGGAGTTTTGGGTTGTGGGAATTGGGTGATGGGAATAAGAAAAGGGGAGTTGGGCTTCGGTTTTGGGGTTTTGTTTTGTGGGTTGTTGGATTGTGGGAATTGGGCTTGTCCGATTTTGGTGGTAAGGGAATTTAATTGTTTTGGGTTTGGGTATAAGGGAATTTAATTGGGGATTGGGCTTGGACGTTTGGGTAGAATTTGTATTGGGTTTGGGTATAAGGGAATTTAATTGGGGAGTTTGGGCTTGTGAATTTTGTTTGGGTAGAATTTGTTTTGGGTTAGGAAATAAAAATGGGTTATGGATTTAAAAATATATAAGAGGGTTTAATATTAAAAATATATTTTTTGTAAAAGACGTGAATTATTTAAAATAACATAACGATGTGATAATAATAAAAATATAATATTTGCGAAATGTTTAATGCTTAATAAAAGGGAAATGCGATGCAATTTTGCGAAAATAAAATAACATAGAATTTTCGGATAAAACTTATGATTATTATAAAATGCAAATGATATAAAATATGCGAATAATAATAATAATACGAAGATACACACATATATGCCTATATTTTAAAATTATTTTAAAAGTGTCAAAATATTAAAAATTACGAATAAAATCATAAAAGATGGGACAAAATTGGGTGTCAACAGATGCCCCTCTTTGGACGGAGACGATGAAAGAGTTTTCGGCCAAAGAAGTTGACTGAGTAGCCAATTTTGTCCCGATCATCGGGACTGCATGGTAAGAAATAGAATCCCCGGGGGAAATGAAGTTGCAAAAAGATGGTGCACATTTAAGAAACAATGCCCCAGTGTCGACCTAGGATGACACTGGTCGCAGATGTGAGAAACTAATGGGAAAGAGCGGATCGACGTTCGAAGTAGGTCGTTGACCAAATTGCCTCGGTTCGTCGTAAGAGATAGTCCCACGCTGTGATGAAGTTCCTGCAAACTAAAAACTCCTGCAAACTAAAGCTTAAGATATAATTAGTGTATAATCACGAGAAAATATTGTAGAGAAAATAACTTGGAAATACCCGCATTAGGAGGTGGGCGCCTGATTGAAATTAAAAATACCCTCATTATAAGGTGGGCGCCTGACTGAAATTAAAATACCCGCATTATAAGGTGGGCGCCTGAAATGACGTCGTTGTATTGACGTGTTGTGTTGAAGACGTCGTTGTAATGTTGTTGACGTCGTTGTAAAAAAAAAGTTGTTGTGCTGCATGTAACGTCGAGGACGTTGTTGTAATGCTGTTTTGCTGTAAAAGATAATTGTTGTGTTGCATGTAACGTCGAGGACGTTGTTGTAATGCTGTTTTGCTGTAAAAGATAATTGTTGTGCTGAAGACGTCGTTGTAATGCTGTTGACGTCGTTGTAATACTGTAAAATAAATGTTGTCTTTGAAGACGTCGTTGTAATCTTTGTTGGCGTCGTTGTAATAATCGTAAAAATAAATGTTGTGCGTAAGACGTCGTTGTAATCTTTGTTGACGTCGTTGTAATAATCGTAAAAATAAATGTTGTGCAGAAGACGCCGTTGCGTAGGCGTGTTGTTGATGACGCCGTTGTATGGGGCGCGTCGGCGACATCATTGTAATGTTGTTGATGTCGTTGTAATCTTTGTAAAAATAAATGTTGTGCGTAAGACGCCGTTCGCGTAGGCGTGTTGTTGATGACGCCGTTGTATGGCGCTAGCGATGACATCATTGTAATGTTGTTGATGTCGTTGTAATGCTGTAAAAGATAGTTGATTTGCAGAAGACGCCGTTGCATAGGCGTGTTGTTCATGACACCGTTGTATGGGCGCGTTGCTGACGACATCATTGTAATGTTGTTGATGTCGTTGTTGTAAGAATGTAACGCTGGGGTCGTCGTTGTATCGACGTGTTGTGTTGAAGACGTCATTGTGATGACGTTGTTGCAAGAATGTAATGCCGCTTTGTTGTAAGAGATAGGCGTTCTGGCGAAGACGTCGTTGAAATGTTGTTGACGCGTCGTTGTAATGTTGTAAAAAAGTCGGCGTGCGCGCCGTAACGTCGTGGACGTTGTTGTAATCTTTGTTGAAGATAGTTGATGTCGCAAAGAACGCCAATGACGTTGTTGTAATGCTGTAAAAGATAGCTGCTGCGTTGAAGACGTCATTATAATGTTGTTGACGTCGTTGTAATGTCAGAAAAGATATTTGTCGTCTTTGCGTTGCCGTAAAGATAGTTTATTGCGTTGAAGACGTCATTGTAATGTTGTTGACGTCGTTGTAAAGTCAGAAAAATGATTGTCGTGTCGCCATAACGCCGATGACGTTTTTGAAATGTTGTCTTGTTGTAAGAGATGTAAGTGGCGTCCTTGCCGTCGATTATTTGTAATAGGGTTCCACGTTGTCGAATCTTACGCCGATCCAAACTCATGTGAATTGAAATGTCGCCTGGCACGGGCGAAAATGTGATGCGACGTCTTTGCCGTCGGGTTTGCCTTGTTGTCGTTCTTTGTGATCCGAAATAACATCTTTGTGCAGACATAATAGTCGGGACCACAGAGGTCAAGATGATGTCTTCGTATAAATGCCGAACAAGAACGTAATCCTTGTAGTGGGTTGTAGTGCCGAAATTCTTTAGGGAATTGATCATAAGCGATGTGGCTTCCTGCTTTCAACCTCAAGAACCTGTACTCAAAGAAAATTTGTGAGTTTGGGGAGGGGCGGTTGATTCGCGTTGACTTTGTAGCTTTGGCTCTTGATGGTCGCATGTCCTGGCCGATTCGGACTGTAGCTCCTGTCTGGTTCCCAGTCTTGGCTAACCGTTAATGAAAACATTTTGTTGAAAATAAGTTGTTTATAAGAAAGTATGCTTATCATTAAAAAGTTCTTGTCGAACTCTAATGAAAAAAATATTTGTTGAAAATGATTTGCTTATAAGAAAGTATGCATATATGTAAAATATCTTGTCAAACTCTAATGAAAATATTTGGTGAAAATAAATTGCGTATAAGAAAGTAGGCATATATGTAAAAAATTATGTCGAACTCTAATGAAAGTATTTGTTGAAAATAAATTGCTTATAAGAAAGTAGGCATATAGGTAAAAAGTTCTGTCGAACTCTAATGGAAATATTTGTTAAAAATAAATTGCTTATAAGAAAGTATGCATATATGTAAATATCTGTCGAGCACTGACATGCGGTGAAACAGAGCAAACGTCTTATCCAAAATCCTCTTAGGCTGAAGACTTAGTTTGCCGATGCTTTTCCATGTTTATCGGCGTCCTCTGGCAGTGATCCCTTAAAAATGCCCAGTTTCCGATATGTGAGGATGATGATCTTTTAAACGGACAACCGAGTCTTGTCTGGGTTGCTTGCATGTCCTATCAGGGTGATCAGATGGGTGCATTTTGTCTTTTGTGAGATAAAGGAGAAAATATTTCCTAATGGTGGGACCGAAGCCGATTTAGGCCGCCTACGTATCCCCATGAGGGAATCAGGTCATGACGTAGTTCATTACAAAGAAATGTGATTTGTAAGGATTTTCTAAAGGTGGGACCGAAGCCGATGTGGCCGCCTACGTATCCCGCCGAGGGAATCAGGTCATGACGTAGTTCAGGTAAGCAAAGGGGATTGTAAGGATTTTCTAAAGATGGGACCGAAGCCGATGTGGCCGCCTACGTATCCCGCCGAGGGAATCAGGTCATGACGTAGTTCAGGTCTAGCAAAAGATATAGCATTGCCCCAGTAGAAGTCCTGATCGTAGTATGGTAGTCCAAGAGTGCAAAGGGGAAACGTCCGTGCCAATGCTTGTAACTATCAACCATCTTGATGTTTCATCCAAATCTGGCTTTGACTTATTCCAAAAATGCCCCAATTCTTCCGCTTGGGAGTCTTCCTTATATTCTTCGAAGCCTTGCTTGTTTGGGACCTTGTTTGCTTGTTTCATTATATGTCACATCTCACGACAAATTAGTTTGCATGATGAAAAAAGAAAAGAGAATTTTTGAACAAAACATATTTTATAATAGCAAAAGCAATGCAGATTTGTCATTTTAAGTTTTCAAAAGGTAGAGGTAAAACATATTAGATGCACATATGTGATTCAGGCCTCAATCTGAATCGCATTGTTTCATTAAATATTGATGCAGTTAACTAGTTTCCGGGAGTAACAAGGCCAGGGCACAGGTCCAATTTTTCCAAAACATCTACTTGCTCTGCATCCCAAATGGTTGAGTCTCTAGCGTAATCATTGAGAATCACACTGCATCATGCTTCTTCTTCAGTAATGAAAAGACTTTTGAATCCCTCAACGAGGTTGGCTGCATTGTCCTCCTTTGATTCCTGAGTGGCGCATGCTCTGACGAATGACTGACTCAGAGGTGGAACAGGCTTTGGCAAAAGAGCATCTCTCTTCCTTCGGAGATTGGTTGATAGGGCTTTTCCAAGAAAAGATGGTGACATGACCCGCGACTTTGGAGGAAGTACTTCTACTCCGAACGGTGCCCTTAACTGGACTGTAATCATAGGGGTGATAAAGGTCGATGATTCGACCTTTTCCTTTCTCTGGACTGGCACAATAGTCCCTTCCAAATTGTGGTCTTCATCAACAGTAATCATATTTACGTTGGCATCGTCATGATTTGGCAAAGGGTTATCATTTACATTAGAAGAAGGTCCTTTCAGTTGGATAACTCCTTCTTTGATTAATGCCTCAATTTTGTCTCTGAGGGCATAGCAATTTTCAGTGTCGTGCCCAGGGATTCCCGAGTGGTATGCACAATGCTTAGTTTCATCATACGACCTGGGAATAGGATTGGGGATATGCCCTGGGATGGGTTGGAGTATTCCTGCGGTTTTCAGTCTTTCATATAATTGGGCTCGAGGTTCGGCTAAAGGTGTATAGATTTTGGCTGGCTTTCTTTCGTATTTTGCGCGGGGTCTGGGTGCGTTTGGTAGATAGACTCGTGGCTGAGGTAAGTATGCGGGCTGATATTGCGAGGGATTTGGATAGACAGGTGCTCGAGGCAGGCTATATATTGGCCGGGTATGGTAGACAGGGTAGGGACCAGGTGGGTATTGATAATAAGGCTGAGGGCTTTGTGTGCTTTGGCTATAGTAGGAGGGCTGATGATTTTGGGTGTTTTGATTATAGTAGGGAGGTTGGGATGACGGGCTTTGGTAGGTTGGCATTTGGTTGGACCTATGTTCCTGGACTGCCATGACAGGGGACGCTCCATCCCTCCTCTTCTTAATTGCTCCCCCGAATGAGTCTGACTGAATGGCCTTACTTGTCGCTCGCAATCTTTGCTAAGTTTGCGATTCTCCTGCTTTGATACCTTCTTCTATGAAATCTCCCATTCGACCACTTCAGAGAAATTCCGGCCCAATGACCCTTATCTTTTTTTCGTAATAAGTTGCATCCTTCATAGATTGCACAAAGAGCGTGGTCATCTCACTTTCCGCCATTGGGGCTGAACTTTTCGCTTCCGCCCTCCATCTCATGGCATATTCTCTGAAAGTCTCTGTAGATTTTTTCTCCAATTTCATTAAATAAAATCTATCCAAAAGCTGGTCGGTGTTAAATCTGAACCTATCCACGAAATCTGTGCTATTGTGCCCCGCCATGCCATTTTCGCGGGTCTGGCTTGTGTACCAGTCTAGTGCTTCTCTGTCAAACTCCTTATGAACAACTTCATTATGATGGCCTGATTTTTACCCGCCTAATCGGTTTGTCGCAAAGACGATCTCAAATGAGAGTAAGGATTTCCTTTCCATCAAACAAGTCAAATTTTGGCATTTTATATCCGATGGCAATTCAATGTCGGGATGCATGCACAAATCTTCATACTCGAGTCCTTCATGCCCCTTGCCGATTTGGATATTCTTGAATGCTTCTTTCAGGCTATGAATCTCTCTCGCCACACTTTCACGGTTCGATCTTCACTGCTGTCCATTTCTTCACACCGCCAATTTCTGAAGAGTCATGTTTGGTACTGTGGTTGTAAAGGTTGAGCTTCCGTTGCATATCTGGTGGCACGTCTTTGTTCGTTGGGATCGGCGACGTGTGCCATCAATATGTGTTGGCTCGCTTGGTGATTTTGCATGGAAGAGGTGTTTTGGATAAGTGGGTTAATTTGGGTATGTGGAGTTGCGAGGTCATTTTGTAGCGGGCTTTGTTGTGGACTAGCTTGCGGGTTAGTGTCTTTGTGGATCGGTTTTGCATAGTGGCGAATTATCGGGAGGTTTTGGGGAAATGGCGGTTCAGAAATGAGAAAATTTGTGGTGCGGTTGCATTCGTCCCTTGTTCAGGAGTGGGGTATTGGCGCTAATGGGCGAGGTTGGTGAGATTTTGGAGCCGCTCTATCTCGATCTGCATGGTCGCCATCTGTTGTAACGATTGGGCGATGTATTTTTCTTGGACGATAGCATTTCTATTTTCAGAAGTCTCTGGTTCATCTCTGGAAAGAGTAATAAGTTCCAGGTCAGTCTGTTCGGATGCATCTGAATCAGTCATTTTGCTGAAGGATTGGGCCTTTGACCTCGTGAAGTAGGGATGGTCCGCCAGTTTTAGTCAACGCAAATCAACCTTTGGGAAAATAATCTAGACAAAATAAACCTTCTAAAAAATTAAAGAAAACCAAGTTAGTACAAGGCGAGTATTTATTGCTTTAAATAATATGCACATAGTGAAAAGCGAGGAGAAAACAACAAAATGATTGTAAGGCAATTAAATGCGCATCCTAATATGCATGGGGCCTCCCTTATGCCGAGGTGGGCCTAAACGCCAGATATGCGGGATTACGACATATTTGATCCAAGTCGCTAAACTACAATGCTTTGTCGGAAATGAGACAAAATGAATGTACATTTTCCAATTTCAAAGATGTCATGATTAGTCTTGGATTAGTCTATCCTTATCACGCTACACATAATATGATGATTGGTCGTTGGGTTGTGAGACCCGTAGACATCTTTGGCGGATTTCTTAATTGTGGAGTCGATACCAAGGATCGACCCACCTAAGGTGTATGTATGCATGACTTAAAATAAAGGGTGGTATAGCTCTATCTTAAATTTTCTAAGATTTGGCTGACTAGACTCAAGGTTCCCGAGCGGACTGCTCGAGTGAGAAGGCTACGAGGCCAACCGGATGGTCCGGGCACTCCGCGCATACGCCAACGCTCCTAAAATTTGGTAGATTGAAAGAAATTTATTGCGCAAAACACAGCTCGGGTGTAGTGTGTGATAGTGTCAATTTTCCAGAGTGGAAGAAATATGAGCGAAATGCCAATTTAAGATAAGCAGTAAAAAATATAGAAATTAAAGCAGTTATGCATACAAAAAATTTCGTAATGGAAACAAATCAAAGCATTACATCAAAAAGAGCGAAAGTAAAGCACAATTATAATTAACCTGAATTTGCTATGGTTAGGAACCTGAAAAATCCCCAGCGGAGTCGCCATGCTGTACGCGCCGATTTTGACCTCGCTCGGGTCAAAGCGAGCTCGGACGTATGGGGTGATTCTGGGTAAAGGATTGAGGAGTCGCCACCTAATTATTTTTACGGTGAATTAGGACACCTAAATATTTAAACTAAGTGTCGCAATGTAACTCCAATTTTAAGGTCTCATAAACTAGTGAGATTCTAGGTAAGGGTTCTTTATTATCCTAAAGGGAAGGGGTTAGGCATCCTTTAAGATCCGCTAACTTGCGGTTATCCGGTAAAACTCAGGTTAATTATTATTAGAAAAAATGCGTGTTTGAAGCATGAAGTTTAAAAGATGTTTGTTAATAATTAATAAAAAGGGGATGCATTTTAAAAGATAGATGAATGTAGAGATTTTTCAAATATGCATTTATATGATATCTAAAGAGAAATACATATAGAGTTGAAAAATATGTATTTGACAATTGATAGTAAAACAATTTATTTATAATGCCAAAGAAGTAAAATTTTGAGAAATCAATGAATTGTAAACTGACAAAAGATAAACTTATTCAGTATGATTAATAAAGCAAAATAAAAGATGACAAAAGTTATTTTTGAAAATCTTGAATTCGCGTGACGAGCCTAAAATAAATAAACTAGCGAAGGATTTCTAAGTTTGCGAGCCTACAAATAAGCTAGCGACGGGTTTCAAATCTTAAACTAACCTATGAATAAATCCTAAGTTTGCCTATTCTAAGCATTTCAATAATTACATAAGTGCGATAAATAATATTACAATACAAAGCGAAATAAAAGCTGAATTAAAGAAAGAAATAACAATAAATAAACTCCGAGGAATATTGCCGTTATTTACTTTCATCCCTGCAAGCAGTCAAGAACAAGCGGTTAGAAACATTTAAATACAAATACCTTCATAACAGTATTCAAAACAGTGAATGTTTTGATCGCGGAGGCATCAGACTTAAATTTTGAAAAGAACATTCCAACCACGTCGTGGTCGCAAAACATATGACTAATGTAGTTTATTTTGATTGCCTCGCCTACTAAACGTGTCGGTCTCTCGGGTGAAATAGAAAAGATCACTATAATCACGTCGTGGTCGCGAATATATAACTTGTTGGTTATTTTAGTCACCTCGCCTACTAAACATGTTGATCTTGGATAAAAGGTTTAAGTCTTCATCCTTGCCCGTAAGTTATATTTCCGTCTTTGCAACCGTAGGCCTCAAAATCGACGGTATTTTTCATCGGCCAGTGTAGTATCGTGTTCAAATCAAGAAAATTTTAAATCGTAATGTAAACAAAGAATAAAGAAGCGTGAGCGTATGGCAGAGCGCAGCGTAAAAACAGCTTCAAAAAAGACGCGGTGTTTAATTTAAAACAAGAAAGCAAGAATCGGATATTTTAATGTCAAACAATGGATCAAAACAGAAAGCAATATCTGAAAGGTGCGGTGTTTATTTTAAAACAGAAAAGCGTAAAAACAAGAAAAACAATAATCAATCCGAGCGAATCGAACAGAAGCAATACCAACAGACGTATTTATTCAAACAAGAAAAACAAGAAACAAGAAATGTAAAGATATCCGTCGCACGGATGTTTAAAACGGTAGCGAAACAATAAGCTAAAGCGCTGACCTTGAATTCAATTTCATCACCTAAATGCGGTATTTAGAAACAAAGAAATAATACTGAAATGTAAATCAAGAAACTATCAAAACAGCAAAACTGAAACAGGGCAAACTGAAACAGAGAAATGATGCTGAAACAGAAATCGAAAAAGTGCGGCCTCGATTTCAATTTCATCGGCCTAGATGCGATATTAATAAAACAATAAAACAGTGCCAAAGAAACGAGCAGTGAGCAATTAAATTATCCGAACCAAATTCTGAAATGTTGGAACCGGAACAGGATTAAGAGGTATTTATGGAAAAATCCGACCCGGATCATGAACAGCGACCCGAATGAAAAATCAGAAATTCAGATTTTTTAGATAACTAGCAAACAGGTATAAAAAATGCCATAATCTGGAAATACGCCAAAAATCGGGTCGACCCGATCCGGGTCAGTGACCCGACCCGAATCAGATGCCGACCCGAATCAGACTTTTTCAAATTTTCAGACAACCAATAATAACCACAAAGAATAATGCAAGAGATTTGGAAATTCAAACCGGTCGACCGACCCGAAGTCAAGAATCTGACCCGAATAGGAGATTCAACCCGTCATCAAATAATCCTATCACTTCCAGATAACCAACATACAAAAATATGAAATGCAAGAATTCGAAAATATCCAAATCGGATCGACCGATCCGGTCGATGACCGACCCGAATCAGTGATCCGAATCCGAAATCAAATAATCCAAACCCAAATCAGATTTTAACACCAAATTCAGATAACCAATAACAAGAATATGTAATGCAAGAATTCTGAAAATATTACCCGAACCGGGTTGACCTGACCGTCGTTGATCTGACCGGATCAGCAATCCAAACTCGAATCAAATTTTAACACCAAATTCAGATAACCAATAACAAGAATATGTAATGCAAGAATTCTGAAAATGTACCCAACCGGGTCGACCCGACCCGGATCAGTGACCCGACCCGGATCAATGTTTCAACCCGGAATCAAATAAATTCAATAATTTCAGATAACCAATGATAACAACAGCAACAATGCAAGAAATTTGGAAATTCAAATCGGGTCGACCCGACCCGAAAATCAGTGATCCAAATCAAATCTTAACACCAAATTCAGATAACCAACATACATAAATATGAAATGCAAGAATTCTGAAAATGTTACCCGAACCGGGTCGACCCGACCCGAATAGTGAAAAAAATCAGAGAAATCAAAGGAGATGACAAACCTTTTCGGACTTGATTCTTGGAACAACAACGAAGCCAAATGCTTTAAACTCAAGAACACAACAAAATATCTATGTATATATTGAATAATCTTCCGAAAATCCTTTTTTTTTTCTTCTCCGAAAATCCTCTCCTTTTTTTCTCAAAATGAAGAACAATATGGGGTATTTATAGGTGGAAATCCCCCCCCCCCAAAAATCGAGTTTGAAATTCAAAAATAAAGGTAAAGATTTCTGATTTTGTGGGTATGGGTCGCGGATTTTACGGGTGTCGGCGTAACAGAGGGGGGTTGGTGGTGTCAGGGGTTGGTGGTGGCAGGGGCGAGGTGACCGGCGACGTGGGGTCGCCGGTATGGGGGTGTGGGGTCGGGCAGAGGTGCGGCGTCGGCTTGGGAGCCTTTAGGGTTCGTTTGGTTTTTGATTTTGGTTTTGTTTGGTTTGGGGATAATAAAAGGGGTAAGGGGGTTTGGGGTGGGCGACGGGTCGGGTGAGTGGGCCTGGGAATGGCCGTTAGTGTTTGGTTGGGCCTGGGAATGGCCGGTTGGGCTTGGAGTTTTGGGTTGTGGGAATTGGGTGATGGGGAATAAGAAAAGGGGAGTTGGGCCGGTTTGGGGTTTTGTTTTGTGGGTTGTTGGATTGTGGGAATTGGGCTTGTCCGATTTTGGTGGTAAGGGAATTTAATTGTTTTGGGTTTGGGTATAAGGGAATTTAATTGGGGATTGGGCTTGGACGTTTGGGTAGAATTTGTATTGGGTTTGGGTATAAGGGAATTTAATTGGGGGAGTTTGGGCTTGTGAATTTTGTTTGGGTAGAATTTGTTTTGGGTTAGGAAATAAAAATGGGTTATGGATTTAAAAAATATATAAGAGGGGTTTAATATTAAAAATATATTTTTTGTAAAAGATGTGAATTATTTAAAATAACATAACGATGTGATAATAAAAATATAATATTTACGAAATGTTTAATGCTTAAAAAAAGGAAATGCGATGCAATTTTGCGAGAATAAACTAACATAGAATTTTCGGATAAAACTTATGATTATTATAAAATGCAAATGATATAAAATATGCGAATAATAATAATAATACGAAGATACACACATATATGCCTATATTTTAAAATTATTTTAAAAGTGTCAAAATATTAAAAATTACGAATAAAATCATAAAAGATGGGACAAAATTGGGTGTCAACAACGGTAATATAACATATTTTTCTAGAGGACAAGAAGGACACATCTGAGTACTACGCATACTCTTACAATCAATAAAATTATTATTTTTAAGAGAAAAAATAACAGACGACCCCGGATGACCCAGACGTGCATGTCATAAGGAAGGTGCTAGAACGACAAACGTTGATAGTGAGATTGGACTCGTGAAAGTTGTGGTGATGGTGATTTGATAAAGTTGTCCCCTACTATTACATCTCATTAGAGGTATCCCCATCGTGAAATCCTTCACAGAAAATCCAAAACGGTCAAAGTTAACAGAAACCCAATTATTAGTTGTGAATTTTCGGACATACATCAAATTCTTAATTAAATGAGGGGCATGAAGGACATTTTTCAAGACTAGAGGTGGATGAGGGGGAGACAAATTTGAGTGACCATAACCACGAATTGGAATTGAATGACCATTAGCAACAACTATGCCATGATTTTTGCACAAATTGAAATAAGACGATAGATTACCTGGTGCGGATGTCATGTGAGAAGTGGCACCGGTGTCCATATATCAATTTGCATCCAAGGGATTTAATCCAAGTGTATGCATCACATCCTCGATATATGTGAGTGTCGGGACTGCTACTGGGCCTGCAACAACGAAGGCCTATTGAGGTCGAGGCCCAAGTAGGCCAGCCTGCCGCCAAGGCCCAGCAGGCTGCTTATTCTGAACCTGCTTTGAAGTGGGCCGTTGGAATTACTGGGAATAGCTGGCCCAATTCGCTGGGGGCTGTGGCTGGAAATTGGGCCACTGTCTACTGGCTCAGCCGCACGACCACTCTGCACTGGCCCAAGGATGCGGCCAGTGGTGTTGTGGCCCAGCTGGATGGCCACCGCCACCACGACCTCTACCGTTGTTGCCCTTGCTGCCGCTACTGCCACCGCCACCGCTGCGGCCGCCGCGATTTTTGCCATATTTTTTTCCCCCCAATTTTGGTCCTTTTTGCCGCCACCATTATTACGATTGTGACTAGAATTGTCCGAGTAGGAGCGAGGGTCATCGGATGTGGCCATCATTATGACGGAAGTGGCTCCGGTAGCCACCTTTTAAGCCAAGTCGGCTTCTTCTAAAGTAAGCATGGAACGTGTTTGGTAGAATGAATGGAGAGGATTACTTTGACAAAGAAGCGTCTCAACGCCATTATAAGCCTCGGATAGGCTTGCAACCATCTGAAGAACAAGACAATTATTCATGACGGGCGCACCAACGTTCTTAAGTTGATCCGCCAATTTTTTGAGCCTTTTACAATAGGCGAAGACATTCAGAAAATCCTCTATGTTGACGTGAGAGAATTCCTACTCAAAGGTCACGGCATGAGAATTTTTGTTATCTTGGAATATATCACGCAACCTATTCCAAGTGTCCATTGTCGTAGCGTCGGGTTCAATAATAGTATGGAAGAGATCCGTAGAAATAGTGGACTAAATGTACTGGAGTACCGTAGCATCAAGGTTAACCATAACTCAGTGTCATTATAGGTGGTAGACACATTCTCTTTGCCTGTTTCCGAGGGGATGATGTGATGAAGGACTCGATGAGAGCGGGCGTGAACTTTAAATAATTCTGCCCACGTCGCGTATTGGACGTTTTCCATCTCAAGAACGATAGGGATGTGGCTCTTGATGTTGGAAACTGCAAAGGCATAACGAAACTTGTTCTTTGAGGAAGACATGATGAAAGAACAAGAGGAGAATTAGGGATTAAGAAAAAAAATTGGGAGAAATTAGTCGTCGGCCGGTGGCCGAAATCTCGGATTCCGAGAAGGGAAGTGGGCGGCGGAAGGTGTTTTTGGGAGAAGGAATTTTTTCTCTAGACTTCTGATACCACGAAAAAATATAATCCTTTGATTATTTTAATTAATGAAGAGGTCTATATATACATGATATACAATAAATAAATCTACATTTTTCTAATACAACTTTAATACATTTTCTTAATACAAGACTAATATCATAATTACAATACAATAATTCTACAAATAAGATAAATTATATACAAGGTAGAAATAGGTGATATACACTGTTTGCATCCGTGTATACACGTTGTCTTTCAGACACAAACTTTTTGGAAAAATGAATTGCCCATCAATTAATGTGATCTTATTATTATTAAAATTGTGTGATCCGATCAGAAGGCATGCCAAACTAACAAGTACTAAGTTTCAGTGTCAACAAAATATTTAATTCGACCTAATTCTTTTATATCAATATGTCTCCCAACGAATTTATTTTCAAACTCAAGATTTTAACTTTATTTACCTATTAATTGCTGCGACCTTTTTTGTTATTTGTTTGTGTACTTCCCTGTAAAATCATAAATTTATGTAGTTGAGCGGCATCTAACAATTCCTTGTTCTTCAACATGTGCCGTATCAAATCAATCAATTATGCCTTGATTAACAGACAGTTAGATTGATTATATGCATCATTTATACACCTTTTCACTTTATTCCACTATTCAAAAAACTAAATAATTAGATTATTTTTATGCTGGACTTCATACGAGTCTAAATATTAAGAAGCCGTTTGTCCATAGATTTAAAAAGAACAATATTTGATTATATTTTGAATTGATTTTTAGATTATTATTTTTTGAACATGAGTATTTCAAATCAAAAACCAGTTTTCAAGTTAGAGATGTTTTCCACTCAGAAATTTTCAATTTTTTTCCAAATTAAATGCATGTCTAAATACAACTTCATCTTTCATAGGAGTATCATTTTTCAACTTAACTTCAAATACTACTTTTGTAAAATTCCATTTTTACGTCCAAACCTATAAAAAAAGTTCCTTTTCTCTTTAATTCATTATTATAGAACCCAAACAAATTTATCAAGAATAATCCATGTTGAAATAGTGGTAAAAAAAAGTTAAAAATGGGATAAGATTATTTAATTTTAAGAAAGGGAAAACAAAGAGAAGAACACACGTATGCATTTAGATAGAAAAATGGGGGTGTGAAAAATAAATGAAGAAAGTGGAGGAGCACGAAGAGAGGAAAGAGCATATACTTTAGTGGTTGACCTCGTGCTTAGTTCAGCCATTAATGTGCTTAAACAGACAAAACTTGTGCATCAACCCCTAATCCCTTTTTTGGATTCACCGACTTTACAAATTCAACCCCCCCCCTCCCCCTCAATCCATTATTCGACGTCAACAATGCGGATTCAAGAGGAATATAACGGTTGCAATAGATTGTAGTATTGTTTTCTATCATTTCCATAATATCAACAATAACATACCCATATATTCTTATAAATGGTATCTTGGGAGGCTAAAGCGTACGCAGATTTTCCCTGACTCACAAAAATAGAGAGGTTGTTTCATAATATCATACATCATTAATTTGAATTAGCTTATACAACACAACATACCCAGTGAAATCTCACAACGTGGGATTTGGAGAGGGTAGAGTGTACGCAGACCTTACCTCTACCTTTACATGTAGAGCGGATGTTTCCGAGAGACCCAACGTGTAAGCTATTATTTAAAAATTAGCTTATAATTTTTTTTAAATAGGGTATAAACAAAAATTATTACAACATTAAAAAAGTAGGATAAATGATAAAATAGAATTATTAAATAATAAGTAAAGTTAATATAAAAAAATTAAGATAACAATGCGATTACCAAATCAATCGATATATAAGATGACATTTTTCGTCATTACGTAATAATTTATTTGATAATATAATATAATAAGATTTAAATAACAATCAAAATTAATATTACAATTAAAGTAACAATACGATGCAACAATAAGTAACAACCACCCAAACAAGTTGTTAATGATATGAATAACAGTCATATAGATCACGTATGCAAAAGTCTTTCTTTTTAATAATATATCTAATTAAATTACATCACATAAAATAAAACGTACAGAATAATCGATTTTTGTACTTTGTTACTATCTCTTTGTATGTTATCTTAGCACTTATTTCCACTACTATTTGTGTTTCTTAATCATTACTACTAAATAATATTTCCTTCGTTTTAATTTAGACATTATTTGATTAGGCACAAAATTTAAATAAAAAAGTAAGACTTTTAAAATTTATGATTTAAAATAACTCTTAGATATTTGTATGAGTGTAAATCATTTCATAAATTTAAATTGTTTCTAAATATAAAAAATAATATATTTTTTAAAATAGATTAAAATAGTAGAACATTTTTTTGGTTATTTGACATTAAAAACAAGGTACAAACAGCTATGCTAATAGTACAGTTGAAAGAAACACGTAGGCGCTGACGAGATGATTGGCCAACTGGCACATTAAACAGTGTTTCATTCGTGATTGTGAGTGATGTCAAGTACTCTCGTGTGTCTCAACTACTTTTCATGTTTTTCTTTTTAAAATAATTTGATCAAATTTTAAAATTAAATTAGATTATATTAATCTAATATTTTAAAATTAAAATTTAGATATTTAAAAATTATACAAAAGTATTATAAATTGCAATTCTTTTCATATTGATATGATAAAAAATATAGCTCAAAATATTAGTCAAAGTTCGTATAGTTTGATTATTGAAAAAATAAATATTTTGAGATAAAGAGAGTATTAATTAAGTAATTAAAGATGATTACTGAATTTAATACTTCTTTATGCATAAGAAAAAGAGGGGCGTTGCATTAATGTATTCCATCTCCCATACCGTATACGTGGCCCACCAAACTCAATGATCAGTTTAGTAGGGGTCCACTTTTTTCCCTTTGGCAGATGATTTGGGCCACTAACCAAAATTTGCTAAAGGAGCTCAACTTTGTAGCTTAAGCAGCACTTTGATGTATGTCTCTACCTAATTTGCTCAGTCAATGTCTAGTGAACCATTGATTGATTGTTTTCTATTTCTTCTTTTTAATATTATATATATACACACACATTCAACTTTTATTTTATTTCACTAAAATCATAATTTATTTTTTATAACAAAAAAGTTATTTAATTTACTTAAATATCACATAGAATCACTAAATCATTTTTCATAATCAAAAAGTCATTTAACTTTGTTTGTGTCATATTAAATGTTTCTTTTATTCTTTCAGATAACTTTCTGTCATAATTAGATAAAATTGAATAGTTTTATTGTTATAAGAAAACAATTTAACGACTGGCTAAAGTTGAGTGATGTTCTCCTTATAAGAAAATAATACTAATAACTTTAGTGCAATAACGTAAAAATTGAATGATCATATGGGATATTTATATTTTGTGTTTATTAAGTTGTCCACACTCATTAATTATGTCAGATGTGTCCATCAGAAGTGGTCTTCAGACGCATAGGATGGCCAAGATTGAAAGATGCTTGAGCCTGTCCTTATTGTTAGGTCACTTTCCATGTATTTCTCTTGCACTGTGCTGTCACTTTTTTTCCTACCAAGGCCACAGAGCCTTTTTTTGTGTGTTTGAAAGTGAAAAGTAAACCATTCTAAAAACACAGAATAAAAATCTCCCTAATGAACCCATGATGGATAAGTAATTAGTCTTCTACTCCTTCAAATAGTCAATACTTATGTTATCATATCTTGCATAGTGAAAGATCAAGAATCAAGTTGACTTGTGAAGAGTAGAGATATATAAATTTTAGTTTGTTAGAATGAGAGGCAAGTAGGTAAAGCAAAAATGGGGTGAAGGTCCACTTATCCTACAAATGTTTAGACAAAAAGAAAAGGAAAGCCTTGCTTCCCATCACTCATTCAATTTGCATACTCAGATCGCACTTTGATAAATAGGGTTTGCTTTTTTACCATATCCTGCCAGAGAAAATATCAGCAGGGAAGGCTGATTTTCTCCTCATTATTACATACCAGTCATCCAGAAGAAAATACACACACATACTGAACTCTTTGAGTTGCCCTTTCTTGAAACTCAAATAAAGAGGTTGTTGATCACACATACTTAACTCTTTGAGTTGCCCTTTCTTGAAACTCAAATAAAGAGGTTGTTGACAAATCATCAAACCAAGCCGTTAGTGATTGGTCCCACTTTGAATTCTACTAAATACAGATCAAGAATGTTGCGGATGGACGGCAAAGGAACTTAAAATTCACTTAGAGACCTGCAGCGTGGATTCGAATCTTGGCGGGAGCAATTTGCTCTCTTCTGGGGTATGACCTTGTAGGTATATTTGCTATGTTCTCAAACCCTGGTCATTGAGGCACATCCCACGATTTATTGGTAGTAGTGTTGAGGGACCAAAACTACTACCTCAAGAAATAGTTTGGCGTAAGGTGGGAAGCTAGATATAAAAAAATAAAAATAAAAGAATGCTGCAGCATATAAACAGTATACAGATAACATAGCAGCGGGCTCCTCAATACTCTTATCCAAAAGAATCAGATAGTGTTCAATGAATTATATCATAAAGGTGCATCAGCAAAATATAAGGGATGTGCTGTTGTACTATCCTTTCCACTACAAAGGCTCCTCCAGAGAGAACAGAGGGGAAAAAATAAGGGCCATTCATCAGCTGGAAAGGTTAGAGAAGATAAGACACACATGGATCCCACAAAGGAGAGGGAGAGAGTCCTGCATTTTGTACTTGCACAGGGCTTTCCACACATCATTTTTGGGTCTCACTATCAAGCTGATCATTCCACATAAAGAAAAGGGGCAAGACAAACACACACTAGTAGGCATCTGGTCCATGCATATTTGGCATTTATTACCCATCTCACATTTCTTCTAACAATAACAATAATAAATTCAACAGTCAGGTGCTAGGAACAACGCATTTGGAAAGAACAAATATTTCTAGAAAGCGAGATGGAAAGATATCCAACTGAGACCGTATCCTTCTCTGAGCATTAGGCTAATCACCAACTAAAAAAGCTTCAACTCTAAACTAACAATGAAACAAAAAATAAGAAGGGGCTCAATTGTATGAAAAGATACTACTTGACGATCCAGTACCCGACCGAGCATGCCATGTGTGTTGATTCTGAATAGCCCAGTTCTCCTCATTGAGCTGCAATGAGATCCCCCCGCCAGCATGCGCTTTGTAACATCTACCCTTACTGTGGCCTTGGCAACTACTCCATTTGCTAATTGAAAGGCTCCATGAATATGAAGAAAAAGAAATTGAAAAGAAAAGAAAAGATTACTGATACAACATTTGTCCTTCTCGATTGCTTTGCTGGAAAAACCAATCTCCTGTACTGAACCATATACAATGACATCCACGGAGAGCAGCATTGAATACAGTACAGATTGCTCAACCCCTTTGCAAGTGGTGCACCATTTGTTTTCGACTTGCACCTTCTTATGGGTCACAACAGATTTCTGGAGAGCATCTCTTCCCAAGAAAATACTTGATCATTTCTCAAAGGCCCCAATCAAATTCCTGTCTTCTAAAAAGGGTCACATTATTTGCACAAATGATGGTACATCAGCTCTCGGTCCATCAAGAGACCGATACATGTACAATGTATTGACATGATCACCAGTCTTACACCCTTCCTCATCTTCCCGACCAATCACTTCCACTACTAGACGGGGCAATTGGCGAGCAATCTCCTGACAACCTTGTAGAGTTACTCTACAAGATGACAGCCAAAGGAACCTCATGTTGTGATAATGGTGTAAACCAGAACGCAAAGCCAAATCTCCAAACGGGCAATCCCTGATCTCTAACTTCTGCAACTTAGGGCAGCCCTCGAGGACATACTTCAGAGCCAAGTCGCTGTTTCCAGCAAAAGCAACTGATAAGGTTCGGACTAGTTTTCCGTATTGCCCAATGTAACTGAAAGCCTTATCAGTCAGTAAACCAGATACAGCGAGTCTAGTAAGCTTCTTACAATTCTTGACAATAGCCCCAAAGCCTTCATCCATTGGTTCACCAGTAACATGGTCAGGCAAGTGCCGACCCATAATGCATAGTCGGAATACCACAAGGTCTGGGCAGTTCTTTGACATAGCTATAACAGCTGCATTTGTCATTCTTTGGCAGAAATATAAGATGGACCGAAGTTTCCTGCAACCCTCAGAAATTGCAAGGAGACCTACTTCAGAAACAGGGGCGTCTGCATCTTCCCGAGCTTCGATAGGGAAAACC
The DNA here is from genome assembly GCA_029783415.1 of Anisodus acutangulus. Lineage (NCBI taxonomy): Eukaryota > Viridiplantae > Streptophyta > Magnoliopsida > Solanales > Solanaceae > Anisodus > Anisodus acutangulus. Next base: position 9,771,266 of record CM056503.1, on the reverse strand, counting down.
CGAATCTCCCGCAGATCCTTACATGTGGCAGCAGCTGCCTCAAGTCCTTCATCACATACAGAATCAAATACCTGAAAGACCAAAATAGAGCTTAATATAACGAGATTACGAAGTACAATAAAGAACATTTAGCAAATTCCAAACCACATACCCACAATACTTGGAGCTTATGGCAGCGGCTGATGACAGATTTGAATTGTTCAGTATTAATGTTGGCAGCAAAGCTGAAATTAAGAGAGGTCAAATTTCCACAAACTGGATAGATTGCAGGCAGATATTCTGGAGCGATTTCCCTGAAACCAGAGAGACAGACAACGGATTTGCAGGCAGCAAATGCTGAAGCATAATCAGGATCGGAGTCATCATTGACCGCTAAGTTGCCAAATGAGCCTGTTCCCAGATTGGTAAGCTGTGGAGCTCGAACCATCAACCGGTACAGCTGTGTAATAGAAACAAACCGATTCAAGCTTAGTCTCTTCAAACTAGGTGACCTGATTACTAGCCTCTCCAATGCATCAAAGTCAATAGGGCATTCAACACAATCAAAGGTCAAAGACTCCAAACACGTTTTGTTCTCAGGGAAGTAGGAAATCCAGTCCACTTCATCGTCCGATACATCAGACTCAATCAGATCAAGCACTCTAATTTGCCTGCAGCAAAAACCTTCCGTTATACACAAGCAAATCACACTACTAGCAATACCAAATAATTCACAACTTTAATTCTAGTGACCTCAAGATATATCATTTAAGTTTCAAATGCAGAAATTAAACAGTTAAACAATAACCCAATTACATAATTAATTCACACACCAGCACACATGAAACACAACTTCTAATAAAAATCTAAACTTTACCAAAGTATATCTACACTAGTCAAGCTGCAAATTTCCCATAAAAATCTAAACTTTACCCTAAGATATCTACACTACTTTAACCTGTAAATTTCCCTTAAAAATCTAAACTAAACCATAATATATCTAGACTACTTAAGCTGTAAATTTCCCATAAAAATCAAAACTTTAGCATAATATACCTACACTAATTAAGCTGTAAATTTCCAATAAAAATCAAAACTTTACCAAAAGGGTATGCCAAAAAAAAAAAATCTAACCTGCAATCACGTGCAACAATAGCAAGTCCACTAGTCCCAAACCCTTCACAACAGACAAGAACAAGCTCTTTGAAACTAGGGAAACAACGAGCCAACAAAACCAGATCATCATCAGATATTGACATACGTTTAAGGTACAACTTCTCAAGCCCACGGTACGACTCACCCAAAACAGAAGCCCAAGGAGTAAAGTGTGCACCCCAATCTGGTGGAAGCAAACTGAAATCAGCAAACCTAGGTTTCCCTTTAATCGCCACAGAGTTCACCCTTTTGAAACGGGCCGTAACCCGACCCGGAGAAATAGCATAACAGTTACCAATAAACACTTCGGATCTGGTTAAAGCCTCGGTCCGATACCAAGATTTGCTTACGAGGGATGCAGAGTTACGGTCACGGCGATCAGTTAGGAAACAAAGAACGTTTTCTAACACATTTTCAAGAACTTGATCGGCTCCGGCGACGGAGCCGGCGACGGCGCCGCCGTTTACGCCGCCATGTGCGGCGGCGTTGAAGCAGCAATTGCGGGGTTTGACGGCGGCGACGGTGATGGTGAGATCTGATGGACAAGGACGGTCGTCGTCTTCAGACATCTCTGAAGGATTGTCACTACCACCACTCATGTGAGTGGGTCGGGTGGTTGGGTTAGATTTATGGGAAGTGTTTGTTTCTCTGAAATCTTGAAATGAATAATTTATTTATACACAAAAAAATAATAAACCCCTTCCCCCTTGAAGTATTAAAATATTTTTTCCAGACCCAGGAAAAGTTGAGGAAGATTGAAAAATAAATTTGTTAAGCAAGATTTTTAGGGGTTGAGATCCAGAGGGTGGGGTGGGGTTGGAGATGAAGTGAATTAGTACTAAGGGTGGCCAGTGGGCCGGGACGGCCCGACCCCTACCCGACCCCATCCCGGTCCCGCCCCCGCCCCGCCCCCGCCCCGGTCCCACCCCGACTACGCTAAAAAAAAAAATGGTGGCGGGACTCGAACTCGGGACGGGACAATGTCTCGTCCCGCCAGACCCGAGCCCGCCCCAAACCCGCCAGACCCGCCCCCGCCCCGACCCCGGTCCGAGCCCGACCCCGACCCCGCCCTTTGTTCCCCTTTGCAAATATGACCGTTGCACCAACGACCATTTTAGATTTTGGCCGTTGGCAAACGACCATTTTAGGCCTCCCCCTCCCCCCAACCCCTTAATATTTATTTTTAACCCATAAGTTATTATATTTACACTTTAACCTAATTTTTCAACTATAAATAACTTATTTTTTCTTCATCTTTCTCACAAAACTTCCTACAATCTCTCTAATCTCTCAATATATCTCTCTACAAGTCTACATTATTTGCTAAATATTCAATTTTATTTATTCATTTGGGAATTGGGAGTGAAGTTGGCAACTAGCTTGAGGATCTTCCATCGAGCAAAGTTTCAATTTTCAACCTCTCGATTACACGTCGACGTTTGGTACATTCGTTCCTTCATTAAATTATTATTGTCTGTTTATTTTATTTAGCGCACTTAATTTTATTGTCTTTAATTATTTATTATCATAATTAAAATGTATGTTTAAGGGTAAGGGTAAGGGTGCTTCTTCTTGTAGGGGCAACCAGGGCAATGATACTTCTTCTAGTCATCTTATTCCTACACAGGATGATTTTGTTGATACTCAACATTTTCCTACAATACCATTAGATTTACCAGGAGCTATTTTCTGGAACTCAAGAAGACTTTAATTTAGACGATGATCTAGACGATATGCCCATTAATGTTGATGACAACACACCCACCAGTGCACCTTCAACTGAAATACCTCATATTCCCCCTAGTATGAGACGAGGTCCAGCAAAACGACCATTAAAATCAGATGCATGGACATTTTTTGATAGGGACGTAGAGAATCAAGTAGCTATATGTAAAATTTGTAAAAATGTTTTAAAATTTAAAACTGGAAAAGGTCACAGGGGGTTTAATTAGACACGTAGTAAGTGCTCATCCAGCTAGGTATGCCCAATATCAGGCTTCAAAACCGGGTGCGCAAACGCCCGCTCCATCGGGACAAGGTTCACATACTGATACTGTCTCGGACCAAGTACAGGGTCAAATTAACCCTATGACGGGGGGAATTGTAGGCTCTAAATACAATAAACATAGAGATAGGGAAGCAATATCAAAATTAGTTGCTGTGGAGGGTTTGCCCTTTTCATTTCCTTCATCTCCCGGTTTTATTCATTACATTAGAGATATATATAATCCTGCTTTTAACGATTTTCCTAGATCAATTGTTAAGAGATATGTATTTAAATTCGCGCATGAATATCAACAATATTTACGTTTTTCATTATATCATTTTAATGGCAAAGTATATATCACGTCTGATATAGGTCGTAGTACTAACAACCATGATTATTTAACTGTAACTTGTCATTGGATAGATTATAAATGGTCTATGCAAAAACGTATTTTAGCGTATAGATATATAGATGATAGGCACACTGGTACTTTTATTGCAGATAATATTTATCAAGTGTGCTATTATTACGGAATAACCGATAAAATTATGACTATTACATTAGATAGCGTTTCTTCTAACAATTACGCAATTACAATTTTAAAAAATAGTTTAACTCCATCTTTTCCAGATCATTTTCATATAAAATGTGTGTGCCATATATATAACTTAATTGTAAATGATGGTCTATCACTTTTTGAAGACATTCTTAGTAAAATATAATTTGCTATAAACTTTATTTTTAAAAGTAATAAAGTACAACGTAGAAAAGAATATAAAAAAAACTTGTCACGATTGTGGACTACCTTATAGAAAAATTCCACAAGAAGTATCCACTAGGTGGAATTCTTTATACGAGCAACTACTTGTTGCTTATGACTATAGAATACCTATAACTTTATTTTTTAACTCTCATAATAAAAATTCAGCTGATATAATTTTAGATAGTGATTGGGTAAAAATTTCTGAACTTATTGTATTTTTAGAGAAATTTTTTCAAGCAACAAAAGAATTTTCCGGTATATATTATCCTACTATTTCAACTATGTTATTTTATATAACTCTAATATTTTTATTACGTAGTGAATATATGGAAAAACCAGCTTATAAGGCAGCTATTAAAAAAATATTTGTCAAAATAAAAAAATATTTTATTCCTATTCCCACTATTTATATTATTGGTTCTGTATTAAATCCTACTATTAAAATAGACGGTACTAAATCACTAATTGAAACTATTTACGATTGTATAGAAGTAATACCATCTCCAAGTCCCAAAAATCTAAATCACCCACCACCTATTGAACAAAGTCAAACTAAAGAAGAAGTGTTGTCTAGCGTAGAACATCAATGCAAAAAAATATATAGATTTTATCAACAAGAAAATGCTAGTAACTTACCGGCTTCCATACCATCTTCTTCATCTTCAACACAACCTCACAAAATACATGTTGTTTCTGCGGCTAGTATTGAAAGCCTCAGAAATAGAATGTGCGGTCGTACCTCTACTACTAACCAAATTAGCGAGTTGGTTATTTTTATTTTGCAGGGTTCTGTACCGTATCAAGAAGTTATCAATGAAGATGGACATGAAGACTTGCTGAAATACTGGAGGGGGAATGAGAAGACCTTTCTGACATTTTCATTGATGGCCCGAGATGTTTTGAATATTCAAGTGTCATCAACTGCGTCTGAAAGCGCTTTTTCTGCCGGCAGATATCAAATAGGAGACCACAGACACTCATTAGCCGGAGACAGCTTGGAAATTGCAGTATTATTCAGAGATTGAATACGAGCGGAGCGGAGAAGGTGCGGTCAACCGGAGATCAACGAAGAAGAAGATGAAAACTACAACGAAATCTTAACCGAAGGTAGTGGAAGCGACGTGGATCAATTTGACCAACAAATACCAATTCCAACCGAAGAACCACAAGAAATCATCAAGCAATTAGAACAGATTTTTTTGAGAATGTAATTTTTTTAATTGCAATTTTATTATGTAATTTGCAATTTTTGGACAACACCACAAAGTTGCAATTTAGATTTTAGACAATTGTATTTGTATTACAAAAAATCATATTTCTATTAAATAATATAAGAGGCACAAAAACAGTTTTATTACACTATATTGTCTTGTTTATTGAGTTTTTTTAATACATATGTTATTTAAAAAAAAAAAAAGGAAAACCCGCCGGACCCCGCCCCGACCCCGACCTCGCCCCGACCCGATACCGACGGGATCAGGATCGGGACGGGACTGGAGAAAGTCCCGCCAGACCCGAGCCCGGCCCACTAGCCACCCCTAATTAGTACTACTGAATAGAGTGAAGTGCTATTATGTGACTAAGTTGGGTGTGGGGTGGGTGGTAGCATTGGGATTCTCCAATGGCTTCTTAACTATGTAATAAAACGGTAATGGTAAAGAATGTATATTGAGCCTAACTCAATCCCAAAAGCTAGCTTGTAGGGTGAGTGTTGTTCAAGTACATATAAAGAGTTCATGTTCTCATCAACGTACATACAGACCTTGTTAACTAGAGCGTTGATAATATAATTTGGGGGCCCAACATCGGTGAATAAAAAATTGAAATGTGTCTGACTCTGACACTATAAAGGAATATGTTTCCTTGATTGTATTCATCAATAATGTACAATATATATATATAGTAGTACAAGAATATTTAAACTAGATAACTAATCAACCTAATTACAGTAGAAAATATAATTCTACATAAAATAGGAGACCTAATTACAATACGAAAACAATCCTACCTAAAATAATAGATATACAATTAATGAAAGAATATATTCTATTACACCCCCGCAGTCTAAGCGAGAGGTTCACGAACATTGAGACTGGCTCGAAAATCATCAAGTAGTATGCGCGGAAGTCCTTTGGTGAGGATGTTGGCAATTTAATATCTGGAAGGAATATGAAGGACACGAACTTGACCACGAGCCATTTTTTCGTGAACAAAATGAATGTCCATCTCAATGTGTTTAGTGCGTTGATGTTGGACGGGATTGCCGGAAATAAATATCATACTAATATTATCGCAGTAGAGCAGTGTTGCCTTTTGAATCGGGCAGTGAAGCTCAAGTAGAAGGTTACAGATCCAACAAGACTTAGAGACGACGTTGGCGACACCTCTGCTCTACTTCGGCACTAGATCGGGATAGTGTAGGTTGCCTTTTGGAAGACCAAGATAATAGGTTATCTCCGAGGAAAACGCAGTAATCAGACGTGAAGCGTCGGGTGTCAGGACATCCACCCCAGTCAGCATCAGAATAAGCAGTGAGACCAGTGAGCGAGGACCTGTATAGATGTAATCTGAAGTGAAGTGTACCTTGGACGTATCATAAAATACGTTTGAGGGCATGCATGTGTATTTCCGTCGTATTGTGCATGTATAGGCAAATTTGTTGCACGACATAGGATATGTCAGGTCTTGTGAATGTGAGGTACTGCAGGGCCCTAGCCAGGCTACGATAGTGAGTCGAGTCTGAATATGGAGGGCCGAAATCATCGCTGAGCTTGGAATTGGTGTTTACTGGCGTGTGGGATGGTTTGCAAGATGTCATACCTGCATGGTTAATGATCACTTTGGCGTACTTCTTCTGACACAGAAATAGGCCGCCAGAATGTCGAGTGACAGAGATGCCCAAGAAATAACTCAGGGCCCCAGATCCTTCATAGCAAACTCAGAGGAAATGAGAGATATAATGGACCGGCGGAAAACATCAGATGATGTGGTGAGGATATATTAATAGGTAAGTCATGTATGTACCCTTGTTGTAGATGAACATGGAATGATCAGATTTGCTGTGTGAAAAAATGATAGAGGAGACATAATTGGCGAACCGCTGGTACCATGTTTGAGGAGCCAGTTTCAGTCCATAAAGTGATTTCCGCAACAAACACGCATAATCCGGATGAATAGGATCCCTGAAACCCATAGGATGATGCATATATACCGTTTCATGAAGATCCCCATGTAACAAGACATTCTTGACATCAAGCTGATTAATGGGCAAAGACTTGGATAGAGCAATGCTAAGGACGGTCCGGATGGTTGTGGGCTTTACGACCGGGCTGAACGTTTCATCACGGTCCACTCCCACCTGTTGAGACATGCCATCACCTACAAGACGAGTCTTGTACATCTCAAAAGAACCATTAGATTTCTTTTTATGTCTAAGAATTCACATAGAACGGATAATGTTAGCATTATGTGGACGGGGTACTAGGTCCCACGTCTTATTATCAATAAGAGCATTATATTCGTCAATCATTGCGGCTTTCCAATTAGGGTCGGACAAGGCATCTTTCAGATTTCGAGGGACATGGAAGGGACAACTCAAACGGATAGGTTAAACAACCGTTTAGGTTTATGAATTCAGTGCATAGCACATGTTTCCATGGTCCGAGAGCGTGTCTCGGGACGCGGGATGAGAGGGGGATGTGTCGCGGAACTGCCAGGAAGATGTGGAAGGGTAGGGGTGGCGGGACCGGCTGGTCGATGCTCGGTTTGTCGAGACGTGGCTGCGGAATCACCCTGAGGCGGGCTGTTTCGGGCCACCGTCTGCAGAACCAGGTGGGCAGTGTGTCCCGGACTGTCCGAGGTGAGGGGGTGTCGGGGTCTGGGACAACGGACTATGTAAATGATGAATTAAAAGAGGGTTCAAGCCATCATCTAGGAAGTCGTAGGAATGTCGAGGTGGCGAGTTTATGGAGGCAAAGGGGAATTGAGACTCATCAAATAAGATATGGCGTGAAATAATAATTTTACGGCTTGACAAGTCATAGCACGAGTAACCACGATGATTGATGGGGTAACCCAGAAACACACACGGGGAAGACCGGGGTTGGAGTTTGTTAATGGTCGGATGGAGAGGATAATAGAGACATCCAAAGATATGCAAGTGTTGGTAGGAGGGGTTCCTACGAAACAGAACTTGAGTGGGCGACCGTTGAGCTAGAGACTTGCTTGGGATTATGTTTAGAAGTTAGGTGGCCATGGAGAGTGCGTCATGCCAGAATTGAGAGAGAATTGAGGCGTGAGCAAGTAGGGCACGAATTAGGTTGTTTATGGTTCAAATTTTCCGTTCGGCCTTACCATTTTGGGAGGAGGTGTGAGGGCAGGAAAAACGGAAGGTAAGACCGTTATTAGAGCAAAACTGTTTGAATGGATTATTATTGAATTCCCTACCATTGTCACATTGAAAATATTTAATGCTCTTTTCAAATTGTGTTTTTACGAGAATACTAAATGAGAAAAAATTGACTCCTTATATAGACTTGGACAATTCTCACCCTTCAAGTTACCTTTTGGCGTTAGTTAGGACGAGATACATTTTTTACGGCAAGCCTGCAAAATCCAGTGGCTCTCCACACATCTGCTACTTCATTATTTGTGTTCTTTAAGCCTTGCTTTTGTCTTTTTCTTTTGGATTTTGGCGTTGTGCCCTTGGGGCTTAGTTTTTTAAAAAAAAATTGAAAATAATTTAGGAAAATTGCATGTTTGAAATAATTTTGAAGAATATTCTTTACTATTTAAAAAAGAAATCAAATAGTCAAGCGTTCTGTTCGGTAGTTTCTCTTATCACTATTGTTATACTACTCCCTTATTATTTGTGGTATCATTTATTTCGATTACCGTATTGTTCTATTTTTTTTAGCATCACTTCTTCATTACTGTATTTTCGTTTCATATTTGATTTTGATATGCGTCACTTGAGCCGAGAGTATCAGAAACTGTTCATCCTCCTCAACCCCCATTTATAAAATTACATTGGGTATGTTATTGTTGTTATATTTTTTTCTCAATTTTGAGCAAAAATTGTTTTTGATTAGTTTTTCTATTATGAGTTTTTGGAAAACTACTTTATTAGGTATTTTATTTTGGATATCTGATATTGTCTTTAATTTTTGAAAAAAAAGAAAACATGTAGATTTTTCCAAGCATACGTCTTAATCATATGTGTATACATGTTAGGGGTTAATGCCCAAGCTTGTTTGGTGAGAGGAACCCTTTTTCTTTTGGCTATTAGCCTTTAGGGCCACTAAGTTTTTGTTATATTCAAATTTGAAGTAGTAGTTTTTGTGAGAGAATTTTGTTTTAATTTATTCTATCAATCCAAACTTTCACCTTTGGTAACAGTACAAGATTTAATAAAGATTCCTACCATAACAACAACACAACAACAACATACCCAATGAAGTCCCACAACGTGGGGTCTGGAGAGGGTAGAGTGTACGCAAACCTTACCTCTACCTTAATAGGTAGATCGGTTATTTTTGAGAGACCCTCGGCTCAAGACAAAGTACAAGCACAATCAAATCAAGAAAATAAGTCATGCTAGCGCATTCTGAAAAAGAAGCAGTAACTAATGCAGATACATAAGATAAATAAAGTACATTAAAGAATACATAACAGTAGAAATCAAATGCTACTATAAAGTACTACTGCGCCTACTAGTATGATAGTCTAAGTGGGCCTACAATAATAACACTATAATTACCAGTCTGTAAGCGTAAGTAGGGCTACGCTCGACTGCCTACTACCCTTCTACCCTAATTTGTGTTCTTCACAACCTCTATCTAAGGTCATGTCCTCGGTAAGTTGCACATATGTCATACCCCGTCTAATTGTTGGATATGCAAAGCAATACGTGAAGTAAATAAATATTACAAGCGTTCAAAAGGATAAACAAATAGGCAATTCAGAACTGCCGCAAGCTTGTTGAGTCTTGAATCTTGATAACCTGAAATCAAGAAACACTAAATCTGGATTGTTACAACTGTGGGCTGAGTCGAGAGATGACTCTCTGTCTTTAAGACAATATTGCCCCGTATATATGCTTTTACGTTAACGGACAATAGTCACTCAAGATAAAACAACAACTAATCAACACTACAAAGCAAATAGGTTGATTCTGACGAAGAAAACAAACACGAAATGACTTGCTGAAGAATAGAAAAGGAAGGAAGAGTTTCTATTTTTAACACTGTTTCTGCTCACGTTTTTGGACAGAATGTGTGTTGTTTCTCTCTTCTGTTTGTCTCTGTGTTTATATGCTATTGTCTCATTTTTCTGTCACTTTCTGTGTCACACAATTGAGCCAAAAGACTCCAATATATAGCATAAGGGAGGGACTCCTCAACTGCCAAATAATGGCCATTGAAGGAGTGAGTAATTCAGCCCAAGTAATGACTGTTTAAGGCCATTGAAGGAGGGAGTTAATTATCCAAGTAATGGCTGGTTAATATGCAATAATGCCCCAAAAATCAACTCAAACGGTAGGCAGATGCAAGTTTCCTTAGAGGATTTTCCCAGGTTTCTCCCAATAAGTGACGTCCTCTAAGGAGTCGTGAAGTTACTCAACTTCTTTCATGCTTTGTATAAAGCGATAAACTCTGATTCCATCATGAATAGGCCGATGCAAGTTTGCTTAGAGGATTTTCTAAGACCCACCATACACATTTCCTTGTGGCTTTAGTGTTCTCACATTTGATGTCCAGTTTGTATCACTGTGTTCTCCCAGAACCGCTGGACATCTAGAATACCATGATCCGTAGATAAGCGAATATTTCAGATATCATCATATCCGACTTAATGCCTTCTATTGAATTAAAATCATCAGTGAACCGTAGTTTAACTGATCTGCTTTGTAGGCCTATACCAAGTCGGTTGTAGTGTGTAACATACATTGAATTACATGTGACATGCGCATATCGCTCCTTGTATATGAGTGCACCATGATTTCAATCAGTTATATAATTCATATCCATTGGTGGCTTCAACGAGACTGTCAACTAGCTCACAACTGAGTTTGGAGGTAGACCAGTCCGTTAGTTGTCTTAGAAATCCCAATTTCTAAGATTTCATATGTGATACACATATCTTTCATATCATATCTTTCATATCGAGACTTTGTTTCAATATGACTTCCACTCTCAGACGGTTGGTTTTCCAACTGTTGGCTTTCTAATTTCAGAGTCAATATTTCTGTGGTCAGATTCATTATTTCTGTTTTATCTGAAACTTCCAGGACCAAAATGTAAACATTTCAGGGACCAAAATGAAAGTTCAGGAAGAAGCCCAACAGTCCAGCAAACCAACTCTGATTCTCCCCTTCCAACTCTCTGGTTAGGAAGGTTGTTTCAACATCCATGCCATGCAAGACTGCAATGGCCCTAGATGTTAAGCTATTCACAAGGAAGCACATGTACAAGTAGTCGAGGCATTATACTCGATAATAGATCCATCTATTTTGTACTCACTTTTGAGTATTCGTTTTCACAACCCAAAGGTTCTTTTTCCGGAGAAAGATCAACCATTACACAAGTATGGTTTTATATGATGGAATCTATTTCTCTCTTTGTAGCTTCTTTCCAAAGCAGCGCTTTTGGAGATGACAATTATTTGTTAATTGTCCATGGTTCGTTCTCAACCATACAAGCAAGAAGGCCTGGAACAAGTCTTTGTCCCCTCTTTGCTCCGTCTCGGTTCAACATCTAGAATCCCTGAGTTATGTAGATCTGGAATATTAAGTTTCGGATAGACAGCAACTTCCGAGTCCTGTAGATACGGAATGTCTAGTTTCGAACAGTCAGGCCCTCGCGGGTTAGTGTTAACCTCGAGCAATTACTCATTTTTCCTTTTCAAGAAAAGTTATCTTCAAAGAATTCAGCATTCTTTAACGCCAAGAGGCGATAAACACTACTGTTATTTGCAGATCCAGTGGATATGCAATCTACAGTCTTAGGTCCAACTTGACCTATTTCGGTATTCCAACTTCTACCAAGCCACCCCACATCACAACATGTGTATGTGAGATCCTTTCCATGTCTCACACGGAAGGTTATCCTTATCCTTATGCGGAGTTCTATTGAGAATCGCATTAGCAGTAAGGATCGTCTTGCCCCACATATTTTGGGCGTACGGCTTTGCGCTTGGCTAACACCGTTGGACTGAGGTGAGTAATGAGCAGTCGTTTGATGAACGATGCTTCATATTCTCCCCCTCTATCACTACGAATTCCTCAATCCATAGGCTTAGTTGATTTTCAACTTCTGCTTTGTAGCGCTTATCCGCTTCAATAACTTCATCTTTGCTTTTCATCAATAAAGGATACAATACATTGTACCATCATCAATGAATGTCACAACGTACTTGTCTCTCCCTCTATTTTGTACAAACTTCAAATCACCCATATAGGTGTGACTAAGTTCTAGATGAGCGGTGTTTCTTTCGCTATTCCTTTGACGGAATGGAAAGATAATTTTGTTTCTTCGTCTACCTCACATTCATTTTGAGGGTTTATGTCGACAGAAGGCAACAATCTCAATTGCGTTAGCTTTTGAATGACTTTTTGTTTAACGTGTCTTAATCTATGATGACATAGATGCACGTATTACAAACATATCATTCATTTGGCTACAGACATACTGTACCATTCTTAGTTATTACAGACCTGTTGGACTAGTCTCAAACCAGCTTGACCAACAACGTCCCTTAAACCAAGTTTGGGACATGTATTACCTCATTTTAGAGTGATCCCATTCCCTGAAGTCCTATTGAGGACAACCTCTCCAACCCCTTCTACTTTAGAGGTGGCTTTGCTTCACATGAAAAACCTTTTGCCCGTGGTTAAGGTGTAACCGGATCATATGTGATCTGGATACTCTGGCCCACTCCAGTTGCTTTGGCAGACTGAGTGTCCAATTTCTTTTCTGCCTTTCTTTAGGCCTTCAGGTCATTTAACACCTGAAAACTCTGGCCCACTCCAGTTGCTTTGGCAGACTGAGTGTCCAATTTCTTTTCCTATGAAATGAATTTTGGCCCCACTCCAGTCGCCCGTAGGCTTTGTATGACTGAGTGTCCAATATCATCCTATCAAAGGAATTTCTGCCAAATAGTGTGACAGGCTCAACGTCTTTAGCTTTTAGTCTTCTTCCCTTATGATTGGTGTCCAGACAATTCTTGGCGCTTACTTAAGAGTGGTGAAAATTTTCGCACAGTCATTGGATCTTTCTCCCTCGTATGTGCGAACATATTTTACACACTTTTAATAATCACACTCAAAAGAACGGATCTTTTTAAGTTGTTTACAAAATCCAATCTTTAAACGGCAAGGAATATGAGATTAAACTTCTGATTTTAAAGCGTAAGGAATATAAATTATTTCCGAAAATATTTTCATATTCCTCCTTACTTTAAGCCCTTTTTAATCAGACATCATTTAATCTTATTTTTGACAAGGAAGAAATTTTACTTATCCCAATTTCGGATTCTGGACCACTTCAGTCACTTCATCGGACTGAGTGTCAATTTTCTCTTTACCATAATTCGGATACTTTGTCTGGGACAGATATAGGCCTTCTGCTACAAGATAGAACCACATCTTCAGCCTTCTCCTCTTGTCCCAGTTGACATACCCAGCCTCTCGTGGGCGCTTGTTCCCACCACTCTCAGGAGCGGTGACATCATGAACACGTTGACATTCAACAGCATAATCAAAACTCTCTTCAACCAGAAAACCACAGCCATATCCAGATTTGGTCACACAACTTTTGACCGATATCTTTCGAACAGTAATACAAATCTTGTCTTAAAATTGTTGGATATGCAAAGCAGTACGGGAAGTAAATAAATATTACAAGTGTTCGAAAGGATAAACAAATAGACAATTCAGAACTGCCGCAAGCTTGTTGAGTCTTGAATCTTGATAACCTGAAATCAAGAAACACTAAATCTGGATTGTTACAACTGTGGGCTGAGTCGAGAGACGGCTCTATGTCTTTAAGACAAGATTGCCCCGTATATATGCTTTTACGTTAACGGGCAATAGTCTCCCTAGATAAAACATCAACTAATTAACACTACAAAGCAAATAGGTTGATTCTGAAGAAGAAAACAAACACGAAATGACTTGCTGAAGAATAGAAAAGGAAGGAAGAGTTTCTATTTTTAACACTGTTTCTGCTCACATTTTTGGATAGAATGTGTGTTGTTTCTCTCTTCTGTTTGTCTCTGTGTTTATATGTTGTTGTCTCATTTTTCTGTCACTTTCTGTGTCACACAATTGAGCCAAAAGGCTCCAATATATAGCATAAGGGAGGGACTCCTCAACTGTCAAATAATGGCCATTGAAGGACTGAGTAATTTAGCCCAAGTAATGGATGTTTAAGGTCATTGAAGGAGGGAGTTAATCACCCAAGTAATGGCTTATTATGGAGGGAGTTAATCAGCCAAGTAATGGCTGGTTAATGTGCAATAACGCCCCAAAAATCAACCCAAACGGTAGACAGAAACTTTCTGCTTTCCGTCGTTCCCAATTTCATCTTTTCAGAAACTCCAGGCACCAAACCGTAAATATTAAATAATTTGGGGTCTATAGAAGAAGCTCAAGACCCAAGACCCACGACCCGTGACCGGCCTGGCCCGGACGGGACAGGCGGGCGGCGGCGGCGCATGTGTGGGCTTAGCCTTGAACCCAAGCACATCTAGGTCCTCCCTCCTTCAAACACATGGGTTACCCCGTGGGGTCCCAAACCCTTAGCCAATTTTGAGACTTATAAAGAGAGCAATTCTTTCTTTTCCCACCGATGTGGTAGATTTGTCCCACACCATATTTCCATGCCTCAAACACCTTACTTCGTGGACCAATATCTCTTTCATTTCTCAACGAAATTTGACGATTCTTGGCCCTACGGTCATCTACTCACTTAGTATATTATGCACGTGTGAAGAAACAAAGCCTCCAACATACAGAACCCTAGTGTTTAATTCATTAAATATGAGTGGACGCACCTCCCCGTCAAAAACAAATTTCCAACACTAATCACCTCTCCCCAATATTATTAACAAAATATCATGTAAAAAATATAACACGGAGGAGAACATAAACCCTTACCTCTTATTCTATGGTGGTTTGCTAGTCGACTGCTAAAGATTATCAACTAGTCAACATGATCTAAATGAGGAAAAGAAATTCCTATCTATGATGATCTAGGAGAGGACTCCTCCCAATTACAAAATCTAGTGAAAGTAAATACGGAAGGCTCTTCCATGAGAAAATTTTAATTAAAAGTGTACGATAAATACTAAATAAAGATACATTTGAGCTTCAAAAAAATTATTCTACTCCTAAATAGTATTCTCCATTTCAATTTATGTGAATTTATTTGACTGAAATTGACTTTAGGAAAAAACTAAAAAAAGTTATAACTTATGATTCTAAATATAACATAATATTTAAGCAGTTATAAAAATTATTTAAACTTGTGATCTTAAGTATGTTATAATATATGAAGCTATAAAAACTTCTCATTAATGACAAAATAAAAGTTTAACTTAAATTATTCCAAACTTTAGAAACGCATCATTCTGTTTTAAATAGATGAAAAAAATAAATTCACATAAATTAAAATGGAGGAAATTCTAATATATGTTTTCCTCTATTAAATTTTACACTTTCACATGTTCAATTATTGATTTACATTTATACACCAATTGTTTTGAGAAAGCCAATTAACACTGTTATGGTAATTAACTTTGACTCCTATGATAATTTACTTGGAAAAAGCAATGAATTGGAAATAATTTGAGAAAAAATGTATTGTTTGAAATATTTTTTGAAGAATATTCTTTACTTTTTGTAAGAGGTTATTGGCGTTTGGATTTGATTTTAGTTTAGTTTTCTATTTGTAAAAATTGTCTGTTTGGTTAGCTTTTACTAAAATGAATTCTTGAAAATCGTTAGTATAAGGTGTTTTATTTTGAGCATTTCATGTTGTCTTTAGTTTGCCAAAGGAAAAAACATGTAGGTTTAATTTTTGAATCCAAATTTTGTTAATAAATCAAAGTACAGTAAAACCTCTATAAATTAATAACCTTAGGACCATGAAATTTTATTAATTTAGAGAGATATTAATATATCGATAAATTAATATTTTATTAATTAACAGAGAGACTTTTTAAATTCAGCAAATTTAGTACATACATGTGTATTGAAAATAAATGAATTCATACATGTTTCATTGATTATATTCATGCATCAACCAATTCTTTGTAACTAATTAAATATATTCATGTATAATATCAATTCATTGTATACAATTAACTATTATATTCATGGACACATGTATCAATTCATTGGAATTACTTAAATAATGTATACATGTTTACATTAATTCGTTGCACTTAAATAACTATTATAGCCAATTAAATATATTCATGCATGATGAATGAAACATATACTATATAAACCTCAATATGGAAATAAAATAATTCATAACACCCAACCATGTCTTCTCATCTAAAAGGCATCGCAAAATCATCCATGAATGATCAAATGTGTAAAGCATTATGTGAGTATAAGAGAGACTATCCCACATGCACTCAAAAAGATTTACAAGAGTGGGTTGATGAAAAATATCGTTTGAAAGTTAGTCAAGGTACAATATCAAACACTCTCAAGAGATCATCGGAGTACCTTTCAGCCAACCTTGAGAAGGGTGGGGATATTAAGCGACACAAATCGGCGAAATATCCAGATATGGAGAATGTTCTTTATTAATGGTTTCTTCAGTACCAAGATCAAGTCAACATGACCGGAGAGCTTATTTTGGAGAAAGAAAAGGATATAATGAAGCTTTTGCATCCTCAACACCCTCATGAACATCAATTTTCTCAAGGTTGGCTTGAAAAATTCAAGGTAAGACATGGTATTAAATCATTCTGTCGCTTTGGAGAAAGTGGTTCGGTTGACATGCAGGACACGGAAATGAAACTGGAGGCTATAAGGGAGAAAATAAACCAATTTCCCATTAAAGATATTTTTAATTTGGATGAAACATGTCTGTTTTACAGGTTACAAGCTGATCACTCTCTTGCAACCAAGCAACTTGAGGGAAGAAAGCAAGACAAAGAGAGGCTTACAATTGTTATTTGTTGCAACGAGGATGGTTCGGAAAAAATTCCTTTATGGATTATTGGAAAATATGCAAAGTCACGTTGCTTCAAAAATATCAACATGAGCAGCATCAATTGTCATTATCGTGCCAACAAGAGGGCATGGATGACCAGTGTGTTTTTTGATGAATATGTTCGCTGGTTTGATCACAAAATGAATGACAGAAGAATCTTGTTGATGGTTGACAATTGTCCAGCCCATCCAAAAAATATTGAAGGGTTACGGAATATTGAGTTATTTTTTTTTGCCACCTAACATGACATCAAATATTCAACCATGTGATGCAGGAATAATTAGAGCTTTCAAAATGCACTATCGTAGGAGATTCTACAAAAATCTACTGGAAGGTCATGAGTTGGGGCTACCTAATCCTGAAAAGATTAATGTTTTAGATGCCATCAATTTTGCAGTCTCCGCTTGGACAACCAATGTTTCTCAAGTGTCAATAGCAAATTGCTTTCGGCACTGCAAAATCCGTTCAAATGAAGAAATCTCAAGTGAGACAAACTTTGAAGAAAGCCTACATGAGCTTGAGAATATGGTCAAGGATGTTGGTTATCGCAATGAAATGGACGTCAACAAATTGGTGGACTATCCGGGTGAAAATGATGAATGTTCAATGGTTCAAAGTTTAGAGGAAATTGTTCTTTGATATTATTGAAGATCCTACTAATGATGAAGCTGAAGATGATTCAATACCGTTGGAACCAGTCACGAGAAAGGAGGCTTTGAGCGCGACAACAACTCTTCAAAATTTTTTGTTGCAGCTAGAGAACTCGACACCGGAACTCTTGGCTGTAATTAAAAAAGTTAGGGATGAAATCCAATTAGATTTAAATTTTAAGAAAAATCAAGTAACAATAGATTCATATTTTAGCAAATTACCATAATACTTATAATTATAATATTTATGAATTATTAATTTAGAGTTTTAATGGGACCTAATATTTATAAAGGGATTTTCCGAAAAATTATTATCTTATTATCTTATCGAATTTGATGATTTTTTACAAAGGCCCAAGTCGGGACCGAAATATTTTATTATTTTAGAGAGTTTATTAATTTATAAAATATTAATTTATAGAGGTTTTACTGTACTTGATCTTTAAAGTTTGCGATAAACAAAGGTCAATAAACACAGAAGATGCTATTTATGGATAACTAAGGATCCGTCTGGCCATATATATTATTCATTTTTTCCCGAATTTTTTCCCCACTTTTCCAAAAATTAGTGTTTTGCCATGAAAATTTCAAATACAATTTGAAGTTGTATTTCGAATTTGAAAAAACAACCAAAACCTTGTTTTCACTTTTTTACTTTTTGTTTTTAGTTGTTGCTTTTGTCTTTCACTTTTCAAATTTTACACAATATTTTTTATTGACCTCATTTAATTCAGCTGATCGGAAAATGAATGCTCGATGGGAACATATTATTCACACAATGTAGGTGAATTATATTAAAGAATAGCTATTACTACTGTTGATTTTTAGTACTAATGAATCTTTGTAATAATATTTAGAATTGATAAAGTGTAATACTATATAGTAGCTTGTATGCGAAAAGAAACGCACTAGGTCATTTTAGTTCTCGTATACACCAGTGAACAAGCCCATGTCTGTGATTAATGACGTAACATGTTGAAGATGCGAATAATTTCAAACTTGAATATATCACCATATTAAAGAAATTCTATATAAATCATGCTTAATGTAATAAGAAGTGATTGATGGACAATGTTTACGCTTTATTTATGTTTATTATTTTTTTGGATAGTTTTGCTAGTTTTAAGAACTAGGGATAAAAATCATATTTCATATTTTAAAGAAAAAGTACATTCCAATAACCAAATATTATTTGCAAAATCTATGACCAAACACAACTTCAACTTTAAAAATTCAAAAAAAAAGTGAAATTATTTTTTATTATTTTTAGACATTTCACTAACTAAAACTAAAAGTAGTTTTTGCTTACATGTTCCGGACAGATTCTATTTATGGATAGGATTGCAAAATTATTAAGTTAAATGACTCATCTGTAAATTACTTAAAACCATGGATTGTTTCTGCAATTTTCACTTCCTCCCAAGGAAATATACACAAGGAAACAAGAAAGGGAAAAGGGTGTGTTGAAGACGGTATCCAAATGCAAGTGGATTTCATTACACCCACCCACTTATGTTGAGAAATTGTAGCCTTTCTCTTTCTCACCTTGTATATTTTGAAGTTTGAAGTTCAAGAGGAGAAGGGACAAAACTACTAATCGTAATTCTAAAATAAAAAAATAGATCGATTTTACTCTTGAACTATTCGAAATGAGGCAATTTTGCACTCCATTTCAATATAGTTATATTAAAATCAATGTTGTTCTTTTGTGTTTTACAGATTTTTTGCAGTGGAAATTGTTAGTGCCCAAAGGCAAGCATATGTTAATTAAAGGAAATAGGAGATATAAATAAAAATGAAAGATTGACATGGAGGATCATATGTATATGTACCCACATCTTTATTTAAAATCAAATGATATAATCACATCTTTTGAGAATTCTCTTGTGTAAAGGAGTGTCGGGATTGAGAGCGACTTAGTTAACACATTTGACTTGGGTAAACACTAGTATATAAGTTTTTACTTCGTTAATATATATAATTTTCTGTTAATTAGATTTACATATTTAGAATCTTCATGAAGATTAAAATAAATAACTTCTTAAAGAATATTTCAGAAGATTATAATTATAGAGAATCCACTTAGCTTCTTAAATTATAATAAACTGTCAAAATTATTTTATAAATTTGCTAGTAATAATTTTAATAATTGTTCGAAGAGCGAAAAGTACACTAGTAAAGTACTCCTTCCGTCCCGAAATACTTGTCTTCCTTACTAAAAATATTTTTCTCAGAATATTTATCGTCTTACTTAACCAAGATAAAATTAAATAGTTTTTCCCTAATTTATCCTTGTATTAATTACATAATTGATGGAATTGGCATAGATAAATAAGTAAATATTTATTTAGGAGAGATAACATGATGAAATATGCTAAGAGGATCAAATAGTCAAAATATTATCCTTATAAATGCTTTCTTAAGGGGCGTGTAAAGGAAAAATGCGACAAGTATTTTGAACGGGGAGTAATAAATTCACTTATTTATTACAACTACTTAAATAAATAAATAAATGTTTTATTACTATTATTACTTTAGTAATCCAAAAGTTAAATACCACTCCCAAAATTGAGGGAAATGAGTGGTTTCTAGATGTGTGTCCACGCGCCATTAGTGGTGTAGGGAAAAAGATTTTGACGGCATTTGGTTCTTTTATATATATATATACGTATATGGTCACTTACGTATTAAGTGTAGGGGTGGCGTATATCGGTTCGATTTTGTATCAAAAAGGTATGAATCGAATAAAAATTAATTTTTTAAAATAAAAATCGAATCAAACTTTTTTAAAAAAAACTGATATATCGGTTTATATCGCTGAACATATCGGTTTATATCTGCTTTTTTCAATTCAAATATAAAGTCCAAATGATTTATGTTTTTTTAAACATCAACAACAAATGCAAATACAACAACCAATTTTAACAGAAACATACATAGACTGATTTTTTAAACAACAACAGCAACATCAAATTCTAGTAGCAAGAATAATAGCCAAAGATTTAATTTCAAATTGCTTCAAAGAAGAAGAACAACAACAGAATTTCAGAACAACAACATCAAATTTATTGAGGAATTTGTTGATTCAAAGAAGAGCAACAACAACAACAACAACAACAAAAATTCAATAGCCAAAGAAGAAGCAACAAATAGCCAAAGAAATTCCACCAACATCAAATTCCAGCAACATCACAGGAATTTCAGCAGTTTCAACTGCTCCAACAACATCACAGGAATTTCAGCAGTTTCAGCAGAAATTCCAGCAACAACAAAACATCAAATTTCAGCATCAGCAACAACAACATCATTTCTGCAGTCAAAAATAAACTTTCATCAACAGCCAAAAATAAACTAAGACCGCTTATGAGTCAAATATAGATAGATAATAACAACAAAAACTAATTTGAAGGATTGTAGATTTGAGAACTTTACCATTATGATGTCAATATTAATCCATTGTCAAGTCCTCAACTGCTTGTGTTTGTTCTATTTCTTGTGATTGTGGTACGATTGAAAGTTTCTCAAAGTCTACATATAACTTGCCGAAGCGTCAATATAATAAAAAAAATGTTAAAGTATAATCATTCTATTAAAAAGTAAAAATAATATATAAAAAATAGTATTGTTACCCAATTCAACATCTTCATAAAACTCAGTTTCTTTTTCGATTGGTTGCACAATTTGTTCTCCTATAAGAGTTGAGCGAAGCCAATTCTGTGTGCAAATTAATGCTTCAACTGTCTTATGAGTTAATGTACTCCTAAAAGGATCAAGAATGCGCCCCCCCTCCACGCAAAATGTCGATTCGGAAGCCACAGTAGACACATGAATTGCCAAAATATCTTTGACAAAGTCGGATACCTAGACGAATACATCTTCCACCAACTCAAAAGATCAAAATTCGGATCATTAGGACTTTCATTCCGCTCTGATAAATATTTCTCAACATCATTCTTCACCCCAAAATCATCATTTTCAGTTGCCTTTATCTTTTTAAACAGTTGAAAAGGATCAATTGATTCATTTCTACTGCCGCCACTATCACAAACTTCACTTAACTGAGCAATTGAACTACTACCCACACCACCATTTGGGCTAACATCATTATAACTTTCAAATAACCATAACAACAACTCTTTGATATCAGATTTAATTTCATCAACCTTCCTACTATCAAATATACTTCTAAAGCACCAGTTTATAAATTTAAATTTACACCGAGGATCAAGCACATTTGCTAAAATTAATAGCTTGTTCACCTTTTCTATAGAAGTACCCCAATATTTCACAAACTTATCTCTCGTGCCATTAACAATTTTTTTCACCAATAAATCAGTAGATTCCGATAGTGAGCTAAGATGAAGATAAATTTTTCACAATTTATTCAAAAAATCAGTAGAAGTCACACATTTTGTACTGCTGAATTTTAATGTCACATCATAAAAACTGACAAAAAATGTACTAATCTCTTAGCATTATCCCAATCCACAAAAATTGGAGGCCCAATCCCTTTTCTTCCATTCGCATCTTCGTTAAACCAACTTTTGTAGTGGCCATCGTCCTCCTCTAACCTATCAAACACTTTTTCAAATATCACAGCTTTTTCCAACATTAAGTATGTCGAATTCCATTTGGTTGACACATCCAAAACCATAAGTCTCTTATATGATATTTTCTCTCGCTCAACACATGTCTTGAATTTTTGCAACTTTGTCGGAGAAGATCTTACATACTTCACCGCATTACGAACATCAACTATTGAGTTCTTCGCTTCTACCAACCCATCCTGAACAATCAAGTTCACTATATGTGCAGCACACCTCACATGCATATGATCACCATTTAAAACCATCGCCTTAGGACTCCAATTTGTCAGTTTATTCTTCACATAAGCAATTGCAACTTGATTAGCACTTGCGTTGTCCACAGTAATTGTGAATAGCCTATCAATACCCCAATCCAATAAGCATTTCTCTAAAATCTTTCCAATACCATCTCCTTTATGATTAGAAATTAGTATAAAAGCAAGTATCTTTTTATGCAACACCCACTACAGTCAATAAAATACCCAATTATTACCATATAGATACTAATTTGAATTGATGTCCACGTGTCTGTTGTAATACAAACTCTCTGTTGGTTTGAGTTCATGTTTCTTTTAATCAAAGCCTTCTCAGTCTGATGCAACTGAAGAATATCCCGTGCAATCGTTCTTTGTGAAGGCACCACAAATCTGGGACAACAAACCCTTATATACTCCACAAAGTTCTGACTCTCCACAAATCTAAAAGCTAACTCATCTTTAATAAGTTCACAAGTGCGGCTCTACTAGCCTCTTGATTAAGCCCCACAAATACAACTTTATCATTGTCCTTACCCTTGTCACGAGTTAATACTTTTTTATTCTTATCCTCTTCAAGCTTTGATTTCTTGTACACTTTGCATCTAGCCAAGTGGTTCCTTAAATTAGTTGTCCCAACTAACGAGCTATCACAAGCATAATCTTTTCGGCAAAAATGACATTTGGCTTTCTTTCCTCCAGGTAACTTAGTAAAAAAATTCTAAACTTTTGATCTCAATTTTTCCTCGTCGGTTCGTTTCACCACTTTTGTTCCATCATCCAAAATGTCTTCCATTTTACAATATTAGAGAGTTCATGAGCATTTTGTCAAATACACCATGAATACAAAACATCAAACAAATGTAACAAATCATGAAACAAATGAGAATAATTAGAAAGGTAAAGAACTAAAATTAGTGTCATTATGAAACTATAGATTGAATATGCTTCCTTCTTTACATAAATGACTTTAGTAACTTCATTTTATAATTCAGACAAATGCTTCGACAAACATGGTTCAAACTCAAACAAAGCATGAAACAGATGACAATAATCAGAAAATTAACATAACACACAGCCTAATAGGCTAATACACAGCCGAACATGACTTTAACAACATCAATGAATACAAAACGCCTAATTCATAGCTTCTCCATAATGTTTCGACAAACATGGTTCAAACAAAGCATGAAACAGATGAGAATAATCAGAAAATTAACATAATACACAGCCTAATACACAGTCGAACATCACTTTAGCAACATCAATGAGACAATGAATACAAAACACCTAATTCATAACTTCTCCATAATTGTTAACAAACTATTATTACAGATTCATTTTAAGAAAAAATGACTTTAAATCTCACAACATAAAGTTAAAGAACTAAAATTAGTATCATTATGAAACTATAGATTGAATATGATTCCTTCTTTACAGAAATTACTTCAGTAACTTCATTTTATAATTCAGACAAATGCTTCGACAAACATGGTTCAAACTGAAACAAAGCATGAAACATATGAGAATAATCAGAAAATTAACATAACACACAACCTAATACACAGTCGAACATGACAACAACATCAATGAATACAAAATGCATAATTCATAGCTTCTCCATAATGTTTCGACAAACATGGTTCAAACAAAGCATGAAACATATGAGAATAATCAGAAAATTAACATAACACACAGCATAATAGGCTAATACACAGTCGAACATGACTTTAACAACATCAGTGAATACAAAACGCCTAATTCATAGCTTCTCCATAATGTTTCGACAAACATGGTTCAAACATATCATAAAATAGATGAGAAATCAGAATGAGAGAAATAAATGAGTAAAGGGATCGGATTACCTTTTGTAGTGGCACTGGCAGTAACGGGATGTCGGGTCCTCTGATCAAACTTTAAGTTTGAGTCTTCGAGAGAAAGAACTCGAAATCGAGCAGAAGAGAAAAGATAAAAGAGGCAAAATTATTGATTCTCTGATGAAGCTTGAAGATTTATGGGTTAGGGTTTGAAATCGATTTGATTAATTGTTGAAGCTTGAAGATTTATGTGTTATGGATTGAAGAGAAATCGAAATCGAGCAGAAGATTTATGGGTTAACTATTGATTGTTGAATGTTGATTCTCTGATAATCGAAATTGATTCGGTTAGAGAAATCGAAATAGAATCGAGCAGACGCGTACCAAAATCGACTTGGTTAGGAATTAGGGTTAACTGGTTAGAGATTTAATTTATATAGGGGTATGGTTAATTACAAGAATAACCCCAGTTTTGCGGTTCGGTGTATCAATAAATCACATGAACCGAATCAATTTAAAAAATTTGCACCGATTTTTGCTGAAATCGGTTTTATAACCATTTTTGAACCGAACCGAATCGCCGGTTCGGTTCAATTTTTTCAGTTCTCTGGATTTTTTGCCCACCCCTAATTAAGTGCAAGAAATTTAAAAAAATGAGACAACAAAAACTGTAGTAAAAGAAAAAAAAAGATGGTGGAATGTTACTGAATGTGACCTTTCCTCGCAAGCATGCTATAGTATTACTAACATTTTCTTTCTGTCATGTTTTGGATTCAACTGTTTTAATTTGTTCTTCCTTTTTTCTTCGTGTTATATATATATATATATATGTATATATATATATATATATATGTATATATATATGTATATGTATATATAT
Source organism: Anisodus acutangulus (assembly GCA_029783415.1). Lineage (NCBI taxonomy): Eukaryota > Viridiplantae > Streptophyta > Magnoliopsida > Solanales > Solanaceae > Anisodus > Anisodus acutangulus. The sequence goes on along the minus strand of CM056503.1, from coordinate 9,745,966 downwards.
ATATATATGTATATGTATATATATCACAATTTATGTGAGGTTGTGTCTATTAGGTGGCCATCATAACATGCTTAATTCGTTCACTATAACACAACCTTTTTTTTGCCTATTCCGGAAAAAGGGCCAATGCAATTGACAAAGTCGAGCAAAAAGAAGAGCGTCTTAAATTCTATTATCAAGAAAAAGTTTAAGATCACTTAGTTAAAAATAAAATTTTAAGACTAACTGAAATTAATGAAGAAGAACCATGCATTGAGCTTGGAGCTCAACAACGGTGATCGACATTGAAGAGAGAAATGAGCTCGAAGAAGAAAATATCTTTATATTGAATTGTTGATGATCTGTTACACGACTTGAGATATTTGTAGGGGTGGCCAGTGGGCCGGGCTCGGGTCTGGCGGGCCGGGTCTGGCGGGGTCGGGGTCGGGGCGGGACGAGCCGGGGGGTCGGGATCGGGACTAGCGGGCCTAGCGGGGTCGAATGCAGGCGGGACTGCTCGATCCGTCGATCCCGATCCGTCGATATCGGCGAAGCGGGCTCGGTCGGGCTCGGGTCGAGGCGAAGCGGGTCGGGTTTTCCTTTTTTTTTTTTAAATAACATATGTATAAAAACTCAATAAACAAAACAAGATAGTGTAATAAAAACATCCCAAAATTTGTTTGTGCCTCTTATATTATTTAATAGACATATGATTTTTGTAATACAAATACAATTGTCTAAAATCTAAATTGCAACTTTATGGTGTTGTCCAAAAGTTGCAAATTACATAATAAAATTGCAATTAAAAATTACATTTTCAAAAAATCTGTTCTAATTGCTTGATGATTTCATGTGGTTCTTCGGTTGGAATAGGTATTTGTTGATCAAATTGATCCACGCCGCTTCCACTACCTTCGGTTAAGATTTCGTTGTAGTTTTCATCATCTTCTTCGTTGATCTCAGGTTGACCGCACCTTCTCCGCTCCGCTCGTATCCAATCTCTGAATAATACCGCAATTTCCAAGTGTCTCCGCCAATGAGTGTCTGTGGTCTCCTATTTGATATCACTGCAGAAAAAGCGCTTTCGACGCAGCTTGATGACGCTTGAATGTTCAAAACATCTCGAGCCATCAATGAAAGTGTCGGAAAGGTCTTCTCATTCCCTCCAAGATTTCAAAGAAGTCTTCTTGTCCATCTTCATTGATAACTTCTTGATACGATGCAGAACCACGCAAAACAAAAATATCCAACTCGCTAATTTGGTTAGTAGAGTGCGGCCGCACATTCTATTTACGAGGCTTTCAATACTAGCCGCAGAAACGACATGTCTTTGTGAGGTTGTGTTGAAGATGAAGAAGATGGTATGGTAGCCAGATGCGTTACTAGCATTTTCTTGTTGATAAAATCTATATATATTTTTGCATTGGTGTTCTACGCTATTCAACACTTCTTCTTTAGTTTGTTCAATAGGTGGTGGGTGATTTAGATTTTTGGGACTTGGAGGTGGTAGTACTTCTATACAATCGTAAATAGTTTCAATTAGTGATTTAGTACCGTCTATTTTAATAGTAGGATTTATCTGAGAACCAATAATATAAATAGAAGGAATAGGAATAAAATATTTTTATTTTGACAAACATTTTTTAATAGGCTGCCTTATAAACTGGTTTTCCATATATTCACTAAGTAATAAAAATATTAGAGTTATATAAAATAACATAGTTGAAATAGTAGGATAATATATACCGGAAAATTCTTTTGTTGCTTGAAAAAATTTCTCTAAAAATACAATAAGTTAGGAAATTTTTACCCAATCACTATCTAAAATCATATCAATTTGGGTTTTTATTATGAGAGTTAAAAAATAAAGTTATAGGTAATTTATAGTCATAAGCAACAAGTAGTTGCTCGTATAAAGAATTTCACCTAGTCGATACTTCTTGTGGAATTCTTCTATAAGGTAGTCCACAATCGTGACAAGTTTTTATATTCTTTTCTCGTTGTACTTTATTACTTTTAAAAATAAAGTTTATAGCAAATTGTATTTTACTAAGAATGTCTTCAAGAAGTGATAGACGATCCTTTACAATTAAGTTATATATATGACACGCGCATTTTATATGAAAATGGTCTGGAAAAGATGGAGCTAAACTATTTTTAACATTGTAATTGCGTAATTGTTATTAGAAGCGTTATCTAATGTAATAGTCATAATTTTATCGGTAATTGTAATAATCGCACATTTGATAAATATTTTCTGCAATAAAAGTACCGGTGTGCCTATCATCTATATATCTATACGCTAAAATACGTTTTTGCATAGACCATTTATAATCTATCCAATGACAAGTTACAGTTAAATAATCATGGCCGTTAGTACTACGACCTATATCGACGTGATAGATACTTTGCCATTAAAATGATATAATGAAAAACGTAAATATTGTTGATATTCATGCGCAAATTTAAATACATCTCTCTTAACAGTTGACCTAGGAAAACCGTTAAAAGCAGGATTATATATATCTCTAATGTAATGAATAAAGCGGGAGATGAAGGAAATGAAAAAGGCAAACCCTCCACAAAGAACTAATTTTGATATTGCTTCTCTATCTCTATGTTTGTTGTATTTAGAGCCTACAATTCCCCGTCATAGGGTTAATTTGACCAGTACTTGGTGGAGACGATGTCGATATGTGAACCTTGTCCCGATGGAGGCGGGCGTTCTTGGTTTTGAAGCCTGGTATTGGGCATACCTAGGTGGATGAGCACTTACTACGTGTCTAATTAAACCCCCGTCCCACCGTGACCTTTTCCAGTTTAAATTTTAAAACATTTTTACAAATTTTACATATGGCTACTTGATTCTCTACGTCCCTATCAAAAATGTCCATGCATCTCGATTTTAATGGTCGTTTCTTTGGACCTAAATCTCATACTAGGGGAATAGGAGGTATTTAGGTTGAAGGTGCACTAGTGGGCGTGTTGTCATCAATATTAGTGGGTGTATCGTCTAGATCATCGTCTAAATTAAAGTCTTCTTGAGTTCAGGAAAATAACTCCTCGTCTAAATCTAATGGTATTGTAGGAAAATGTTGAGTATCAACAAAATCATCTGTGTAGGAATAAGATGACTAGAAGAAGTACCACTTGCCCTGGTTGCCTCTACTAGAAGAAGCACCCTTACCCTTACCCTTAAACATACCTTTTAATCCTTCCATTTTAATTATGATAATAAATAATTAAAGACAATAAAATTAAGTGCGCTAAATAAAATAAGCAGACAATAATAATTTAATGAAGGAACAGATGTACCAAGCGCCGACGTAACGTCGGCGTGTAATCGAGAGGTTGAAAATTGAAACTTTGCTCGATGGAAGATCCTCAAGCTAGTTGCCAACTTCACTCCCAATTCCCAAATGAATTAATAAAATTGAATACTTAGCAAACAATGTAGAGACATATATTGAGAAATTAGAGAGGTTGTAGGAAGATTTGTGAGAAAGATGAAGAGAAAATGAGTTATTTATAGTTGAAAAATTGGGTTAAAGTGTAAATATAATAACTTATGGGTTAAAAATAAATATTAAGGGGTAGGGGTTGGGGAGGGGGCCTAAAATGGCCGTTGGCCATGACCGTAATCTAAAATGGCCGTTGGTGCAGCGGCCATTTTTGCAAAGGGGTTTAAGGGTCGAGGCGGGAGTCGGGCTCGGGTCAGCGGGCTGGGCGGGCTTCAGTCTGGCGGGGCGAGACATCGTCCGTCCCGAGTTCGAGTCCCGCCAGATTAAATTTTTTTTTTTTTAGAGCGGGGTCGGGCGGGGCCTGGCGGGAGTCGGGGACGGGGTCGGGCCGAGTCGGTCGTCGGCCCACTTGACCTTAGATATTTGTAGTTGTAATTGACATAATTAGACAGCTATATATAGCTAATTATTAGCCCAATTAACAAACTAACCACCTCTAACTAACTGTTGGAACTCTCCTGATATACTCGATATACTCCACTGATATACAACTTATTTTAACACTCTCCCTCAAACTGGTGGATCAAACACATCAATAACCCCTAACTTAGATAAGAGAAAATGATGTTGAGCCACTCCTAAGCCTTTGGTCAACAAATCTGCAAGCTACAATTCAGTGTTAAGGTAAGTTGGTTTGATCGGTCCATCTTCGAATTTCCCCCTGACAAAATGGCAATCCATTTTAATTGCGCACATGAAAAATGGGGTTAGCAACTATTTGGATGGTTGATTTACCATCACAAAACACCTTGATTGGAAGCATAACTTCGACCTGAAGGTCTTTGATCAACTATGTTAACCAAACAACCTTAGAGACTGCTGAAGTCATGGTCATGTACTATGCTTTTGCTGAGCTTCTACTAACTGTATGATGCTTCTTTGATTTTCATGAAATAAGTAAGAGTGGCCAGTGGGCTGGGCTCGGGTCTGGCGGGGTCGGGGTGGGACGGGAGAAGGGGTCGGGGTCGGGGTCGGCGGGCTCTGGCGGGGTCGGGTCTGGCGGGACTGGATCAAGTCCCGTCCCGATCCCGATCCCGTCGGTATCGGGTCGGGGTCGGGGCGGGATACGACGGGTTTTCTTTTTTTTTTTTAAATAACATATGTATAAAAAACTCAATAAACAAAACAAGATAGTGTAATAAAAACATCCCAATGTTGTTTTTGTGCATCTTATATTATTTAATAGACATATGATTTTTTTGTAATACAAATACAATTGTCTAAAATCTAAATTGCAACTTTGTGGTGTTGTCCAAAAGTTGCAAATTACATAATAAAATTACAATTAAAAAAATTACATTCTCAAAAAAACATGTTCTAATTGCTTGATGATTTCATGTGGTTCTTCGGTTGGAATTGGTATTTGTTGGTCAAATTGATCCACGTCGCTTCCACTACCTTCGGTTAAGATTTCGTTGTAGTTTTCATCATCTTCTTCGTTGATCTCCGGTTGATAGCACCTTCTCCGCTCCGCTCGTATCCAATCTCTGAATAATACTGCAATTTCCAAGCTGTCTCCGGCTAATGAGTGTCTGTGGTCTCCTATTTGATATCTGCCTGCAGAAAAAGCGCTTTCAGACGCAGTTGACGACGTTTGAATGTTCAAAACATCTCGAGCCATCAATGAAAGTGTCGGAAAGGTCTTCTCATTCCCCTCGATTTCACAAGTCTTCATGTCCATCTTCATTGATAACTTCTTGATACGGTATAGAACCCTGCAAAACAAAAATATCCAACTCGCTAATTTGGTTAGTAGTAGAGGTACGACCGCACATTCTATTTCTGAGGCTTTTAATACTAGTCGCAGAAACAGCATGTCTTTTGTGAGGTTGTGTTGAAGATGAAGAAGATGGTATGGAAGCTGGTAAGTTACTAGCATTTTCTTGTTGATAAAATCTATATATATTTTTGCATTGGTGTTCTACGCTAGACAACACTTCTTCTTTAGTTTGTTCAATAGGTGGTGGGTGATTTAGATTTTTGGGACTTGGAGGTGGTAGTACTTCTATACAATCGTAAATAGTTTCAATTAGTGATTTAGTACCGTCTATTTTAATAGTAGGATTTAATACAGAACCAATAATATAAATAGAGGGAATAGGAATAAAATATTTTTTTATTTTGAGAAACATATTTTTAATAGCTGCCTTATAAACTGAGTTTTTCATATATTCACTAAGTAATAAAAATATTAGAGTTATATAAAATAACATAGTTGAAATAGTAGGATAATATATACGGAAAATTCGTTTGTTGCTTGAAAAATTTCTCTAAAAATATAATAAGTTGAATTTTTTCCCAATCACTATCTAAAATCATATCAGCTGGCTTTTTATTATGAGAGTTAAAAAATAAAGTTATAGGTAATTTATAGTCATAAGCAACAAGTAGTTGCTCGTATAAAGAATTCCACCTAGTGGATACTTCTTGTGGAATTTTTCTATAAGGCAGTCCACAATCATGACAAATTTTTTTATATTCTTTTCTACATTGTACTTTATTACTTTTAAAAATAAAGTTTATAGCAAATTGTATTTTACTAAGAATGTCTTCAAAAAGTGATAGACCATCATTTACAATTAAGTTATATATATGGCACGCACATTTTATATGAAAATGGTCTGGAAAAGATGGAGTTAAATTATTTTTTAAAATTGTAATTGCGTAATTGTTATTAGAAGCGTTATCTAATGTAATAGTCATAATTTTATTGGTAATTCCGTAATAATCGCACACTTGATAAATATTTTCTGCAATAAAAGTACCAGTGTGCCTATCATCTATATATCTATACGCTAAAATACGTTTTTGCATAGACCATTTATAATCTATCCAATGACAAGTTCTGATTAAATAATCATGGCCGTTAGTACTACGACCTATATCAGACGTGATAGATACTTTGCCATTAAAATGATATAATGAAAAACGTAAATATTGTTGATATTCATGCGCGAATTTAAATACATCTCTCTTAACAGTTGATCTAGGAAAACCGTTAAAAGCAGAATTATATATATCTCTAATGTAATGAATAAAAAAGGGAGATGAAGGAAATGAAAAAGGCAAACCCTCCACAGCAACTAATTTTGATATTGCTTCCCTATCTCTATGTTTATTGTATTTAGAGCCTACAATTCCCCCCGTCATAGGGTTAATTTGACCCTGTACTTGGTCGGGACGATGTCGATATCACGAACCTTGTCCCGATGGAGCGGGCGTTTGCGCACCCGATTTTGAAGCCTGATATTGGGCATACCTAGCTGGATGAGCACTTACTACGTGTCTAATTAAACCCTCCGTCCCACCGTGACCTTTTCCAGTTTTAAATTTTAAAACATTTCTACTTGATTCTCTACGTCCCTATAAAAAAATGTCCATGCATCTGATTTTAATGGTCGTTTTGCTGGACCTCGTCTCATACTAGGGGGAATATGAGGTATTTCAGTTGAAGGTGCACTAGTGGGTGTATTGTCATCAACATTAGTGGGTATATCATCTAGATCATCATCTAAATTAAAGTCTTCTTGAGTTTCAGAAATTAGCTCCCGGTCTAAATCTAATGGTATTGTAGGAAAATGTTGAGTATCAACAAAATCATCCTGTGTAGGAATAAGATGACTAGAAGAAGTACCCTTGCCCTGATTGCCCCTACTAGAAGAAGCACCCTTACCCTTACCCTTAAACATACCTTTTAATCCTTTCATTTTAATTATGATAATAAATAATTAAAGACAAAAAATTAAGTGATCTAAATAAAATAAACTGACAATAATAATTTAATGAAGGAACGAATGTACCAAACGCCGACGTAACGTCGACGTGTAATCGAGAGGTTGAAAATTGAAACTTTGCTCGATGGAAGATCCTCAAGCTAGTTGCCAACTTCACTCCCAATTCCCAAATGAATAAATAAAATTGAATATTTAGCAAACAATGTAGACTTGTAGAGAGATATATTGAGAAATTAGAGAGATTGTAGGAAGATTTGTGAGAAAGATGAAGAGAAAATGAGTTATTTATAGTTGAAAAATTGGGTTAAAGTGTAAATATAATAACTTATGGGTTAAAAATAAATATTAAGGGGTAGGGGGTTGGGGGAGGGGGGGCCCTAAAATGGCCGTTGGCCAACGACCATAATCTAAAATGGTCGTTGGTGCAACGACCGTTTTTGCAAAGGGGAGAAAAGGGCGGGGTCGGGGTCGGGCTCGGGATGGGGTCGGGGCGGGGTATGGTCAAGCGGGCCTAGGGCGGGCTCGGGTCTCGCGGGACGAGACATCGTCCCGTCCCGAGTTCGAGTCCCGCCCCCGTTATTTTTTTTTTTGGCGGGGTCGGGACGGGGTCGGGTCGGGGTCGGGCCATCCCGGCCCACTGGCCAGCCCTAGAAATAAGTGATCCACCTAGCTGAATTGCAAAGCCAGTTACAAATTTTCTTGTGTTGGGGCAAAAAGCCCAATCTGAGTCACAGAAAATAGACATTTTTGTAATAGACTATCTGCTCAATAACACTTCTAAACCAGGTGACCTTTTTACATACTTCACCACCCTTAGAGTTGCATCCCAATGTGACTTCTTGGGAAGTTGCATGAACTAGCTTAACACTAGTACAATAAAACATATATATGGTCTTGTAATGGTCAAGTATATCAGCTTTCTAACCTGTTTCTGATAGCAACCTGCATCCCTCTAAAATTGAATCATCAAATTTCCAAATGTTGTATCATATTTCATAGATGTCAACTTGAAATTTGCTTCTAGATGAGTAGAAGATGGGTTTGAACCACTAAGTCCCATTTCAGCAATCAACTCAAGAGTATACTTCCTCTCATTAAGTAGAATTCCATGTTGGGATCTCATTACTCTAATTCCAAAAAAGCACTTTATGATATCCAAATATTTCACCTTGAACTGACATGCAAGTATTCTTTAGTCTCAGCAATCAAGTCCACATCATTTCTTGTTATAAGGAGATCACCAACATAGACCAAGACAATCACTAACTTCCTTTCCCGCTTCTTTGTGAACAGTGACAGTGAATGTTCATATATGCTTTTGTGAATATCTTGCTTTCACCAATGCTGTGGTGAATTTGATGTTTCAGTATATTGATGCTTGTTTCAGTCTATATAATAACTTCAATAATTTGCAAACTCTTGTCTCCCTTGTCTATGAAACCCTCGTGTTAGAGATACGTATACCTCTTCTTCTAAATCTTCTTGGAAAAATGCATTGTTGACATCCATCTGAAACAGTTTACAGTCATAATTTGTAACTATGCTAATCATTATTCTAACAGTGACCATCTTTGTCACTGGTAAGAAGGTCCATGATAATTCATACCTTCTATTTATGTGTACCCATTTGTCACTAGCCTCACCTTGTACTTGTCTACTTCTCCATTGGCCTTTAGCTTCACTTGTGAATTTGACTCATCAAGCTTGAAGGGGAACATTGACTCTCTAAGATTCACATCTCTATTGATGAACAACCAACTTAAAGACCAAGTCATATAATCTATATCCCTTTTGTGTCTCTGAGTAACCAATCAAGATACCTTTCATTGCTATTGGAGCAAATTTGTCTCATCTAGGTAAAGCACTTGCATAGCAAAGATAACCAAAGACCCTTAAATGATCTAAAATTGGTGTTTTTTCAAATAACAACTCATACAGACTTTTACCACCTAAAACTTGAGAAGGCAACTTATTGATGAGATACACAACCATTCTTACAGAATCTCCCCAGAAACATATTGGAACTCCACTTTGAAACCTCGGGGCTCTAGCCACAAAAGTATGAGTCTATGTTTCCTACTATAATTCCATTATATTGAGGAGTATATGGACAACTACTTTGATGATTTATTTCATGTGATGCAAGTAAATCAACACACTTAGAGTTAAATTTTTTTGTTTAATTATCTGATCTAAGCACTTTGATATTACAACCAAACCGATTCTTTGTTAAGCATAAGAAATCTTAAATTACAGTAAACACTTCACATTTAGATTGTATGAGACAAACCCAAATATATCTGATAAAATCATCTATCATAATAATAAATTATGATCTTCTATCATAGGTGGACTTCTTATAATGTCCCCAAAGATCTAAATGAACAAGGTTGAAACTAGTATCAATCTTACTTTCACTAGTAGGAAACTTCAACCTGTGATGTTTTGATAAGGAATAGACTTCACAGAATTCTTGTATGCTATGATACTCTTTCAGTTTGAGTGAAGAGATATGTTGCATTACTCCTACTAAAGGATGACCCAGTCTCATGTGTCAAAATTGTCCATCTTTATTGTTTGTCACTAAAGAGTTGTTTACTGTTAGTGTTCTTATTGGAACAAGATCCTGCAAAATGTACATCCATCCCCCTCTCTATCAATCCCTATTATCTTTCTGTTGAAGAGGCCCTGAAATACATAAAAATAATCTACACAACACATCTCTTTTGTAATTTTTTAGACTAATAAAAAGTTGAACTTGAAATCTGGTACATGCAACACATTATGAATTGCGCGTCCACCTAAAAATATTGCACTTCCTAAGTGTGTTATTTATGACTTTTCAACATTTGGTATTTGTACTTTATTACTTTGTTGCGTCCCTAGTCTACTAAGTGTAGTCAGAAGCTTCTTGAAGGGTGTAATATGGTGTGATGCACCTAAATGTACTATTCATTTATATGCTACAACTTTAGACAATAGAGAAGTAATACCTGCCATGTTAGATGCATATTTTGTTGAAGTATAGTCATCTATCTTGTTCAGCACATCTTGATATTGATGAAGTCTGAACAATCCTCCATTTTTGTTGCCTGATCCACTAGACTCTCTTGTGCTATCAGATGTGGTTGAATTAGCTAAGGTTTTAACCTGAGTTGACTGTGCACTCTTCTTTTTTGCTTTTGAAATCAGGAGGATACCCCCACAATCCTCTAACATTCTTATGTTCTATGTCCTTTGTAACCATATTTTCCACAAGGTGCTTCTCCTTACATTCCTTGAATTGGATTTTTTGTATTTGTATGAGTCTTTCCTGCTAGCATTGTTAGTGGTTCTCTTTGTATATTAGTAACTCCTAGAGATCTTTGACTCTCCTCTTGTGTAGTGACTGCATATGCTTTATTTACTATTTTTTTAATCTTTAGCCAATATATTACTCCTTATATTGCTATAACTCTCATTCAATCCCATAAAGAACTGTATTAATCTCTGTGACTTGAGATGATATGTGTAGTGTTTCGATTGGTCAACATGGTGGTAAAGGCACATCTAACTCATCTCAAAGTACTTTCATCTTTAAATAATAACTTGTAACTGAGTCACTTTCTTGGTTCAGATTTATAATTTATGAACACAAGTGATAGATTCTTGTAAGATTTGACCTATCGAATCTCTCCTCAAATTCTTCCCAAATTTTTTTCGCACTACCAACATAAAAATACTAGGTATTAATTCACTAGAAACAGTACTATCTATCCATGAAAGTACAATTGAATCACATTTCTCCCATAGTTCTTCTAAAAATCCCCTTTGTACTTGCTTTTGATGCATGTTCCATTCACAAAACCTAATTTTCCTTTACTTCTTAGGGCTTTCATCGATCTACTCCACATTATGTAGTTCTCTGGTCATGTAAGTTTAGTTGGAATCAATATCAATATCGGTACATCTGAAGCCTGTAGAACAATGGGTGATGATGATCGATTGTGATTGTTACCTCTTCTGCCATGATTTTTCAACCTTCAATTGCTTCTGCTCCAGTGGATTTTTGATTCGCGGATGTTAGTCTTAGGACCTCCGCTTTGATACTATGTGAAATTAATGAAGAAGAATCATGCATTGAGCTTGGAGCTCAACAATGTTGATCGATATTGAAGAGAGAAATGAGCTCGAAGAAGAAAATATCTTTGTATTGAATTGTTGATGATCTGTTACAAGACTTGAGATATTTGTAGTTGTAATCTAACATGATTAGATAGTTGTGTACAACTGTCAACTAATGATTAGCCCAATTAACAAACTAACCATCTGTGACAACCTCTAGCTAATTTCATACTAACTGTTGGAACTCTCCTGATATACTCGATATACTCCTTTGATATACAACTTATTTTAACGCCGATAATAGCATATACCTGATAAAAAAAAAAGAAATTGACCTCTACAAAAACTCATTTTATTAAGGTCTCTTTATGACCTAAAGGACTCTTTTAAAGTGGATTAAACTTTTATTTTTATACTAAATAGAGTATTGTAAATCTAAAAGAATTGACACAGAGATAGTGCAGTAGATTAAAAAATGGATATGGTCATTCACTACCAATTCTTTTTTTTCAATTCACAATGATGAGCCCTAACCCTGCTGAACGTAACTCTCTAACCCATCTTTAATTTGTATTGGACAGACCGGAGTCTTTATTCCCATCCGATAAGCCTTTTAGAAACTCAACTCCTTTAAATCCCCTCAACAATATTGTCGTTCACTCGTGCTTTCATGGAACAAAGAAACTAGAAGCATGTCGTTAATCTTTCATAGGTGTGGATGAGAAAAAAAAAGTCTTATAGACTTCCACTTGAATGATTGATATCTATAAGAAGTAATAATTATCGTACTTAACAACTTTCCAACTCAACTGAAATGATACATTAAGTAAATTCTTTAATTTAGATAAGGAATTCACTCTAAAAACTAGTCTTATATAATGTTATTCAAAGAACTCGTTGTTCTTAGCGAGAAATGTGATAGTTCAGTTAAAAAGAGACATTTCAGTCATCTGCAAATAGAAATTAAAATAAAAAGTGTGTTATATCTACTAGCCTTTTTTATTATTGTGGTTTTATTTCCTGCCAAGTCAAGTTAGCTCATTATAGGGGCATTCTTTTTTTTTTTGAAAAAAAGAAGCTTAAGTTCTTCCTTTATTAAGGTAAAGTCAGACCATAAGATAGCTTTTTTTCTTCCCAGCTCTTTTAGCTATGTTATTGGTAGTGGCGGATCCAGGATTTTAATATCGTGGGTGATGATCTTCCATTAACGTAAAGTTGTTGTTGATCATAAAATATAAGTGCAATTATTCGAGCACAATAATAAAAAATATCAAACTAGAAAATATTAAAAAAAAAGTTAAAAACTAAACGAAAAAGTGAACAAAAAAGGTTTTAAAAAAAGAGTAATATATAGTGGAAAAAAGAAGAAGTCAGCGGGAAAAAGAAGAACGAAGAAACATAAAAAAATTTAAGCTAAACCTAGTTAAAATAAAAGTCAACAAACTAAAAGGAAAGCTAATAAATCAAGTATAAAAAATAAAGAACAAGTGCTATGACTTTATCTGTATCACTGTGTGGAAGAAAAAGAATGAAAAAAGTTGAGAAAAAAGAACTTCTCTGACCAGGAATCGAACCTCCCCATACATGGGTCTCCAAATCAAGCTCTCAACCAATGCACCCAGACAACTTATTGATTGGTGGGTGCTATCGAAATTACATAACACAATTTATGAAATTCCTATATAAGGATATATAGTTTCCGTCCGGGTCAATGGGTGCTCGAGCACTCGGACCATTACATGTGGGTCCGCCCCTGGCTATCCGTGATAGCTAGGCAAAATTCAAGTTATATCAGAGCATAGTACTTCCTTGCGATTTAGTGAGGGCTCTATAGAAAATGTTACTGCTCATATCAAAAGAGCAGGGCTATACTATATTGTAAAAATCTCCCATAACCCAGCTAAAACAATGAGTCTGTCATCTTAGGGATTATATTCTAAAGAATCAGAATAATAAACTAATTAAGCATGCTCAAATTAAACATTTAAAACAGTTTAAGCAAGCGATCGAAGAACTTAACTAAATATTTGTGACCACCACTAGAGTCATGCACATATTAACAACATATCAAGTGAAATCCTACAAAGTGAATCTGGAGAGGGTAGATTGTAAGCAGATTTTATCCCTCCCTTGTAAGGTATAGAGTCTGTTTTCAGTGGATCCTCTGCACAAGGACAAGCAACTCAAATCAATGTAAACACGCAATCGCAAAATAAACTCTTCAGAATTCAAAACATACACATTGAGATAGTCTTCTAATTAAGTTTTTAAGTTAATAAGAATGCCATCACGAGTATATCAAAGCAGACGATAGACATTTCATCAAACACATAAAGTACAATTATACGATAAACTTGTCCCTCTTATGTACTTAAAAAATCTCACCTTAATAAATTCTTCAAACTCGTTTAACTTATCAATTGTCTCATAATATGCTTTAATTTTCTTGAAACATGGTAGTTATGGAAAACATGGTAATGTGTAGGATTATCATTTACGTTGATACTTGACGTCACTTTGCTCATCTCAAATAGACTAAGTGAAATATAATATAGTTTAACTTCAAAATTCAGAGGTTAATTTATGATGCATCAATTTCTAAAACCTTAGTATTCTCATTTTTGCAGACTTGAAATGTGGAAATACACTAAGATCTCAAGGATTTTCCTATTGCGATTCTACCCAAAAATATCAACTTATTAGGGTTACGAAATTACCATGATTTCGATGGAACTCTTCAATGAAGAATGGGTCTTCAAATCCCTTTGAAGGCCTAATGCCTATATAGTGGCATGCAATGAATCTACAACCATAGTTATACTTAAGTAATTGGGATATTACAATGGTGAATAAGTTAAATACTACTGTAAAAGTCTAATATACAAATACATGCATGCATTTATTGGTAAGGTGTAAGAGGCAAATGTTTATCGGATCACAATATACCATATTATTATTAATGATGATCTCACTCAAGATTTAGTAAAACTTCAATGATGAATTTAAGAAGTGAAAAATACAGTTACAACAAGTAAACAACAACTCTAATTCCATGAAGTGCAGTTTTAGACTTAACATTACACGAATATCTTCTTTAGATATTAAGGAACGGTCAGAAAAATAATATTTTCTATTTAATATCTCAAAAACAAAAAGACCATTTCAAACATTTCTATTGCCTTCAATACAAAAGATTTAATTCTATTTATTAGCCTTAATGGCAGAATTCATGTTGAATGAATTTGACATTGTCAAACAGTATTATTGTATTTAATTTGGTCACTTTATGACACTTAATTGGGTCACTTGATGACACTATGGCATATAATTTCATATAAGAAAATGAGTGTCTTTCCTTTGTACTAGGGCTGTGGCGGGTCCCGGCGGGACGGGGAGGGTCGGGACTCGGGTTCCGACGGGCCAGGCGAGCCGGGATAGACGGGACGGGAATAGGTCCTGTCATGTCCCACATCCCGCCGGAACGGGGTCGGGATCGGGATTTTTTTTTGCCACTTAATTTTAAAAAATAATATATACAAACACTTCAATATTGAACAAGATAGTGCAATAAAAACATCCTAAGGCTGTTTTTGTGTCTCTTATATTATTTAATAGAAATATAATTATTTTTGTAATACAATTTCAAAATTGCAACTTTGTCGTGTTTAGGGATGACAACGGATCAGATCTGGACCGGATCCTACTAGATCCAGATCCAGATCCATCGGGTCCATAAAAATCAAATCCAAATCCGGATCCATCGGATCCACCGCGTCCACGGATCGGATCTGGATATACATGTAAATTTTTTTGGCTTGAATAATATTCCCACATGTTGAAACTTTTATGACAAAATGAAATGCAATCTAATTGAAAAAAATGATTGAGTTCATTCAATCAACCTACACAAACATGACACCATTCTTCCAAAATACTGAACAAATTTTTATCATCACAAGAAAATAAAGACGATTGACTTCATTAGTGATGTTGAACAAGTTGCAACTTTGATGCTCCACTTGTAGTTTTACTGATTGACTTCATTAAACAACATAAAACAATGTCAGTCATATATCAAAAGTTCCAATTTTTTTTTTTGCTGATCAAACAAACGAGCGAAAGATACTTAAAGCTTACGGCTAGCAGATTCAAGAAAGGAAAATTTAAAGAAGAGTGATAATTTTTTTTAATAGAAATGAAAATATGGGAAACTACAGAGAGCATATAAGTAAAAGAAATGAAACTTCAAAGACAAATTACATGGATGTGTGACTTGTGCCTTATCCTGGTTCAACCCTTTACCCAATACATAAATTATGAAAAAAAATTAAGAAAATACTTATAAAATTACATTCTAGGTTATGGATATATTTAATAAAAAATAGATCAACGAATCGGATACGGATCTCAAATACAAGATCCAGATCCGATCCGTTAGAAACGGATCCGGGTCCGATCCGGATCCGTCGGGTCCAATTTTTGAAGATCCATATCCTATAAAATGGATCTGAATCCACCGGATCCGGACCGGGTCCAAGATCCACTGCCATCTCTAGTCGTGTTGTTCAAAAATGCGATAATAAAAATTAAGTAACAATAATAATTTAAAGAAGGAACGAATGTACCAAACACCGACGTAACGTCGACGTATAATCGAGGTTGAAAATTAAAACTTTGCTCTATGATCTTCAAGATAGTTGCCAACTTCACTCCTAATTTTTTAACTTTGATATAATATTTAATACTAATAGTAGGAATATTTGTAGAATTGTAGAGAGATAAATTGAGAGATTAGAGAGATGGTAGGAAGATTTATGAGAAAAATGAAAAGGAAAATGAGTTATTTATAGTTGACAAATAGGGTTAAAGTGTAAATATATTAACTTAGGAGTTAAAAATAAATATTAAGGGGGTAGGGGGGTTTATGTGGGGGGGGGGGTGGGAAATGGTCGTTATAGCCGTAGCACAACGGCAAAAATTAAAATTTGGCCGGTGTTGCAACGAATTTTTGCAAAGGGGGAAGGGGACGGGGCGAGTCGTGATCGGGACGGGCGGGACGATCCCAGGCCCCGTCCCGAGTTCGAACCCCGACACCAATAATTTTTTTTAATGAGGGATTGCGACGGGACAGGCCAGGTTGGGATCGGGCCGACCCAGCCCACTGGACAGCACTACTTGTACTATATATATATATATATATGTTTTTCGATAGATAGAGAAACACTAAGAGCAAAAAGTACTTATTCTTCTCAATTTTTATAGTGCTAGGTTACTTGCTTTTGTGAAATTTTTATTAGATTCTCACTCCTAGTTTCATACTAGAAGAACTTGTTGAATCCTGAGGAATACACCTATACCGGATAAAATATTCTTTAATACAGTATCTCTGACACGACTCAAGCTATAAAGAATTTTTTTTGGCAATAAATGTGAAATATTACATACACCTAAGAAAGCATCCATAGGCTTGACCACCTTCTAGGAAGGGTGCCAATCCTGATAGACCTCTAAATCATACTAATTACAAATGCTTTGTATAAAATTTGTTGGAAATTTGCCTCTGGTGGGGAGGTTGCGTCCACCCATATTTAATGACTTAAACACTAGGGTTCCGCATGTTGGAGGCTTTGTCTCTTCACACGTACATAATCTACTAAGTGAGTAGATGACCGTAGGGCCAATGATCGTCAAATTTCGTTAAGAAATGAAAGAGATATTGGTCCACGAAGTAAGGTGTTTGAGGCATGAAAATATGGTGTGGAACAAATCTACCACATCGGTGGGAAAAAGAAGAATTATTCTCTTTATAAGCCTAAAAAATGGATAAGAGTTTGGGACCCCAAGGGGTAACCCATGTGTTTGAAGGAGGGAGGACCTAGGTGTGCTTGGGTTCGAGGCTAGCCCCACACGCGCGCCGCCGCCCGCCCGTCCCATCCGGTCCGGGCTCGGGTTGTGGACTTCTTCTGATATTATCTTTTGTACCCCAAACTGTTTAGTATTTACAGAGTTTCAGGAATGGTGGTCAGCAGCCAGAAAGCCAACAATTTATGGCATTAAACTTCTGAAACGTTTTGCACTTACTACAAAACATTTTTGACCATGAATGCCCATGAATACACCTCTTAAAGTACCTCTTAATCACCCCTCCTCCTCCTCCTAAACACTATATATTGCCTGAAACAGATTTGAGGTAGAGGGTGAAGATAAAAAAGAAAGATACAGAAACAGTAGCAAAAGAAAAGAACAGTCTTTATTTCCTCTAATTTTCCATTCTTAAGGAAGTCGTTTTATGTTTGTTTTCTTCATCAGAATCAACCTATTTGATTTCTAGTGTTGATTAGTTATTATTTTGTCTTGGGAGATTATTGTCCGCTAACGTAAAAACATATATACGGGGCAATCTTGTCTTAAAGACAGAGAGTCATCTCTCGACTCAGCCACAGTTGTAACAATCTAGATTTAGTGTTTCTTGATTTCAGGTTATCAAGATTCAAGACTCAACAAGCTTGTGACAGTTATAATATTGGCTGTTTGTTTATTCTTTCGAACACTTGTAATATTTATTTACTTTTCGTACTGCTTTAATTCCAATAATTATATCCAACAATTTTAAGACAAGATTGTGTTAGTGTTCAAAAGATGTCGGTCAACAGTTGTGTGACCAAATCTGGCTATGACTGTGGTTTTTTGGTAGAAGACAGTTCTGATTATGCTATTGAATGTCAAGGTGTTCATGGTGTCACCGCTCCCGAGAGTGGTGGGAACAAGCGCCCACGAGAGGCTGAGGATGTCAACTGGGACAAGAGGAGAAAGCTGAAGATGTTGTTCTATCATGTAGCAGAGGGCCTATATCTGTCCCAGATAAAAGATCCGAATTATGGTAAGGAGGAAACATACACTCAGTCCGACTAAGTGACTGAAGTGGGCCAGAATCTGAAATTGGGATGAGTAATTTTTCTTCCTTGTCAAAAATAAGATTAAATGACGTCTGATTAAAAAGGGCTTAAAGTAAGGAGGAATATGAAAATGCTTTACCGAAATAAATTATATTCCTTACGCTTTAAAATCAGAAGTTTAATCTCACATTCCCTCCCGTTTAAAGATTGAGCTATTGTAAACAATGACTTAAAAGATCTATTCTTTTGAGTGTAATAATTAAAAGTGTATAAAGTATGTCCGCACATATGAATGAGAGAGATCCACTGACTCTGCAAAAACTGTTACCACTCCTAAGCAAGCGCCAAGAATTGTCTGGGCACCAATCTCAAGGGAAGAAGACTAAAAGATAATGACTTTTCTTAAGACGTTGAACCTGTCACACTATTTGACAGAAGATCATTCATTTGATAGGATGATATTGGACACTCAATCGTACAAAGCCTACGGGCGACTGGAGTGGGCCAGAATTCATTTGATAGGATGATAT
This sequence comes from Anisodus acutangulus, assembly GCA_029783415.1. Taxonomy (NCBI): domain Eukaryota; kingdom Viridiplantae; phylum Streptophyta; class Magnoliopsida; order Solanales; family Solanaceae; genus Anisodus; species Anisodus acutangulus. The sequence goes on along the minus strand of CM056503.1, from coordinate 9,727,202 downwards.
TGGACACTCAGTCGTACAAAGCCTACGGGCGACTGGAGTGGGCCAGAATTCTCAGAGTCTTAAATGATCTGAAGGCCAGAAGAAAGACAGAAAAGTAAGGGACACCTAGTGAGGTGGGCCAAAGTTTTCAGGTCTTACATGATCTAAAGGCCAAAATAAAGGCAAAAAAAATTGGACACTCAGTCTGCCAAAGCAATTGGAGTGGCCAGAATATCCATATCACATATGATTCTGTTACGCCCTAACCACGGGCAAGAGGTTGTTCATGTGAAGCAACGCCACCTCTAAAATAGAAGAGGTTGGAGATGTTGTCCTTAAAAAGGACTTTAGGGAATGAGATCACTCTAAAAGGAGGTGATACATGTCTCAAACTTAGTTTTAGGGACGATGTTGGTCAAGCTGGTTTGAGACTAGTCCAACAGGTCTGTAATAACTAAGAATGATACAGTATGTCTGTAACCAAATGAATGATATTTATAATCCGTGCATCTATGCCATCATAGATTAAGACACATTAAATAGAAAGTCATTCAAAAGCTAACGAAGTTGAGATTGTTGCCTTCTGTCGACATAAACCCTTAAAAAGAATGTGAGGTAGGCGAAGATGCAAAATCACTTTTCCATTCCGTCAAAGGAATAACGAAAGAAGCACCGCTCATCTAGAACTTAGTCACACCTACATGGGTGATTTGAAGTTTATACAAACTAGATGTGGGAGACAAGTACTTTGTGACCTTCATTGATGATTGTACAACGTATTGCATCCTTTGTTTGTTGAAAAACAAAGATGAAGCGGATAAGCGCTATAAAGCAGAAGTTGAAAATCAACTAAGCCTACGGATTGAGGAATTCGTAGTGATAGAGGGCGAGAATGTGAAACATCATTGATCAAACGATTGCTCATTACTCACCTCAGTCTAACAGTGTTAGACAAGTGCAAAGCCGTACGCCCAAAATATGTGGGGCAAGGCGATCCTTACTGCTAAGGCGATTCTCAACAGAACTACGCATAAGAATAAGGATAACCCTCTGTGTGAAACATGGAAAAGATCCCACCTATAAATGTTGTTTTGTGGGGTGGCTTGGTAGATGTTGGAATACCGAAACAGGTCAAGTTGGACCTAAGACTGTAAATTGCATATCCATTGGATCTGCAAATAACAGTAGTGCTTATCGCCTCTTGGTGTCAAAGAATGCTGAATTCTTTGAAGATAACCTTCTTTGATAAGGAAAAAGAAGTAATTGCTCAAGGTTAACAAGAACCCGCGAGTGCTTGATTATCTGGAACTAGACGTTTCAGATCTACAGGACTCGAAAGTTGTTGACTATCCGGAACTTAATGTTCCAGATCTACATAACTCAGGAATTTTAGATGTTGAACCGAGAAGGAGCAAAGAGGGGACAAAGACTTGTTCCAGGCCTTCTAGCTTGTATGGTTGAGAATGAACCATGTATGATTAACAAAGAATTGTCATCTCCAGAAGCACTGCTTTGGAAAGAAGCTGCAGATAGAGAAATAGATTCCATATACTTGTGTAATGGTTGACCTTCCTCAGGGAAAAAAACCTTTGGGTTGTAAAAGTGAATACTCAAATTGAGTACAAAGTAGATGGATCTACTGTCGAGTATAAGGCCTCGACTACTTTGACATGTGCTCCCTATGAATAACTTAACATCCAGGGCCATTGCAGTCTTGCGTGACATAGATGTTGAGACAACCTTCCTAACCGGAAAGTTGAAATGGGAGGATCAGAGTTGGTTTGTTGGACTGTTGGGCTTCTTCTTGAACTTTCTTTTTGGTCCCTGAAATGTTTACATTTTGGTCATGGAAGTTTCAGGTGAAACAGAAATAATGAATCTGACAACAGAAACATTGACTCTGAAATTAGAAAGCCAACAGTTGGAAAACCAACAATCTGAAAGTGGAAGTCATATTGACACAAAAGTCTCGATATGAAAGATATGTGTATCACAAATGACATCTTAGGAATTGGAATTTCTAAGACATCTAACGGACTTGTCTAATTCCAAACTCATTTGTGAGGTAGTTGACAGTCTCGTTGAAGCCACCAATGGATATGAATCATATAATTGATTGGAATCATGGTGCATCCATATAACAGGAGCGATATGTGCAGGTCATATGTAGTTCAATGTATTTTACAACTACAACTGACCTGGTATCGGCTTACAAAGTAGATCAGTTGAACTAAGGTTCACTCATGATTCTAAAAATGATTGGTAGAAGACGTTAAGTCGGATATGACGATATCTGAAATATTCGCTTATCTACGGATTATGGTATTCTGGATGTCCAGCGGTTCTGGAAGAACACAGTGATGCAAACTGGACATTAGACTTAAAGAACACCAATGCCACAAGTAAACGTGTATGATGGGTCTTGGAAAATCCTTTAACCAAACTTGCATCGACCGATTCATGATGGAATCAGAGTTTATCGCTTTAAACAAAGCATGAGAAGAAGTTGAGTAACTTCACGACTCCTTAGAGGACGTCCCTTATTGGGAGAAACCCGTGCCTTCGGCAATTATACACTGTGGCTAGCCGGTCAGCTTCAGGAAGGTCACAGATGACGGCGTCTGGACATATCTGTCGGAGACATAAGACCGTATGATAGTTGATCATCACGGGTGTCACTTCCTTGATTACTAATCAAAGGATATAGCGGACCCTTTAACTAAGGGACTACCTGGAGATCAAGAATTCTGCATGTCTAGGGGAATGAGCTTAAAACCCAAACAATATGAATCTTTGCAGTGGTAACCCAACCATACTGACTGAAGATCCCAAGAATCTGGTTCAATGGAAAAACTAAGTTGTAAAAGGTTCAGTTGAGCGCTTCAGTGGAAGCAAAAGCACTTCAGATGATGATTTCTGTAAGGAAACATGAATCCAAAGTTGTTCCAGCGATAGACATTAAAGTGCTACCTGCATTGTGGGTAAATGTTAAGCTTCCAAACCTTTAACGATCCTCAAACGGTTGAGGTTAAGGTTGGAGAAAATTTTAATGATTCCTAACACTTGTGAAGTGGGGCATAGCATGATACCTTGTAGGAGATCACCTATTTAAGTGCGAGGACAGGGGAGCTATTGTGTTGGTATCATTGTCTTGGCTTACACTAAACACTGACGGTTCAAGACATCACGTTCACCGTGCAGTAAGTAAGTCCGGTGGTATTCAACTAGGGAAGGTTCAAAGCGGAAGCTACCTCTCCTGATGCAATATCTTTTCGCTGAAAGATTGCTGAAAGCAGGCACCTTGTGTGTGCACCAAAATCTCTTTCAAGAGGGGATTGTTGGAAATTTGCCTATGGTGGGGAGGTTGCGTCCACCCATATTTAATGACTTAAATACTAAGGTTCTGCATGTTGGAGGCTTTGTCTCTTCACACGTGCATAATCTACTAAGTGAGTAGATGGCCGTAAGGCCAAGGATTGTCAAATTTCGTTAGAAATGAAAGAGATATTGGTCCACGAAGTAAGTTGTTTGAGGCATGGAAATATGGTGTGGGACAAATCTACCACATCGGTGGGAAAATGAAGAATTATTCTCTTTATAAGCCTAAAAAATAGATAAGGGTTTGGGACCCCAAGGGGTAACCCATGTGTGTTTGAAGGAGGGAGGACCTAGGTGTGCTTCGATTCGAAGCTAGCCCCACAAGCGCATCGTCGCCGCCCATCCCGTCCGGTCCGGTCCGGGCTCGGGTCATGGGCTTCTTCTGATATTATCTTTTGGACCCCAAACTGTTTAGTATTTACAGAGTTTCAGGAATGGTGGTCAGCAGCCAGAACGCCAACAGTTTATGACATTAAACTTCTGAAACGTTTTGCACTTACTACAAAATGTTCCTCTTAAAGGACCTCTTAATATCATCTCCTCCTTCTAAACACTATATATTACCTGAAACAGATTTGAGGTAGAGGATGAAGATAAAAAAGAAAGATACAGAAACAGTAGCAAAATAAAAGAACATTCTTCCTTTCCTCTAATTTTCCATTCTTCAGCAAGAGACGATGGATTTCTCCTAATTCTATCACCACTATGCAATTATGAGTTAAAGTCACCTAACACTAGTCAGGGTACACTCAAACCGCACCATGTTTGGCTTAAGTAACTCCATAATTCCCTCATTTCCTTTCAGTGCATACAAAAGTAACATTGTATACCTTCTATAAAGCCACACATTTCACCAGACAAGTCACATCCTCAGCACATTCACTTATAACATCCACTCATTCATATCTAATCTCCATACCACACCATATTCATCAATTGTAATTAGAGGCATAGTTTGAATAGTATTTCCACCTGCAAATATCCTACTATCTATCTCCTTTATTCTATTACTTTTTATTTTAGTTTCCACCAACTCCATTATATCTACACCAAGTTTATTGCAGAAAAGAGTGACCTCCTTCAACTTGGTGAGGCTGTTTAGGCCTCTAACATTCCCAACATAAGAGATTAATCATATCCGATAGGGATAATATGCTTCCCACTCCCATTCAGGATCCCACCAGTAGACTGGATTGGTGTACCCTTACTTCTATTCACAACTTGTACATAGTGTCTCTTCCCACCTCCACCAGGCACCATTGAAGAACTGGGATTATTCTGTTGATCCTGAGGCATTGTCCTACCCTGTTGCACTTTATCAGGTGCTTTGGTTGGTACACCCTCATTCCTCCCCTTCTGCACCTTATCAGGTGCCTGAGTTGGTACACCCTTCATTCCTCCCTTCTCTCATGTGCTACTGGTAATGCATTTGCCTCGATAGCTTTTGTAGTACTAGCAACCTCACCATCAGGCTTAGGTTGAGGAGGATTCAATTTTCTGCAACTATCAATTTCATGCCCATATTGATGACAGTGAGAGCACAAAGTTGACCTCCACTCATAGGTAACCTTCTGAGTGACTACTATCCCTTTCTCATTTCTAAACAACACTTCATCAGGCAAGTCAGCTCCCACTTTTACTTCTACTAATAATCTAGCATAATTCGGCCTCAGCTTCTTCTCAGTATACTTATCCACCATCATTGGTTGGCCAATCAAACTCCAATCTTTCTTAGCCCTCTCACACTCAAATACTTGAAATCAAGCCCTAGGAGTTTGATCCATAGAGGCACAGTCAACAGTTCTTCTCTAGAGAAGTCCATGTCTGGTGACCAAGCTTTGACAATTAGAGGCTTGTTGTCAAAATGATACACCCCACCCTGAATGATATCATTCTTCCCCAGTTCACTATTAAATCGAACTACCACAATCCCATTATTCATCATAGAAATCTTGTCAATCCCATATTTTCCCCAGATCTTCCTGATAAACCCATTTAACATTGCAAATGATGGATTGAAAGAAATAATCCCTTGATTATTTTCATTATGTGAAAGGCTATATATACAAGTTACATAATAGGAGAATTATATTCCTAAAACCTTATTCTATACATTTATGGTAATACACTAATTATGGTAATACAATACTAATTATATTACAACCTTACCTAAATTAGGATACTAAATATTTACCATAAATTACACATATTGTGTGTATATTTAACACACCCCCGCAGTCATAGCGGACGGTCTTCGAACGCTGAGACTGTCCCTAAAATCTTCAAAAATGACCGAGGAAAGACCCTTTGTAAAGATGTCGGCAATTTGATATCTCGATGGGACATGGCATACGCGAACTTGACCACATGCAACCTTTTCACGGACAAAGTGAATGTCCATCTCGATATGTTTAGTGCGTTGGTGCTGAACCGGATTACCAGAAAGGTAGATGACAATAATATTATAGCAATATACCAAGGTTGCCTTCTGAATGGGAGAATGAAGCTCAAAAGCAAATTACGTACCCAACATGATTCTGAGACCACATTGGCTACCCCTATATATTCAACCTCAGCACTTGAGCGGGATAGAGTCGCATGACACTTCGCAGACCAGGAGACCAAGTTGTTGCCAAGGAATATACAGTAGCCAGACGTAGACCGTCTGGTGTGTAGACACCCACCCCAATCAACATCTGTGTATGAGACAAGTGTGGATGTCGATGAAGGATACAAATGCAACCCATAGTCTAGTGTACCCTGAATATACCAGATGATGCGTTTGAATGCATTCATGTGCTCAATTCGGGGATCATGCATGAATAAACACACCTATTGGACAACATATGTAATATCTGATCTGGTAAATGTAAGATACTGAAGGGCCCTTGCAAGACTGCGATAGCGGGTCGGATCCTCGTAAGGGACTCCGATCGCGGCACCAAGCTTGGGCTTGGTATCAACTGGAGTGGAAGTGGACTTACATGATGACATCCCAGCCCTCTCGATGATCTCGGCTGCATACTTCCGTTGTGACAAGAACAACCCATCGGAATGACGAGTGACAGCAATCCCCAAAAAATAACTCAAGGTCCCCAAGTCTTTCATAGTGGAGTTGAGCATGGTCATGATGGACTGGCGCAAGGCATCGGAAGAGGCAGTCAAGATAATATCGTCCACATATAACAGAATGTAGGCTACGGACGAACTACGACGGTAGATAAACAATGAATTATCCGACCTGCTGTGAGTGAACCCAATAGTTGAAACATAGTCAGCAAACCTTGTATACCAGGCCCGCGGAGACTGCTTAAGCCCATATAAGGACTTCTTCAACAAACAGACATGACTCGGATGGTTGGGATCCCTGAATCCCATCGGCTGATGCATATAAACAGTTTTCTTGAGATCACCATGTAGGAAAGCATTTTTGACATCCAACTGATGAATAGGTCATGTCTTCGAAAGAGCCAAGCTAAGCACAGTGCGAATGGTAGCCGGCTTGACCACCGGAATAAACGTCTCCCCACAATCTATACCAACCTACTGAGTCTTACCATCACCCACAAGCCGCGCCTTATGTCGAGCAAATGAACCATCTGAATTCTCCTTATGAGCAAAAATCCACATAGACCTGATAACATTAATACCATATGGACGGGGCACCAACTCCCACGTCTTATTATCAATAAGAGCATTATATTCATCAGTCATAGCAATTTTTCAATTCGGGTCGTTTAAAGCGCATACGTGATTACGGGCAAGGGAGATTTAGAGACATTAGAATATAAATTAAAATATCTTTTAGGTGTAATAATACCCCGCTGACTACGAGTGACCGGTCTATGACTCGAGGAAGAATTGAGTGGATGTTGGGAATTTCTTTGGGCTCGGGGCGGGTAGCGGCCGGCGATGGGCTTTCTTGGCCCAACTTCGAAGCGATACAGATGGAGGAAGCAGCGGCGAGTTCGATATTAAATTTGGACATGCCCAATTGTTAAGCGGCCCGGTGACAAAGCGGCGAAGAAGGACTGTGACGGGCAGATGGGACGGCCAGACGATGGAGTCCATTGGAGAATTTTGGGTGCGGGAGATGTCCAAAAAATGCTGAATAATATACGGGGATATTTGTTCATCCAAAAAATTATACGAACTACGCACGGGATAGTGACTTTTAGCAAATGGAATTTGAGATTCATCAAAAATTACATGGCGATTAATGATGATTTTATTGGAGGATAAATCAAAGCATTTGTAGCCACGATGATTAGAAGGAAAACCCAAAAACACACATGGAGTAAACCGGGCCTGAAGTTTGTTAATTGTGGTGGATGAAAATAACGGATAACATAAACATCCAAAAACCCGAAGATGAGAATAAAAAGGAGATTTATTATATAAAATCTGAAGAAGGGAATAATATGTCAAACCTTTGGAATGAGTTATGTTAAGTAGATATGTAGCCATTTGAAGAGCGTGATGCCAAAAATATTGGGGTACGAAAGCATGAATTAATAGAGTGCGGATAATGTTATTTATGGAACGAATTTTACGTTCGGCTTTCCCATTTTGTGAAGATGTATAAGGACAAGAAAAATGAAAATTTATCCCATTAGTAGCACAGAATTCCCGAAACACCCCATTGTCATACTCTTTTCCATTATCACACTGAATATTTTTTATTTCACGGTCGAATTGGGTTCTGATGAATGCTCTAAATTTTAGGAAGATGGAAAAAACTTGAGATTTCTTCGCTATTGAAAACGTCCATAAAAATTTAGAATAATCATCCAAAAAAAGAACATAATACCGATGACCCATAGAACTAGGAACATGAGACGTCCATAAGTCGCTATGAATAATATCAAATGGCATTAAAGTATGAGATTTTGAGTCTACAAATGGCAACTTAACAATTTTTCCTAAAGAACAAGATTGACAAATTGGAGTACGACTCGTACCCTTACATGAAATAAAACTATTTTTATCTAAAGCTGACAAAATAGAGGACCCCAGATGACCAAGACGAGCATGCCACAAGGAAGGAGAGATGACTGCAAAAACTGATAGCAGGGCTTGACTCGATGGACCGGGACTGGGTGTGATAGAATAAAGATCTCCCCTACTATCACACCTCATGAGAGGACTTTCCATTTTGAAATCCTTTACAGAGAAACCAAATGAATCAAATTCAATAGAAACGGAATTGTCAGTAGTGAATTTACGGACATAGACTAAGTTTTTATCAATTTGGGGGCGTGTAGGGTATTTTTTAAGATAAGAGGGGGATGAGGGGGATACAATGTTTTATGACCATAACCACGAATTGGAACAGAATTGTCATTACCAACAATTATACCGCGAGGGTTGCTCAAATTGGAATAAGATGAGAGAGTACCCGAATCGGATGTCATGTGGGTAGTGACACCGGTGTCCATATACCAATTCGGGTCCGGTTAAGTCAAACCCAGTGTGTGCATCGCGGCCTCAATATCGGTCTGAGTGGGGTCTGCTGCGTGATGGGCTTGCGGGGGTCGAGGCCCAAACACCCATGCTTGCGGTCTCGGTCAGGCTGCGGCCGTCAGAATCGACCAGGCCGAATTGGGCTGGCCGCTGGGCTTGCCACTTCGCCGGGTTGGCCTTGTCATTTGGAAGGTAAATTGGCTAGGCCCAACCGCTGTGGGGCCCATTGCCATCGCATAGGCCCACCGCTGTGGGCCCAGAAGCATTGTTGTTGTTGCTGACCACGGCGAGGACCCCCACTGCCACCACCATTCTGCCGGCTGCCGCCGCGATTTTTGCCATTTTTCTTATTTCCACCCTTTTTGCCGCCACTGTTGTTGCGGTTTTGGCTCGAGTTGTTGGAACCGATAGGATATACTGTGGACTCGGTCATCATGACTACGGGACTAGTACCGGTAGCAGCTCATTTCAATATGCCTGCTTCTTCTAGTGTAAGCATAGAACGCGCCTGATAAAATTACGGAAGCGGATTGTTTTGCCGAAGAAGCGTTCCCACACCACTATAGGCCTCGGAGAGGCCGGAAACCATTTGGAGGACCAAATTATCATTCGAAACCGGCGCGCCAACGTTGCGAAGTTGATCCGCCAATTCCTTTAATCTTTTGCAATAAGCCGAAACATTAGGGAAATCTTTCAAATTGAAGTGGGAGAAATTCTGCTCAAGGGTAACGACTCTAGAATTTTGATTATCTTGGAATATATCACGCAGCCTATCCCAAGTCGCCTGTGCCGTAGCGTCAGACTCAATAATTATTTGCAAAAGGTCGGTAGATATTGTGGAATATATCCACTGAAGGACAGTAGCATCAATAGTCGTCCACAACTTAGGATCATCCTCGCGTTTTGGCACCTCCGTATCTTCAGGAGCCGCGGGGATTATGTGATGGATGACTTGATGCGATCGTGCGTGAATTTTGAACAGTTCGGTCCACGTCGCATATTGGACGTTTTCTATTTCAAGAACGAGGGGGATGTTATTCTTGATGTTAGAAAATGTAAGGGCCGGATGAAACATGTTCCGGGATGTAGACATATTGATAGAACAATATGTGATTGAGGGATTAGGGAGAAAATTTTTGGGAAGAAAAGAGGTCCCGTCGGCACACAAACCGAGAGCAAAACGTCTCGGAAGTAGAGGGAAGTCAACGGAAAATTTAGGAGAGTAGAGAGAGGATTTTAAGACCTAGACTCTTGATACCACGAAAGAAATAATCTCTTGATTATTTTCATTATGTGAAAGGCTATATATACAAGTTACATAATAGGAGAATCCTATTCCTATTCTATTTCTAAAATCTTATTCTATACATTTATGGTAATACACTAATTATGGTAATACAATACTAATTATATTACAACCTTACCTAAACTAGGATACTAAATATTTATCATAAATTACACATAATAATCAGCCCATCCGAGGGTCAATCCGTGAGCATAGCCGAGACCTAATATACACAATATATACATGTATATTGTTTGTGTATATTTAACATGGATGAACACCTAGAACATAACACACTATTGCAGTTCGCCAATAGTCAATTTCAGAGCTGATATCATCAAGCTCAATTTCCCCAATTAATTAATCCCCAATATTGTCAGGATTAACAAATTCCAGCTTAAAACCAGCATTCGAGATCTTAGAAACATCAAAATTGTTCCAAACCAAAGTAGAACTTACTTGCTTAGCATTCGCAGCTACACTAGGCCCCGTAGATATAGTACCCCCCCCCCCCTTTTCAACTTCATCAGCCCACGATTGCAAACTCGGAGCTGATTCCAGTACCACTGCATTCCAATTAGTCACCCTCTCCTTCACTGGAGTAGTGGGTTGAGGTGATCGCGCCTGTGAATTTGGTACCTGAGTAGTTGTAGTCACAGTATCCACACCTCCCCCATCTCATCTTCAAATTAATTGTTTCTGGTCCAGAGATAATTCATTGTATCTGTTGCTAATTCCGGTTAGAGTTTTCTTTGTTCGGCGGATTCGTAAACTTGCGCACTTTAAGCTAAAATGCGCTGAGAGAGAACAGGTCATCACTTAAGATTTTAGCTAGAATTGATGAATGCTTATGTCTTTAATAAATTTTTACCTTTCTTCAACGACTTCATATGATCGGTACTATGCAAAAAGTTAGCCAAGTCATTTAATAAACAAAAGCAACAGTAAATCAAATTCCTAACATATCGTACATACTATATTTTTAATAGGAATGTGATAACATAGTAAAATACCAGTCCATTCTTCTTTGTGAAGGGGAAAGTCCCGAAGGCGAAACCCCACATCTGTACCAGAGGCCTTTGGTCAGGTGAGATGTAAATCGAGGGATATGCGCGAGTGGCAGCCCTGCAAGGGAGAGGACCAACGGGACACGAACCCAGCAACAGTCCTTGCAATATTTCAGCAAAGACTGTCACCACACGGATTCGAACCCGCGACGTCGGAGTGGTTGTACCCCAATTACTTTGCCACTTACCAACTCGCATGTGCCCGGGGGAACCAGTCCATTCTTCTAATAGGAAAACTTCAACAAACTTTAGATTTTGCTATTATCGTGTGTACACTTATATCAAATACTATAGTAAATTTATATTTTCCAGTGAAATAAGAAAAACTTCCTGCGAGCCTTTCTTTTTTCGAAAGCTTTGGCTTGCAACTTTCATGTCTTGATTATTTTCGTTAGATTAAATTTGAATGAAAAAAAGAAAAGAAAATTTGTTATCCTTAAATCTTGAAATAAATTGTCAAGATGATAACAAGGCCTAGATAAATCTCCGAGCCAATATTACGTGGGCCATTTAAGATTCAAATACTGGCTGCTAAATTTTGATAATTAATTTGATGTAAGGGAAAAAATTTCCAAAAGTTTGATAAGAAATGAAACTTGTAATAAGATGATTATCTCATTAATCATGGTATCTTATCAGCTCATAAAGAAATAGTAGTTTGTTTCAAATCAAAATTTTAGAAGAAGATATGCAATTAATGTTGCGGCTTCTTGTTCTACTAATTATATATATTAAAGAGGAACAATGGCAGCGTTATCATTGATCCCACTTCACTTACAAGCATGTAATTCCCCGATATGATTATGTTTTCTATTTTACTGCTTCTTCAACATCATGCAAAGCTCGAAACTAGTATAGCAAGAGACATAGACGAGAAATCAATGTCTAGGATTTAATTAAAGAGTTTAAACTCTATAAACTGACTACTAAAAAAATATGAAGTTTAATATCGACAACCGAATGTCATTATATATATGAGATTTTTGATGGAATGTCCGTCTAAAACGTTTCCGATGAGCTAATTTCTGATGATTTCCGTCGAAAATTTATATTTTTATTAGTAGTGCAATCATAGCGTAAAAGAATTTTAAACTATAAATCTATGTAAAATATGATTCTAAGTAACCGTTCATAATAAGTGAGATTAATAGTTGTAAAATGAGTCAAGTTACATATTAAAATAGGTTAAGATATAATGATAATATGAAAATTATTTACATTACTGTCATTATATATAAATTCAATTACTTTTTTCTTTTGTGTGGGGGTTTCAGAATAGCCAAAATAACAACAATAACATACTCATTGTAATCCCACAAGTAGGGTCAGGGGAGGGTAGGATGTACGCAGAACTTACTTCTACCTTTTCGGGATAAAGATACCAAGAATAGTTAAAATAATTTAATGGTGATATCATGTTAAAAGTTGAAGCATCTAAGCAACTGTTAAGCGTAAAGTTGTATACTAAATTAAGGAAATGACAAGAGTAACAAAAAATTAACCTATTAGGAAGATTATAATCTCTCCAAATTAATGATAAACTTTATGGATGAGGTGAAAGCTTTGTCAACTCTAGTACTTTTAATTCAAGACAGGAAGGAAAGTGGTACTGTAAAAACCAGATAAAGAAATGGTCCTGATTCTCTTGTCATCATTTCCTAATATAATTAACCACTTAGCATTATGAGCATACTAATTATAAGCTTATAAGAAAATACAGTACCCCTAATATTCTGTCTCAGTCATGCGCAAATTGTGATTATTGACTTCAAATCTTAATTAATTAAGCACTGTTCTAATTTTTCCTTTTCTTTTAATTTACTCATTTCAATACTCCCAATGGCCTATCATTAGTGAGAAATTTTCTTTTATATTCTTTTTTTTCCTCACTACCAAACAATAAAAAGTTGGAGAAAAAGAAAGAGAATAAGGTAATCAGAAATTAAAGCACAAAAGTGGGAAAAGTTGAAGACAAAAGAAGGCATTGATTTAACTAGTGCTTTAATTTAGGTGCTTAGAGTAACCTTTTTTAGGCTATCTGGCTAGTTAAAAAAAGGGAGCTATATATTGCTACTACCAAAAGACAACGAGAATACAAATTCTGGCAGGTGAAGTTCTAAAAAGTGGACAATGCTTTACATAAACACTTACACTTTCTGGAAATTCCCCACAAGTGGGGTCTTGACAACGTAAGATATACACAGACCTACCTCTACCTTTTTGTGGGATAGAAAAGCTGTTTTCGATAGATTATCGGTTCAAAAAACGTAGTCAATATTGAAATTCAAAGAAAATAAGATAGCAAGATATTACAATACAAAATAAAGAAGCAACACATAACAATACACACAAGAAAATGAATCTACGCGAAACTTAAATAATACTACGTAGAAAATGAAGTGAGTAGGCTAGCCCCTACCTATCTCACACAAAATGTGGCGAAATTCAATGACCTACTAACCTTCTATCATAATTCTCGACCTCTAAATCTTCCTATCTAAGGTCATGTCCTCAGTCAGTTGAAGATGTGTCATGTCATGTCTAATCACATCCCCTAGTTCTTCTTCACCCTACCTCTACCTCTCCTAACTCCTGCTATCGCCAATCTCTTACACCTCCTAACTGGCGCAAACACCTCTTCTTAAACATGTCGTGTCAATTCGTCAATCACTAAGAGAAATAGAAATGAGCTAAGGGTTGATCCCTGATGCAACCCCATCACGACCAAAAAGTATTCATAATCACCTCCCACTGTCCTAACTCGGGTCTTTACACCCTCATACATGTCCTTAATTGCCCTGATGTAAGCCACAAACATACCTCTAGACTCCAAACATCTCCAAAGGATCTCTTGACAGACTCTGTCATATGCCTTCTCTAAATCAATGAACACTATGTGAAGGTCTCTTTTTTATCCCTATATTGCTCCACTAATCTCCTTACAAAGTGAATAGCTTATGTGGTCGATTGCTCTAGCATGAATCTGAACTGGTTCTCGGATATCGACACATTCCTCCTCATCCGCATCTCGACTACCCTCTCCCAGACTTTGATAGTGTGGCTTAGCAGCTTGATACCCCTATAATTATTGCAATTCTGAATATCGCCCTTGTTCTTATACAACGGGACCATCGCGCTCCACTTCCATTCCTCTGACATCCTAGATGTCCTAAATATGATGTTAAACAATCCAGTCAGCCACTACATACCTGCCTCCCCTGCGTTCTTCCAAAAATCCATCAGGATCTCATCTGGCTCGATCGCCCTTCCCTTTCTCATCTTACGAATAGTTCCCCTGACCTCCGCAACCTTTAAAATTCCCCACTAACTAAAGAAACAAATTTAATTAATTCAATACACAAATTGCGTAAGGAATATTTACATAATCAAATCACTTACATTAGATAATTGTAAGTGATTTGATTACATAAGGTAAGTGATTTGATTATGTAAATATTCCAAATCACTTACATTACATAAAATGTTATTTGTTTCAAAATAAGGTTATCACAAGATTACAATCTTAGAGTTATAACTAGGATATAGATTATCTCACCTTCTAATGGAATAGATAATTTCATGATTTTGGTATAAAATTTATCTTGATTTTAGCTAAAACTGCTATCAAACACTAAATATATTTAATCTCAAATTTTATACTGAAATGACTCCCTGTTCTCTGTAACAAACAACCACTTAATTGATAATCTGATAAAAATGATAATTGGCATGCTATCAATCAAATCCTTTAACAATTAGAAGAAGGCAATAGATAAAGTGCAATTTAATAGTCCACAAGAAAATCCAAAATCTCCATTATTGTCCATGGACAAACCTTGGTATGGGCCCAAACAACAAAAACACAAAAAATGGGTCTGGGCTACCCAGCAAGTAACCAGCTTGCATATCACAATACTTGGAAGTTGCTTTATTTGAGAATACGTTTTAACTATGCATTTGATTTTTGAATGTTATATAACTATTTTATCTACTATAGTTGATGGACACATAATTAACAAATACATTAAAGAATTTTAACCATATAATTATCTGCGTGAAGGAGAAGGAGCAACAACAACATAAGTATGAAGCCTGCGAATATTGACTAAATTTTAAATGGTTTTAAGAACCTGCTATGTTTTAAATAATATCATCACGAACGACTAGCTGCGCTGCCATTCCTGTGCCAATGTCGTATACAATAAAATTTTGAGATTGTATCGGCTAAAAATTTACACCTACTTAGCTATAAGCCGTTATATATTCACTGTATAACAAGTGAATAACAAATTGATTATACATCGCATACTAGCTAAAATTTAGAAGAATAATAAAAATTAAAGTATCTAGAAGCTTTGTTGTCTTCTTTACTCCTACAATTGGCAAATAAGACCATTCTAGATTTCTCCTCCACAGCCGCAATAATTAATTTCTTCTTCTGCAATGGAGGCAAAAATCTTCCAAAACTACTCTCTCTTTCCCAATGTCATAGTCTACGTAAGATCCCATTATATTGTTTGGCCTATTGTATGTGATGATCTCTTTGTTGATCAGTTTTATGACATGTAAGGAGCAGCAAACCTTTAATTAATTTTAAAGATGCATATATAGCAGTCGGTTCTTATGTTGCTTTTGCATTGCCCCTAGATTTGCAATTTTTATTTGGCCATCTAATATATTCTTGAAAGCATCTGTCTACTTTTAACATGTCACAATTGTAGGAAAAGTATAATTAGTACATTCATGTTCTGTCTCTTCTTAGAAGTTCTTTTTATAAGAAATTATCCTTAGTGATTTTGATACTATGAATCTATGATCAAGCTTGGGTTAACAGTTGGAACTCATCATATTTATTTTATATTCCACAGTGGGTTAGGTCGGGCAGTATATACTGGTCATTAGTAGAGAAATATGATAGGGTAAATATATAATCCATTCAGATATTGAATTCAAAAGGCAACATATATGTCAATGCAAGCCGAATTAAAATTTTCACTAATAAACTTAAAATATAAAGGAGTAAATAAATGATAAAGTGAAGGGGCTTCAACATTTCTGATAAAGTCAAATCTCTTTATAACGATGTCGTTTATTCAGATATTTTTTTACTATTATAGTGAATATTATCATAGAAAGCATATAATATAACACAACATGAAAAATCAATTTAAGATAAAATTGGCCGTTATGATGAAATGTTATAGTGGATGAGAAAGGTCTGAAGGTATATAAACAAAAAATAATTTTATATAATAAAATGAGAAGGGTACCGATGTATCTGACACCGCCCATGTGTCAATGGGGGCAAACATTTACATTGAATGGCTGAATCCATGAGGTGGACCCGTGCAATCTTAGGAAGATGATGGAATTGTCCTATGAGGGATTAGTTGAACTTGAATATGAGTTGATGCAATGGCTTACAGTGGAAATGGACCCAGTAATTTTGCTAGCTAGTTAATGTTTTGGTCCCAGGTTGACAAGTTACTAGCCATATATATTGTACGTTGTACTATGACAGCACCTCAGGGAACTTGCTCCCATATGCACATATGTTGGGAATCTACCAGAACAGAGGGTTAAGGGAAGGTGAAAGTTGTCCTACAGCTATTCAAAAACCGAATCGTACCAATAATTTGACCCTAAAATGTGTAATTGATTTATTGATATTACATTATCAGATCAAGGGTTCAAATGCGGTTTAGACTTATATATGAATAACGAGTTATTGGTGCAAGCCGCATGTATCAACTTGTCTAATTTTTTTTAATGGTTTAATCGATAATCGACGTACAAGAGATTCATGATATGATCATTATAAGGAGTGTAGCCACATGATGTAGCTAATAGCAAATCTTTTTAGACTAAAAGGAGTAGTAAAATATGGCATCCAATAATTAATTTGTACATTACACGTATTAGAGTGTTGCCTTGCACCGTTGGTGCCATTGGACCGGAGCTTTTGCAGTTTGTGATTCTCAAGTCCATATTAGTGTTAGTTACCATCGTACTCTATGCAAATATGAGAATGAAACCATAACCCGCTCATTTATTAGTTCAACTCATTTTAATCCATTAAAATTTGGGTTGATATCTAGCCCAAATTTATTCATGAAAAATCTATCAAATTATGTTTTAAAAATTTTGTTTTTTTATTTGATATGTTATATATCGCCATAATAAAGAAAAAAAATAATTTATTAGGTACTAAAAAATTATACAACATATCCAGTAAAATCCCACAACGTGGGGTCTGGACAGGGTAGAGTGTACGCAAACCTTAACTCTACCTTGGTAGGTAAAGCGGATGTTTCCGAAAGACTTTCGGCTCAAGACAAAGCATAGGTACAAGCTAAGCAAGAGAAACGGTCAGACCCGGATAAGAAATTTAAAGCAGTATGAAAATGATGGTAACAAAAGCTAATAAACCATGATAGCGCAATCTGAAAAAAGAAGCAGTAAATAAGGCAATTATAAAAAAAAATAAGACAATTAAAACTTAGTAAGAATTGGACGGGTTGGGTTTTAACCCGCTTTTTAGCTCATTTCAATCCAACCCATTACAACCCAAGCAACATTTGGGCGGGTCAATAATCCGCTCATTTATTAACTCAACCCATTTTGATCGACCTAAATTCAATCCAACCCGCCCATTTGCCACCCGCTATACCTCACAATTATATATACTATCTCATATTTAATGACACTATGCCTTGGCTATTTTTTACGTGGCATGCAAATATCTGCTCCGATCATTTAATCTAGTTACAAAGTTTATTATCAACCCGCCCATTCTGGTCTTTTTTGCTGCAAAGCCAGAACTTAATAAAGATACCGACGAAGCTACATTTCAGAATTTTATAATTTGTGTTTGAAATGCTTATCGTAGCTTTTGCTCATCATGATAGAAAGGGAGTATACACGGTACAAATCGTGTATACCAAGTGGCCGAAACATATTGGTTACTTACCAAATTCTTGTACAATTATAATTATGGTATTAGTATTATATTAGAAATACGTATTAGTCTTGTATTAGGAAAATATAAATTTATTTTATATTTAGATATTGTATATCATGTATATATACCTCTTCATTAATGAAAATAATCAACGGATTATTCTCTTTCATGGTATCAGAAGTCTAGGACAATTTTTCCTTCTCCACATTAAACTTCCACAACCCTCCTCTGCTCGAAAACCTCACTCTCTGCTGTCAGCTGAGTCTTCTTTTCCGTTTTCCAAATTTTCTTCCAAATCCCTAATTCTCCTCTCATTCTTTCGTTATGTCTACTGCGAAGAACATGTTTCATCCTGCCCTTGCAGTCTCCAACATCAAGAACCATATCTCTATCGTTCTTGAAATGGAAAATGTTCAATACGCGACGTGGGCAGAATTATTTAAAGTTCATGCTCGCTCACATCAAGTCCTTCATCACATCATCCCTTCGGAAACAGACAAGGAGAAGGTGCCTACCGCCGTTGATGACCTTGCATTATGGACAACTCTTGATACTACCGTACTCCAGTGGATTTATTCCACTATCTCTACGGACCTTTTGCAGACGATTATCGAACCCGACGTCACGACGATGGAAACTTGGAATAGGGTGCGTGATATATTCTAAGATAACAAAAATTCTCGTGTTGTCACTCTTGAGCAGGAATTTTTCAAGTCAATATGGAGGATTTTCCGAATGTCTCAGCATATTATAAAAGGCTGAAGGAATTGGCGGATCAGCTCAAGAACGTTGGTGCGCCCGTAACCAATTATCGTCGTATTCTTCAGATGGTTGCAGGCCTATCCGAGGCTTATAATGGCGTTGGGACGCTTCTTCATCAAAGTAATCATCTTCCCTCATTCTACCAGGCCCGTTCCTTGCTCACATTAGAATAATTATAGTCAAAATCGTAACAACGGTGGCAGCAAAAAGGGTCAAAATCCGAAAAATGGTGGCAAGAACCGCGGCGGCGGTCGTGGTGGTGGCAATGGTGGTGGTCGGAGCGATGGCGGTAGTCGGCGTAGTGGCGATGGGCGGTCGGCGTGCCACAACACCATCGCGGCGATGAGTAGGCCAATGCACAATGGTAGTGGGGCTGCTGGGCTAGTGGCCAGTGGTCCAACATGGCTTTTCCTTATTTTCCAGGCGTTCCAGCTAATTGGGCCAGTGGCCAGTAGAGGCCCAATTTGCAGTTCCAGCATTACCAGCCCAAGCAACCGGCTGGGCCTTGGCAGCAGGTTGGCTTGCTTAGGCCTCGGCCTTCGCGGTTGCGGGTCTAGTTTCTGGTCCGACACCTACGAATATTGAGGCCGCGATGCATACACTGGGATTAAATCCCCCGGACGTAAATTGGTACATGGACATCGGAGCCACTTCTCATATAACGTACGCGTAAGGTAATCTCTCGTCTTATTTCAATTTGAGTAAAAATCGTGGCATAATTGTTGGTAATGGCAATTCGATTCCAATTCATGGTTATGATCATATAAATTTGTCCTCCCCGCATCCATCTCTAGTCCTAAAAATGTCTTTCATGCCCCTCACTTGATTAAAAATTTGGTGTTTGTCCGAAAATTCACAACTAATAATTGAGATTTTGTTAACTTGACCTTTTTGGATTTTTTGTGAAGAATTTCAAGACGGGGATACCTTTAATGAGATGTAATAGTCGGGGAGAACTTTATTCAATCACCACCACCACCATTTCCACGAATTAAGCCACACCTTCAACATTTGCCGGTAGAGATGGAAGTGGATCCTGGACCCGGCCCGGATCCGATGGATCCAGATCTGTTTTATAGGATATGGATCTTCAAAATTTGGACCCGACGGATCCGGATCTGTTTCTGACGGATCAGATCTGAATCTTGTATTTGAGAACCGTATCCGGTCCAGATCCAACCCGTGGATCCATTTTTTATTAAATATATTCATAACGTAGAATGTAATTTTATAAGTATTTTCTTAAAATTGCTAAGCACATCCTTGCAAGTTTAATTCTCCAAACAAGTTTAATTTATCCCCGCGTTAACTCAAAAACCAAAAAATAAAGAGGTAACTTCGATAATAAAATCAATGTTATATTAGTGAATGACTAACATCTCCATAGACAAGCAGTTAAAATTATATTCACTTCATTTGTGAAGATTCCAAGCACATGCAAGTTCTGCATTGTGGAAATATTAGTCAGCATTTTCGACAACTATTGTCATTGTCCAACATTTTTAATTAATAGCTCACGATCAAAACGAGACAACGAACAAAATATCTCATATGAACATTTCAAAATTGAAACACAATAAACTGTTAGCTAAGTAAAAGTCGTTTGTCAATTCAAAAAAATTTTCTAGCAAGGTTACATTCTTAGCAAAGCAATTTTTATTACATGTGGATCCAGATCCGATCCGTGGACCCGGTGGATCCTATGGATCAGGATTCGGATCTGATTTTTATGAACCCGATGGATTTGGATCAAGTAGGATCCGACCCAGATCCGATCTGTTGCCATCCCTATTTGTCGCTCTTGCTCATTCTTTGTGGCATGCCCGTTTGGGTCAATTGGGGTCGTCTATTATTTATTCTCTTCAAAATAATAATTTTATTGATTGTAAGTACGCGTAGTACTCCTATTTGTCCTTCGTGTCCATTAGGAAAACATGTTAGATTACCGTTTGTAGCCTCTACTTCTAGTACGTTGATGCCTTTTGACATTATTCATAGTTATTTATGGACATCTTTGTTTTAAGTTCTTTGGGCCATCGTTATTATGTTTTATTCCTGGATGATTATTCTAATTTTTTTTGGACCTTTCCTTTATCTAAAAAGTCTCAAGTGTTTTCAACCTTCTTAAAATTTAGAGCATTCATCTGTACCCAATTTGAACGGAAAATTAAAAACATTCAATATGATAATGGAATGGAATATGATAATGGGCCGTTTTGAGAATTTTGTGACACTAATGGAATATCTTTTCGGTTTTCTTGTCCTCACACGTCCTCACAAAATGGGAAGGCCGAAAGAAAAATTCGTACCATTAATAATATTGTCCGAACCTTGCTAGCCCATGCTTCATTACCTCCTTATTTTTGGTATCATGCATTACAAATGGCTACCTACCTCCTTAACATTCTCTCTAACAAAAGTTTAACATATCAATCCCCACTTAAAATTCTTTATAATAAGGATCCCTCGTATTCTCATCTTAGGGTGTTTGTGTTATCCACTTTTCTCGTCTACTACAATTAACAAACTTCAAGTCCGTTCTACCGCTTGTATGTTTTTGGGTTATCCATCTAATCATTGGGGTTACAAATGTTTTGATTTATCCTCAAATAAAATCATAATTAGTCGCCATGTTATTTTTGATGAAATCCAATTTCCGTTTGCTAAATTGTATAAGTCCGTGTCTAGTTCGTATAATTTTTTGGATGATGAGTTATCCCCGTATATCATCCATCAGTGGGCCCAACAATACCGTGACCTCGGCCCAATCACTACCGAATTAGCCATTGTTTCTTGGCCAGCATGCCCACTGCCTGCTGGCCCAGTACATCACCCGACTGCTAGCCCAATACATCACCCGCCATCCGAGAGCCCTGTTTCACGGCCAGCAGGCCCGCCAGTCCTGAGGTAGTCCGCCAACGTCCCCAATCCAATCAGTTTTTATTCCGAGTCAAGGGCCCGTTACTTGTAGCCAAAGGGGTATTTTTAAACCTAAACGACATTTTAATCTAAATTCTAATGTCACTAAATCACCCCTACCACATAACCCAGAGTTTGTCCTTCATGACTCGAATTAGAAAATGTCCATGCATGATGAATATAATACTCTTATTGAAAATAAGACGTAGGAGTTGGTGTCCCGTCCGCATGGTGTCAATATTATTCGTTCCATGTGGATTTTTACTCATAAAGAAAATTCTAACGGTTCTTTTGAGAGGCCTAAGGCCCGTCTTGTAGGTGATGGTAAAACTCAACAGGCTGGCGTGGATTGTGGTGAGACATTTAGTCCAGTGGTCCAATCGGCTACCATTCGCATTGTTCTTAGTTTGGCTCTCTTGAAAGCATGGCTCATTCATAAGCTAGATGTGAAAAATGTTTTCTTACACAGTGATCTTAAAGAGACAGTATACATGCATCATCCCTTGGATTTTAGGGACCCCAATTATCCTCATCATGTATGTTTGCTGAAAAAGTTCTTGTATGGGCTTAAGAAGGCCCTACGGGCTTGGTATAAGAGGTTTGCAGATTGTGTGTCTACTATTGGGCTTTCTCATAGCATGTCTGATCATTCTCTGTTCATCTATCGTCGTGGTACTTCACTGGCATACGTTGTGTTATATGTAGATGATATTATATTGACTGCCTCTTCTGATAATCTGTGCAAGTCTATCATGTCCCTTCTTAGCTCAAAATTTTCTATGAAAGACTTGGGGCCCTTGAGTTATTTTTTGGGTATCGTTGTCACTCGTCGTGCAGGTAGTATATTTTTGCCACAAAAGAAGTATGCAACTGAGATTATTGAGAGATTTGGCATGTCATCTTGTAAGTCCTCTTCTACTTCGGTTGATACCAAACCGAAGCTGAGTGCTACTTCTAGCACACCATATGAGGATCTCACCCACTATCGTAGTCTTTCAGGGGCTCTTTAGTATTTTACTTTCATGAGACTCGATATTACTCATGCAGTGCAACACGTGTGTTTATTTATGCATGATCTGTGGATTGAGCACATACATGCGCTCAAACGCATTATACGATACATACATGCACACTTGATAATGGATTGCATTTATATCTATCATATGTCTCTACTCTCGTGTCTTATACAGATGCTGATTGGGGTGGATGTCCAGATACCAGACGTTCGACTTCTGGTTATTGTATGTTTCTTGGTGATAACTTGATCTCTTGGTCGGCAAAACGTCAGGCTAACTTATCGCGATCCAGTGCGGAGGCCGAGTATCGAAGAGTAGCCAATGTGGTATCTGAGTCATGTTGGCTGCATAATCTTTTATTAGAGCTTCACTTTCATATTTAGAAAGCTACCTTGGTCTACTGTGATAATGTTAGTGCAGTCTATCTCTCTGGGAATCCGGTCCAACATCAGCGCACTAAACATATCGAGATGGATATTCACTTTATTTGCGAAAAGGTAGCTTGTGGACAAGTACGTGTCTTGCATGTCCCTTCAAGGTACCAAATTGCTGACATCTTTACTAAGGGTCTTTCCTTGTTTCTGTTTGAAGATTTTAGGGATAGTCTCCGCGTACGACAACCGCCCGCTATGACTGCGGAGGTATGATAGAAAGGGAGTATACACGGTTACAAACCGTGTATACCAAGTGGCCGAAACATATTTGGTTACTTACCATATTTTGTAGAATTTTTGTACAATTATAATTATGACATTAGTATTAAATTATGACCCACAGAAATGATAAGATAATGAAACAGATCTACACTGAAGCAATTTATTCTTATTTGGACTGAGAGAAATGCTAGGGTGTTTGAGAAGGTTGAAAAAGATTCTACTCATTGGCTAGAGTCATTACCAGTATATGCAATGTGAGAGCAATTGGAGCAATGGGAAACTACTTGCAGAACTTAGTCTTTTAATAAGGATACCCTCTTCAGGAGGTGAGCCTCTCTAGCAGGTTTTGTTAGATTTGATATTGTGTTTTTATTCTTTGATTTAGAAACAACTAGTGGGGATGTAGCTATGCTGTGATTTGTAATGCTCATTTTGGTGATTAATACAGTTCTGTTAGTTACAAAAAAAAAATAGTATAAGAGACATTGAGAGGAAATAAAAGTTAAAAAAAAGCAAATATATTGTTGACACTTTTTAAAATCTGGGAACGTACAAAAAAATTCTTAACAAAGTTTTTACTAATATATAGTATTGTTTTAAGCAACTTTCAAAAGTTCTAACAAAATAAAATATTTTACAGTTCAATTTAGTTTTAAATTATAAAACTTTTTCTAATTATCACTCACTTTGTTTCAATTTGCGTTTCTTACTTTCCTTTTTAGTCTCCTTACAAAAGAATGTCTCGTTTCTAATTTGGTAACTCTTTAATTTCAACATCTCACACGACACATTTAATACCACAAGATTAAACTAAGACAAATTAATTGAAACGATGAAAGTATCGGTTATATAATATACACGTTTGTTGGCTATGGAAAATTAATAAAATAAGAAATAGAGTATATAATAACACTAATTTTCCCGGCATATTGGAGTTACTACTCTGTGATGGGTTGTGACGATAAGGTAGTATTTTCTATTTATTGATGACTAGTCGTTGAAAATTTATGTTGATATTTCAAAAACATATGATTAAGTACCTCAAAAGGTCCTTTCGTGGGTGATAAAGAAATGAATTCATATTAAATGTATAATATCATAATAGATATGTATGAAGTAGCAGCTACTAGCGTGAAAATATTATTAAAAGTCACAAGGATTTTTTCATAATAGTGGGACTACATCAAGAATTGACGTCGAGTCCCTACATATTTATCCTAGTTATGAATGAGCTAATACCATTTTAGGTGAGTCAAACGGGTAATGATAAAAAATATATTAGTAAAAATGGTGTCAGAAAGATTAAACAAAACAAATGGCTGAGTCAAGAGATGACTCTGTCTTTAAGACAAAATTACCCCGTATAGATGTTTTTACGGTGATGGACAATAGTCTTCCAAGATAAAACAGAAACAATCAACTATACAAAGCAAATAAAGTTGATTCTAGCGAAAAATAAATGCAGAACAGATTGTAGGAGAGGATTTTGTTTGAGTTTCTGTTTATGTGTTCTCTGTTTCTGTATTTCAAACAGAAGAGAGAGAAGAGTTTATCTTGTATATTTTGTAAACTGAACGTTAGTGTTCAGTTTATAGTTGAAGAGGAGGGTCGTTGCAACGTTTCTAAAGTCTTCTGAACCGTTGCAACATTTACGAAATTTTCAGGGGTCAAACTGTAAATAAAAAACACTTTATGGACTAAAAAGAAATTTCGAAAGACAACCCAAGGCCCGAGAACCCAAAATCCGGACCCGGCCCGACCCGACAAGGATCGGGCGGGCTAGCGGCGATGGCGCGCGTGTGGGGCTTAGCCCCGAACCCAAGCTCACCTAGGTCCTTCATCTTCTAAACACGTAGATTACCCCTTGGAGTACTTAAAAAAAGAGCTTATATATTGCTCAATCCTTTCATATTCTACCTATATGAAAGATTTGTTGTTTGGCCAAAAAAACCATTCATCTATTCATGTCTCAAACACCTTACTTTGTATACCAGTGTTTCTTTCATTTCTTAACGAAATTTGACGATACTCGGCACTAATATCATCTACTCATTTAGTAGATTAGGCATGTGCGAAAAAATAATGTTTTCGACATATGGGGCCCACGTGTTAAGTCACTAAAGACGGGAAAAACTCAACCCACATAGTTAAATTTTCAACAATCCCCTCTTGAAATAGAATTGGTGCACACAGGGTGCTAAAGTTCAGCAATCTTTCAGCGGAAAGATATTGCATCAGGAAAGGTAGCTTTCGGCTTTGAACCTTTCGTAGTCGATTCCCATCGAATTTACTTACTGCGTGGTGAACGTGATGTCTTGAACCATAAGTGTTTAGTGTAAACCAAGACAATGACAATAACTCCCCTTATTCATTTCTTCTTATAATTTTGTCTGTTGTGGCCATGGACAACTTCTTGGATTCTTAAGTGCGTACTTTTGAAGCGGCGTGTCTTCGCACTTAAATAGGTGATCTCCTAAAAGGTATCATGTTATACCCCACTCGCAAGTGTTAGCAATCATTAAAAGATTTTAGAACCTTATGATTTACCAATTATGCAGGTAGCACTTAATGTCTATCGCGGGAAATAACTTTGGAATTATATTTCTTTAAAGAATAATAATCCGAAGTGCTCTTACTTCAAGTGAAGCGCTAAAACTGAACCTCAACAGTTTAGTTGTCCCATTGAACCAAATTCGTGGGATCTCCAGTTAGTAAGATTGGGTTACCACCATAAAGATTCTTATTTTTTTGGGTTTTAAGCCCATTCCCTTAGACAGGCAAAATATTTGATCTTTGGGTATATTATCCTTTGATTTGACGTAATCAATGAAAATTACACCCGTGGTGATCAACTGCCTAACGGTCTTATGTCTCCGATGAATATGTCTAGACTTGCCGTTGTACATATTGTTTCGTGCCCTTCCTAAAGTCGATTGACTGTCACAGTGAATCATCACCGAAGGTACGGGTTTATCCCAACAAGGGATATCCTCTAAGAAGTCGTGAAGTCATTCTGCTTCTTCTCCTGCTTTATCCAAAGAAATAAATTATGATTCCATCGTGGATCGGGCGATGCATGTTTGTTTAGATGACTTCCAAGACACATCCCCACCACCAATTGTGAAAACATACCCACAAATGGATTTGGTGTTCTTTATGTCCGATATCCAGTTTGCATCACTGTATTCTTTTAATATGGCTGGATATCTTGTAAGTCTGCAAATATTTCAGATATCGTAGTATCCGATTTAACGCCTTCCAGTGCTCTGTACTGTACATTAAGCTACCAATGACCTGCGCATATCGCTCTTGGGATATAGGTGCACCACGATTCTTATCAATTCTATGATTCATATCCGTTGTTGACTTTATAGGAGGACTGTCAAATACATCAAATTTCTCAAAACATCTTTAATGTAATGAAATTGAGATAAGACCAGCCCGTCAGATGTCTTAGAAATCTTAATTCCTAAGATTACATCTGCACTACCCATATCCTTCTTGTCGAAGCATTGTTTCAACATATTCTTGGTTTCTAGGATCAAGTTTAGACTACTTCCAGTGATGAGCATGTCATCTACGTAAAGACATATCATGACAAATGAGTTAGAGTTCCCTTTTATATAGATACATTAATGGAGAAACCTTTTGATAATAAAGTATTGTCAAATTTTTCATGCCATTGTTTCGGGGCTTGTTTGAGTCCGTATAGATACTTAACAAGTCGACATACTTTTTTTTCTTGTCCTGGAACCACATACCCCTCGGGTTGTTCCATGTATATTTCCTCTTCCAACTCTCCGTTTAGGAAGGCTGTCTTAACATCCATTTGATGTATCTCAATGTCACGCAAAGTTGCAATGTCTGTGAATACCCTCATGGAAGTTAATCTAGACACATGGGAGTATGTGTTGAAGTAATCGAGACCTTCCTTTTGTTTGTAGCCTTTGACTACTAATCTGGCCTTATACTTGTATTCTATCTGCTTTGTACTTTCTTTTGAGTATCCACTTACAACCCAATGGTTTGCTTCCCGGAGAAAGATCAACCATTTTCCAAGTATGGTTCTGCATGATAGAATCTATTTCACTTTCTATAGCTTCTTTTCAAAGAGGTGCTTCTGGAGTTGACAATGCTTCGTTAATTGTCTTCGGTTCATTTTAAACCATATAGGTTAGAAAATCTGTACCAAAGGTTTTGTCCTTTTTGGCCCTTTTGCTCCGTCTTGGTTCAACCTCTGGAACCCCTAAGTTCTGTAGGTCTGGAACATTAAGTTCCGGATAGTCAGCAACTTCTGAGTCCTGTAGATCTGGAATGTCTAGTTTCGGATAATCAAAAACTCCCGGGTCTTGTTGATTTTGAACATTTTGTGCATAACTTCGTTTGCGCGAAATTATTTCTTTTTCCTTTCTAGGAAAGATTTGTTCAAAGAATTCAGCATTCCTTGATTCCATGATCGTACCATCGTGGATATCAGGTATCTCCGATTATACACTAAAAAGCGATAAGCACTACTGTTATTTGCATATCCGATGAATATGCAGTCTACAGTGTTAGGTCCAATTTTGACCTGTTTTGGTTTAGGTACTTCGACCCTTGCCAAACAACCCACACTTTCAAATATTTGTAAATGACTTTCTTTCATTTCCATGATTCATATGGAGTTTTATCCTTACGCTTATGCGGAATTCTATTGAGAATTGTATTAGCGGTAAGAATCGCTTCGCCCCACATATTTTTGGCTAATCCGGAATTGATAAGTAAAGCATTCATCATTTCCTTTAACGTACGGTATTTACGCTCAGCAATACCGTTAGGCTGAGGCGAGTAATGAGCGGTCGTTTGATGAACAATGCCGAATTGAGTACAATATTCTTCAAACGGTGCTACGTATTCTCCCCCTCTATCACTACGAATTGCCTTAATCTGTAGGTTTAGTTGATTTTCAACTTCTAACGTTTAAATGCTTCAAACGCTTCATGTTTACTTTTCAACAAGTAAACATAACAATACCTTGTACTATCATTAATGAAAGTCACAAAGTACTTGTTCCCCCTCTAGTTTGCACAAACTTTAAATCACATATGTCGGTGTGAATAAGTTCTAGAGGAGCGGTGTATCTTTCGACTGAGTAAAAAGACGATTTGGTTAATTTTGCTCTACGCACACCTCACATTTGTGTTGAGGGTTTACGTCGAAAGAAGGCAACAATTCCAACTTTACTAACTTTTGAGTGGATTTGTAGCTAATGTGTCCTAATCTATGATGACATAAATTAGAAAACTCAAACAAGTAGGTAGAAGGCTTTATTTCGTTAGATGAATGGATTACAGACATAACATTCATTTTGAAGAGACCGTCACCCGCAAAGCTCCTTCCTACAAATATACCATTCTTTAACTGTGGTATTTGCAAAGAAGAAATAAATAGGTTAAAGTCTAGAAACGAGCTTCTACTTTTTGTCTAGTTATGGGTTCGTGTAAAGATACCCAAATTGCTAGTAGAGGCTAGATTGTTATCAAAGCATCAAGGACTCACAATGTACAGAAGAAAAGTGAAATTGGTGGATCTCTTGTTACAGAAAGATAAAGTAGATCAATAAAATATTGCACAACTAAACTAATCAAAACAAACGACTGAGTCGAGAGATGACTCTCTGTCTCAAACACCTTACTTTGTGTACCAATATCTCTTTCATTTCTTAACGAAATTTGACGATACTCGGCACTAATGTCATCTACTCATTTAGTAGATTAGGCATATGCGAAGAAACGATGTTTTCGACATGCGGGGCCCACGTGTTTAAGTCACTAAAGACGGGAAAAAGTCAATCTCACATAGTTAAATTTCCAACAAAATAATATTAAGCATTTGAAATTTCCCTCATCGGTTGAGGGAGCTATGAAGGAGTTGAATTAAATATGAAAGGCTGAAGAGAAAAAAGAAATTAGAATCCTAAAAATTATTAGAGCCTCTGATATCATATCTTTTCAGTGATAGAGTGTGTGTTCGACATCTATCTTTATATACAATTTTACTTGGACAAGAAATGTAAAAGAACAATCCTATAACTACCTACAGTGTTCTACTATTATTCTTTTTTTAACTGGCCTATACAGATAAGTACATAATTTAGAAACTAAAGGATGTTATTCTATTTTTTTTTTTGCGCACTTGGTGAAGAAGCATCTGGTAGATTAAGACTTCTTATAGGAGAATCCGCTGAATAAAAATACTTATAAAAATAAAGTTTAGTAATCTATTTTTGCTCTCACTAGGGAGGAATGTATTCTATTTTAAATAGTCCAGAAGGGTAATAAGAATGTTGTGTAGAAAATGTGTGTAATTGGTAATATGATCATACTTTGAGACGGGGTATTTGGCTATTTTCTCTTTTCTTTTGAATTTGTTGGCTCAAACTCTTATTATTTTAGGCCTCTGAGTCCAACTATATAAATATCTTACCATTCATTTCGTCGTTTTTATCTTACTTCATATTTTTCTCTTTCTTCAGTTCAGAATGCCAACCTTTTTCCAATTTAGAGTTTTCTAAATTCTGAGCTCCGGCTTCAACACGATTTCCTTTTCTCCTCTCATTCCCTGAATTTTCTTATGTAATATAGTCCTTAGGTTTTAATTTCTGTAGCAAACTTTGGATGTGCAAACAGTTTAAAATAAAATAAAAAAAGACTTGAGAAACTTAGTATTATAATAAATATGTGTTACAATATTTTCATGATTATAAAAGTTTCTCACTAAGCGTAAAGGAGAAGTTTAAGTTAAAATCATTTTCAAATTTTAAGTGTTGTCATTGTTTTTGGAACAGACTAAAGAAGACAACATGTCATTGAAACGAAAGTAGTACTCCCTTCGTTCCAATTTATCTGACACTTTTCACTTTTCGCGAGTTAAACGAGTTGTTCTTTAACCGTAATTTTTATATATATTTTTTAAATATTTCAATTATTAATTATTATAATTTATAGTATTTTTTACGCAATTTTCAAATATGTAACTTTATTTCGAAAAATTTAGAGATTCTATATTCAAACACACGGTCAAAATTAAAAAATTTAACTCTCAAAAAATAAAAAATATCAAACAAATTGAGATAGAGGGACTATATACTTTAGAATTTTACTTTTCTTTTGTCATACAACACATAGAAAATATGAAATAATTCCAATTCATGAAACTAAGAATCCCATCTCATCCTATCCTGCTTATCAAACAACCCCTTAGAATATTACTTTTGTTTTGTCATACTACACATAGAAGGAGTGTTAAATTATCTTATGGAGTAATGAAGACAAGAAGAATACAAGAAGTATTAGCTGTAGGAAAACTAATGAAAAAAAATGAAAATTAAAGTGGGGGGAATGGGGAGGCAGGCAAGAAAAGAGGGACGAAAATGGAGATAAAAAGAGTCAGAAGTTCCCAGGTCTGCTTTTTATGTGTAGTCACCATCCTTGTTTCCCTTTACTCCAACCCCACCTCCACGCCATTGATAAAGAAAGCTTGAAATAAATAAATAAAAAACACACACTCACTCCCTTTGTATTAAAAAAAGGTAAATATTAGAATTGTTTATAGTTAAACCTTCAAAATATTCCTAATTCTTTGACTTTTAAAATACTTCCTCGATCACATTTTTTAGTGTTTGTTGGGGATAACGTTTGTAAAAAAGAAAGAGGTGATTAATAGTGGTCGTTTGACCATGAATATTTACTTTTTTCGGAATTTGAAAAATATTAAATTTTTATTTTTATTTTTTTCACTCTAAATTACTCATAAAAACTCAAAAACAATTTCAATTAGTATTCATGGCCAAACATAACTAATTTTCAAATACCATTTTTTACTTTTAAAACAAAAACTATTTTTTTCAAATACTCACAATTTTCATGGTCAAACGGGTCTATATCTTCTTTGTTTCAACTTATGCAACATCTTTTTTCTATTTGAAACGTTCTAAAATGTTTAAATCGTCAATTTCAATTCAACTTTCAGGAATTCAAATTTATTACAACGTACTGTTACTAAAATCTTAAAATTTTGATGTAACACTTTCTATCAAAGTATTTTTCATTCATTAAAATGAATATCACACTATGCAAAGTCAAATTATACTATCTTATATAGTAATTATCTACATAAAGGAGTATAGAACACCAGAAGTATCATTAATACTAAAGTAATTGATCTTAATACTAGTGAGACCTGTAACAAATCATTATAAAAAGGCATGAGTAACGACTGTACAGTGATACATAAAAACGTCTTAATTAAATATAAAAAAATGATAGTGGAGTGATATTTATAACGAGAAAAGAAGAGTGGTGAATAAATGAAATTGGAGCTAATGATGTCACAGTGAAATGAAAAAGAAAGATGAGTCCACTAAAATACATGGGAAATGACACAAAAAATTGATGCAATGTAACAGTTATGGACTCTTATTTCATACTATTTGCGATCAGTGGTTGGCCAGGTTTTAGCCATCCATGTTTTATTTGATTGGGTGTACACTTGATCCCTGTCACCACTGTCGCGTAAACAGTAATTTTGGAAAATTAAAATATAGAGGAAACAAATAAGAAATTAGATTTTACATAAATCTAATCTGTAAACATGCATAAGATTTAAGTTAAAAAACTCGTAGTATAGAAATTTGAGGGTATACCTTTTATATCTCAGCCAACAATACACACGTACAAAAGATGAAAGTGACGAAATGGATATGCTCGGATGAGCTTGACTCATATTAGAGAGACAGAATTAGAAACGAAGTTATACAAGATAAGGTATGAGTGACCTCTGTGGTGAACATGATAAGGAAAACGAGAGATGATTCGAACATGTAAAGAGGAGGTACACAAATGCACTATTGAGGAAGTGTGAGAGGTTGCCTATAACAAATTTTAGAAAAGATAAAGGTAGGCTGAAAAAAAATAGAAAAATGACAGTAGATAGTTGAATGTTATCAGCTAGAGGCAGGGGCTAGTCTCCTCTTCTCATCTTCTCTTTGTGTTGTTTCATTTGCTTTGTTTATCTCTTATTTAACCACCGCTATTTTCCTTTCAATCTTACTTTGATTACACTTCCTTTGAGTATCTAAAACAACTTCTCTACCCATAAGATAGCGATAAGGTCCGCGTACATCCTACTGTCTCAAATATCTCTTTATCTATAATTTTTTGTTGGCATTTTTTATTACAAAGGCGAGGAGATTTTCTAACAAATATATGAATATTGAATCTACCTTTAACTCCAAAGAGCTCATGTACTTCTTTAACCCACCGAGGGACTCCAACATCCTCATCCGATATAGATTGACACAAGAAATATAAGAAAGTGCAGGCTGTCAAATGTAGTTCCCAATGCCGAAAATACTGGACAATATAATTACTGCATCTAGGTCAACCCTTTGGAGAATTCCATGAATGTGTTCCCCTTCTCTTTCCTTTTTTCTTTATTCTATATATATTTACAAATAATATATAATTATTATTTAATATAATTAATATAATTAAGGTAAAATAGAAATTCTAATTTCATTAGAATACAATTGTATACTTTATATATATATTACATTAATAATAGAACTCCGGCAAGGAGATTTACACTATTTTACGTGGTATCAGAAGCCAAAAATCTCTAAACCCTATTCCGGCCCCCCTACTCCTAATTTTTCCGACGATATATCTACCGGAAACAACTGATATACACCCTGTATACGACTGATATACCCTCTCTGCCCCTCTTTGCAGCTATATACTGCACGTATACAGGCCTATACACAACCGATATACACCATGTATACGGCTGATATCATTTCCTGCTCCATCTACAACCCGTATACATCATTATACACAACCAATATACCACCCTATTACGCAGATATACACTTAGTATACGACTGCCACTGCCCATATACACCTCGTATACAACCTTCTACATACTTCCCAAATCAATATACACTCGTATACGGCCGCTACTGCCCGTATACACCTCGAATACAACCTTCTACATACTTCCCAAGCTAATATATACACTCGTATACGGCTAATACTGCCCGTATACACCTCATATCTATATATCTGAAACCCCCATCTCATTCTTAACTATTTTCCAGCTGCCCTAATGGCGTAACCCGCAGCCCACACAACTTTTCCCACTTCTGCTTCCTCAACACCCGACATCACAAATTATCATACGCATGCCCAATACCCAACTCAATGGCCCAGCCCACGTCCTCAAGAATAATCTTCAAAGATCGGGCCCGGCCACCCAGCCCCGCTTTCTAGGTCGTGCACAACAAAGAATAGTCAAGATCGCCAATGCCCACTGCCCATCGACTTAGTATACCCGAGCCACTGTCCAGGCACCAGTCCCACTACACAATGGCCCAGCAGCAACAGTGGCCACTGCCGAGGCCCACTGCACAGCGACCCAATACACTGCCGAGGCCCAGCACCACCGAGCCATTATCGAACCACCATGCCCACTACACATCGGTCCATCAGCAGCACTATAATACATGGTATATGGATATGGGCGTCACGTCTCACCTCACAAATAATTCTGGTAATCTTTCTCAACTGCGCAATTTAAATACTCTTCAATCTATTATGGTCGGAAATGATCATTGCATTTCAACACAAGGGTTTGGCCACACACTAACCCCACCACCACATCCCCACTTCTCTATTAAAAATGTCTTGTATGCTCCTTACATTATCAAGAACCTAATCTCTGTCAGAAAATTTACCACCGATAATTTTGTATCCATTAATTTTGACCCATTTGGTTTTTCTATAACGTACCTACGTACGAAAAACCTTCTTAAGAGATGGAATAGTGAGGGGGATCTCTATCATTTCCTATCCACGTCGACTGTCAGTGTCAATCCTCCCACATCTCTAGCTTCCACCTCCTCCTCAATATGGCATAGTAGACTTGGTCATCTCGGAGCCCATATTTTTTATTTTCTTAGAAACCACAAGTTAATCCAATGTAATAAAGGGAACCTTGTCCATAGTTACTCATCGTGTCATCTAGAAAAACATGTCAGACTTCCATTTATGTCCTCTTCGAGTATTACTTTCTCTCTTTTTTATATTATTCATGCGGATTTATGGACATCTCTTATAACCAGCAACCTAGGTCATAAATATTATTTGGTATTTTTGGATGACTTCTCTCACTTCCTTTGGGTCTATCCGCTTAAACTTAAGTCTCAAGTGATTTAACTATAAGAGAAAGTTCTAATGATCTCGAGGTAACTCAAAAATACAGGCATTTGTGGGTTCAATGCGAAAATTGTTATGGATTAAATTATAAGAAATTTTTGAAATCCAACTCTACTCCAAATTCCTTGAATTTCTTACATTGGTTAAAATGCAATTTAAAAAAGACATCAAAATGTTTCAATGTGCTAATGGTCATGAGTTCAATAACTACCACTTTCATAATTTTTGTGCAGCTAATGACATGGTTTTTCATTTCTCCTGCCCCCATACTTCCCCTCAAAATGGTAAAGCAAAGAGAATTCTTCGCACCATTAACAATATGATTCGTACCCTTATTTTTCATGCGTCTCTCCCCCCACCTTTTGGGTTTATGCATTAAAATGGTAGAACACATTCTTAACATCTTACCTACATTTGTACGATTCAAAATCGGACACCCACCAAAATTCTCTTCCGTCGGATCCCTTCCTATGATCACCTTCGAATTTTCAGTTGTCTTTGTTACCCAAATCGGTCCTCCACGGTCCCTCACAAATTAGCACCTCGCTCCACTCCGTGCGTCTTCCTCGGTTTCCTGTCAAACCAGAAAGGGTACTTGTGCTATGAGATACCCACAGAAAAAATCTTAATCTCATGCCATGTCACGTTTGTCAAGTACGTCTTCCCGTTCGACAACATCCAAAAAAATTTGAGTCATTGATTACGATTTCCTTGATGACTCAGAAACCTCCCCTCTACTCCAAAATGCACTACAAAATCCGCAACCTTCGGCCATCCAACCACCCGTCCCATTGACCCCACCCCACTGTCCGGCATCGCCCCGCCATCGCCTAAAACTACACTCTCACCGCTCGCAGAAACCCTACCTGATACACCGCCAAATTTCTATTTCCCGCCACCACCGCCGCCCGACCTCACGCCTGGGCCTTGCCCTGGCCACCACCCACCCCCTACCCCACCCGTGATCGTCCCCACTCACCGCATGGAAACCCGTGCACAACACGAGATTTTCAAACTTTAACCTATCGAGTCAAACCATCTCACCAATTCCTAAAAACCCAACCTTAGCCAAACTTGACCTGAATTGAAATGCGGCCATGCCAGAGAAGTTTAATGTGTTCAGTTCACATCGCATTTGGGATCTTGTTCCACGACCTGATGAGGTGAATGTAATCCGTTGTATGTGGCTCTTTCGTCATAAGTTTAGAGATAATTGTGCCCTTGAACGTTATAAGGCCAGACTTGTGGCAAATGGAACAGGGCAATAGAAATATGTTGATTGTGGTGAGACTTTTAGCCCAGTGGTTAAGCCATCTACCATCGACAAGGTTTTGAGCATTGCTATGGGGAATAATTGGTTTGTTCACCAGCTTGATGTAAAGAATGCTTTCTTACATGGGGATTTGAATGAAACTGTCTATATGCATCAACCACCAGGATTTGTGCATCCAGAGGCTCCTCGTCATGTTTGTCATCTTCGTAAGTCACTATATAGGGTGAAACAAGCCCCAGGGCTTGATATGAGCGGTTTGCTACATACATCATACATATCGGTTTCGTGTGCAGCAAGAGTGATCATTCATTATTCATTTTTTATCGAGGTACTGACACAACTTACCTTTTGTTATATGTGAATGATATTGCTCTGACAGCCTTTTCAGATGGCCTGAAGCACGGGATCATTGCTCTACTCAAGTTTGAATTTGCTATGACTGACTTGAGTAAGTTAAGTTATTTTTTTGGGATATCAGTAACCAGATCCGCCCATGCCATATTCTTGTGTCAGCGTAAGTATGCAGAGGAGATCATCTACAGGGTTAAAATAGCAAATTGTAAGATCATGCCCACTCCCGTCAACTCCAAGTCCAAATTTAGTGCAGATGATGGGGATCCGGTCAGTGATCCGTCTCTTTATAGGATTCTCGCAGGGCTCTTCAGTATCTCACCTTCACTCGGCCATATATTGCGCATGCGATTCAGCAGGTGTTCTTGTTCATGCACGCCCCTAAGGAGCCTCACTTTACAGTGCTTAAGCGTATCATTCAGTACGTTAAGTGCACACTTGACTATGGATTAATTTATATCCCTCAACACCGACTAGATTGCTCTCCTACACAGATGCAGATTGGGCAGGCTGTCCGGACACCCGTCGTTCTACGTCCGACTATTGTGTGTTTTTGGGAGATAATATCCTATCATGGTCTGCCAAACGGCAAGCCATGCTTTCCCGTTCGAGTGCAAAAACATAATATCGAGGTGTTGCGACGTTGTTGCCGAGCTATGTTGGCTCCGAAATCTCATTCTTGAGCTTCAGTATCCCATACGTAAGGCATCTTTAGTTTACTGTGATAACATTTCTGTTGTCTACTTGTCTCATAACCCGATTCAATATCAGCGAACCAAACATATTGAGATGGATATTCACTTTGTTCGTGAGAAGGTTGTAATGGGTCACGTTAGGGTGTTGCATGTTTCTTATTCATATCAGTACGCATATATCTTCACAAAGGGACTTCCTCGGCAACTATTCCTTGACTTCAGGTTCAGTCTCAGCGTTCAGCCTCCTCCCGCTCTGACTGAGGAGGTGTGATAGTGAATATATTCCATATATATTCACAATATATTATGTAATTATTATTTAGTGTAATTAATGTAATTAAGGTAAAATAGAGATCCTAATTCTATTCGAATACAATTGTATACTATATATATATATTACATTAATAATAGAACTCCGGCAAAAAGATTTACACTATTCTACACTATTACTTGTTTAATTTTAGTAACACCATGTTGGCCTATGTATTTAGCTGTCCAATTAATTAACCACTCAGTCTTAGGGATGGCAACAGATAGGATCTGGACCGGATCCAGATTCATTTTTCATACCTGAATCCAGATCCGGATCCAGATTCATCGGGTCCATAAAAATCAGATTCAAATCCAGATCCATCGGATCCACCGGATTCACGGATCGGATCTGGATCCACATGTAAAAAAAATTTGCCTTGCTAAGAATTTTTTTTGAACTGACAAACGATTTTTACTTAGCCAACAGTTTACTATGTTTCAATTTTGAAATGTTCATATGAGATATTTTGTTCGTTGTCTCGTTTTGATTGTGAGCTATTAATTGAAAATGTTGGACAATGACAATAGTTGTGGAAAATGCTAACTAGTATTTCCACATTGCAGAACTTGCATGTGTTTGGAATCTTCACAAATGAAGTGAATATAATTTTAACTACTTGTCTATGGAGATGTTAGTCATTCACTAATATAACATTGATTTTATTATCGAAGTTACCTCTTTATTTTTTGGTTTTTGAGTTAACACGGGGATAAATTAAACTTGTTTTGAGAATTAAACTTGCAAGAATGTGCTTAGCAATTTTAAGAAAATACTTATAAAATTACATTCTAAATTTATGAATATATTTAATAAAAAACGGATCCACGGGTCGGATCTGGACCGGATACGGATCTCAAATACAAGATCCATATCCGGATCCGATCCGTCAGAAATGGATTCGGGTCCGATACGGATCCGTCGGGTCCAAATTTTGAAGATACATATCCTATAAAACGGATCTGGATCCACCGGATCCGGACCGGATCCAGGATCCACTGCCATCTCTACTCAGTCTGAACCTAACTAGTCTCTACACATTTTCTTAATAATTTATTACCTATTTTGTTGGAAATTAGATTGTTAAATTAGTCTTATTATCAACAATTATGTCATCACACTAATGTCTAGGATGTAGTGCTCTGCACTATTTTGAGGCCTCTCTTTTTATTCTCAGTAATAAGTTTGCTAAAAATAGGAAGATAGTGGCGTCACAGTGTGTGGGTGATGGAAGCAGCTACCATAAATGCCGACAAGTTCCCAATCTTCCCACGGTTTCACTTTCTTTGCTTTGTTTCCTCATTCTCAACCACCATTTCTTCCCCATTTTTTTCCTTTTCCACTTTTTCTCATAAATTCAGAATTTGAAATTTATAAATTCTATAATAATATAAATGAGTTTATAGTTAGATATTTGATAAAAAATTTAATTCAAACATAAAATTTGAGCAAAACTTGCTAAGTTCACGAACACAACTTTTAAGATTAAATCCGCCTCTGCTCAATAGCTATACTTGAAACTGCATTGTCAAATTTTAATGTATTTTTCTCTTATTTTAATTGATATTTGAATTTATTTGTGTGCAACTCGATTTCTATTTTTTTTTTTATTATTCTCTATCAACATAGATATCAAATAATTTTATTTATATACTACAAGTTGGACAGACAAAAAAAAACACTTAGATTTTTTTGTCTCCGTTTATTGTCATAGTGAATATTCGGTGCCATTGCTTCATATGTAGTGTTAATGCATGCCGTTACTCAATTACTTCTAATTAAGGAAATTTAACTTCTATGCCTTGGTATAGAATTAGTACTTGCTTAATTGTCACATATTACTTCAAAATTAGATGAATGTTACATTAAGTACTTAATGATACCTAAAATGGTCAGTCACGAGTAACTAGAATCAATCAGATTACATTAATTCAGCGGATAACAACCTTTTACATCAGATATTCTTGTTCTTTAGCGAATTATTGCTTATAGATTTTATTTCAATATATCAGGTGGTAATTGTAAATTTTAATTAGGTGACAAAAATGTACTTTGACTCATATAGAAACTTATAAATCTACCACGACCCAAAAAAACACAAAGAACCGGACCCCATATATAAATGGTGGATAACTTTGTCTAAATTACACACATTATTTCAAACTTTAGACCCTTCAA
Organism: Anisodus acutangulus; assembly: GCA_029783415.1. Lineage (NCBI taxonomy): Eukaryota > Viridiplantae > Streptophyta > Magnoliopsida > Solanales > Solanaceae > Anisodus > Anisodus acutangulus. The sequence goes on along the minus strand of CM056503.1, from coordinate 9,687,657 downwards.
AAAATAAAGATTACTACTATTTTTTTTTCTGTTAGAGAAAATTAAATTTTCCATAGGAACAGGCTTTTTGCAGGTGTACAAGACGTCACTAAACTGAAATAGTGGGCAGACACGCCATCTTATTTCCATTCTCTGCTCCAAAAGGTGGAATCTTTCACCCCAGGAGCCCTCACATCCTGGTCCGACAGGTCTGTGAAGGAGGTAAATTATGGTGACTCAATTGATTTCAAAGGTTAGACCAGTACCACGCTGCGCACAAGGGGCCCTCCTTTATTTCAAGAAGAAACCCCCACACTGCCGCTGACGGGATTCGATCCTTGATCTTTGCTCCAAATATCCTCCTTGAAACCAATTGAGCTGCCCAAGCGGACATCTTATTTCCATTCTCGTGCTTACTGCAAAATAATTTCAAAATCCTTTCACTTCTTCCTCCCTTTGACAAAAAAAAAAAAATTAGTAGTAATAATTATTTGATGCTCTCACCAGAGGCCGCACATGTTTTACTACAGTAAAACCTCTCCATTAATTACCCCCAAAAAGTTAAAGAAATTAGGGATCATTTGGTACATGAATTAAATTATTTTGGGATTATAATTTCTGAAATTATAATTTCTGAACTAATGTATCCCGTGTGGATTAATATCAACCTTGAAGGTATAAGATGGGTTCAAAATTCAATTTTAAATAAATTTATATCTTGTTTGGTTAAAGATATAAATTTATTTTAAAATATATTTATACCTTCAATAAAAGAGAAAATAAAATTTATCCCAAATTTAATTTCTAAATGTTCCACCTTATCCCGCATACCAGTCTACCCTTAATATTACTATTGTATACTTACTTTTTAATATTAGGGTTTTGAGAGAAAAGAGAGAATTATATCATCAAGAATCAAGTTAAAAGTGACCATCTTTTTTTTTCTCTTTAATTTTAGAGAGTTGGGTAATTGATGTCCACACCCTCCTCTTTCTCTTATCTTCTCTTCTGATCTTCATCTTTCTCATCACTAATCATTTTTCCTCTCTTTTTTCTCTTCCTTGTCTCCTCCTCTCACTGTCAAACTTCTTTTATATAACACAACCCCACTTTAGATCTGTTTTTTCATGAGTAGAGATGATGTAGATTTATTTTGTATAGTCAAAAGTTTAAAAAATTATACAATATATATAGTGTACAATTAAAAAAAAAGGTGTAGGTGGGAGGAGGGTAGTTAGGAAGAAAAGAGTACTAAAAGATGGAATTTGATGACGAACACGAGGAGCAGGAGCAGGAAGAGGAACTTGGCGCTGCGGCAGCTGAAACTTACCAAACACCAGGAAATAATTCAGTTAGAGATGAAGGCTTTTCCACTATTCTTGTCAGAAAAAGTGGTGTTAGGTATAGAGAGTGCTTGAAGAACCACGCAGTCGGCATAGGTGGCCACGCCCTTGATGGATGTGGCGAATTTATGCCCGCCGGTGAAGAAGGTACACCACATCATCTCATCTAAAAATTTAAAATTATTATAAATAAATTATATTTTTAATTAATTATTTAATTATATTATGTCTCGACAGGTACTATGGATGCACTCAAATGTGCGGCTTGCAATTGCCACCGAAATTTCCATCGTAAGGAGGCGGAAGGTGAGGTGTTCCACCACACCCCACCACTTCACCTCACCCACCACCACCAACCCCAATTTTCACCCTTCTCTTCCTACCGAACCACCCACCACCCGTCAGGGTACCTACACGTCAACCCACCACCCCATCAAAGACCGTTGGCGCTACCATCAACTTCTAGGGATGATGAGGACATGTCGAACCCTAGCAGCAGCGGTGGTGGGGGTGGTGGGGTGGGTGGTTCAAGAAAGAGGTTTAGGACAAAATTCACAGCAGACCAAAAGGATAAAATGTTGGCGTTTGCGGAAAGATTGGGTTGGCGTATGCAGAAGCAAGATGAGGCATTAGTGCAGCAGTTTTGTGCAGAGACAAATGTCAAGCGCCATGTTTTCAAAGTTTGGATGCACAACAACAAGCACACTCTTGGTAAAAAACCCTAAAAGAATATGTTTTCTTCACTATTATGTGCTTTTCTTTCACCTTTTTATGGGTAAAAGAAATTAAAGCATATATCTATTTGATGGAACTAGGAGGAAAATTGGAAAACGGCAGCTAGTTAATTATTAATTAGATCATCAGCCAAGGATTTGGTGTAAGAGTATTATTGAATTAACATTTTGATGAGTAACTTGTTTAGGGTTCCTAGCTAGCTAGACATAGTCAGTCACTTTGGTACTTCTTTAATTACTTATTTTCCATATTTGTCTACTTGAAATTCCATCTGATTTTTTACGTGTTATTTGGATATGTTATGTGCAATGATTATTTTGATGTAGCAACTTATTAAGTGTTGATTAATCTTGATACTTATTATTAATTGGTGTAAAATATTATGAAGCTGTGTGTTCTTTTTTGGCGTTATGTTGATACATCAGCAGTGTAGCTAGTGTGTTATATTATCATATGATAATATTTGCGAACGAAGAATTTAAGGGAAGATGAAACGGTACGTGTTGAACATGCAAAAGTTACAGTTTATTTTCCCATCTGTCAATGTGTTTCTCTTCTCTTCTTCACATGCTCCATTGCGGGCGGGCCTCTTAATTACTTTCTTCTAGCACTCTTCAAAGCTTTTAATTTGTTTTTCTATGTGTGTGTTCCTAGTTACTGCAGCTAACATTAATTTTCCTACCTCTCAACTTCCACCTTCATTTTGTTTCTCATATAGTTTGAAGAATATAGTAGTACATGGCCTTTAATTTGGTGTTTGAATTAAATATTCGTTATTAAGGCTGCTGGCCTTAGCTTAGCTGCAAAATGTAAACTTAGCATATAGATGTACTACTAATTCTTCAATACTCACCTTATTGTCTCCATCTAACTTCTTCTTCATAGATACCCCTCTTATTTCTGTCTCTCGTGCAACGGAGATCATTCAAGATTTTGTTACTGGTAGAACTTGAAAGAGAAATTATTTTCTCATTCAAATGCATGCTATATTGTCTTCTTCATGCATTTGGTAGTTAAAAAAACTAGTAATACCGTTTGTGGCACGTCTCAATTCCTTATGCGATATATATGTTGCTGTTTATTCTCACTCCATATCTCTTTTATTCATAAAAAATAGGGGTTTGAATCTTCCCTAAGTTATGTTGTTTATTCTACACATGCATGAACCAGCAACAACAATACACTACTGTACTTCCAAACATGAATGTGAATGTCAATTGACATCTTATATGACAATTTGTATGTGTAATTGTACCCCACGATAAGGAGGTTTTCTTGGGGGAGGAGTTGCTACAAGAAGAGAAATTGTGAGTGGGAGTTCTACCTATAAACTGGAGCATCCTTGGTACCTGCACTAATGGAAGATAATAAATTTCATTGAGGTGGGGGTTAGCTGGGATGCCATCCACTGATGTAGTGCATTAGTTATGGGCTTAGGCAATAAATTTAGCTCAAATCATACAGTATATTCTAAATAAGTCACAAAATAAGCACAAACAATAGGTGTCGAACACAATAAATAGAAAGTGTTTTCGTGTTATTTTGATTTCGAACCCATATATAGTGTTCAAATCTTAAATTCGCTTTTGAACGTGACACCATTGTCATCAATAAATGTCGATAGGAGCATGGGTGTAGATAGTGTATAACATATGAGTTCGACAAATTCAGTAGCTCTTGATTTAGAACTAGAGCTTGAGGTTAACAACAACAACATATCCAGTGAAATTTCACACTGTGGTGTCTTAGGAGGGTAGAGTATACACAGATCTTATCTCCGCCTTGGTAAGTAGAGCGGCTGTTTCCGGGAGACCCTCGGCTCAAGACAAAGCATAATCAAAATCAAGACAATCAAAACAAAGTACGAGTAAAGCAATAGTAAAAAATAAAATAAGAAAAATGGTCAGACTCGAACTAGTACTTGAGGTTGTATCCTAACTCCGGCTCTAGACAGGAGTTAGAATACATATACTTGGAATGGATGGATGGATGAACTGAGGCAGTTCAAAATAATGTTGGAGAAAGACTGGTCTAGTCAAGAAACTGTCGGAAATATTATCGCAGGCTCGGTCTCATGTTGCTTTATTCTGTTTCAGTATAAACATGTGGGGCTCTTTTTTTTCTTCCGCTATCTCATCATATATAAAAAAGAGACATTAATGATTTTTGTTTTTCTGAGAAATCAATAAACATTACAGCTCATTTCCATTTCTAATATGTGGTCATCTTTCAATATACTGTGTCCTGTCCAATATCTTTTCCATCATATATAATATCTCCATAATCTTTATAAAGCTTAGTCTGCAATATATGTCCTTTTATGAACTCCATTAACCACAATTCATCAAATTATTTTCTTTAACGTTTTCAAGTTAAGTACCTGTAGGCCATGTGAATTTGGTGTCTTAAAGATAATGATGCCTTTATTTTTCCGTCTGTTTGGGATGCTCTGCCACGAAAGGAAATAAAATATATTTTATCTTTGATCTCTCGACTTTTGGATTCTTACTTAATACCCTTTTTACACATTTAATTTGAAATATTAGTACCAATTTAATGGGAAAGAGACAAAAAAAATACTTAAAATAAAAGGAAAAGCTACTAGCTCAAAGAAGCAAAGTCATACGACGGATTATGACAAATTTGGAAGCATGAAGGAACTTTAAATAAATCACGATTCTCTGGACTTTTTATGGTTTCAGGAAAGTTTAAAATGTGTTTAAGTATGTGTTTGGAAATGCGATTTCATCTCATGATGAAATTAACGTTTGGACATGCGATTTCATCTCCAAAAAGGCATGATTTGTGATTTCAATTTTTTAAAATGTAAAAATTGGCCCATAAATTTACATTTTGTAAAAATAGATTCATAAGTTGGTAGATATATTGACTCATCTACAAGTTGGTAGTATCTTTATAACAATTTTTTTTAGTGAAACTATTTATAACAAACTTACTCTTACCAACCATATGAGAGAATTATACTAAAGAGTAGTTACACTATAACTCATGTTCAATTTTCTATTTTATTGAACTAAAGTTTGATCAATTGATGTTGTATTTTTCAGAAAGACCTTCTAGTAGCGTATTGATTTAGTTATTAACTATGACTTGCTCATTTGGTAAGATCGTATAAGAATTGGGAAAATTTTGATGATTTTCACAACTTGTGAGTTTTTAATGTCTATGAGAAAAAATACAATTTAAGAATTCCAGTTTAAAATATACGACCATCTTCTCTAAAAGCTTAAGCTATTAGAAAGAGCACACTTCTAATTATTTACTTATTTCTTTTAATTCTAATTCTAGTATTTGTAGACAATACGACGAATTTCATTTTTTTTCTCTTCTCTACTTGCTATGGACGACTTTTGCTTATTTTATATCCTCATAGCTCCTTTTGGATAGGTAAAAAATAATTGATTTAACGGAGGTTAGATAAAAAAATTTAATTCTTTTTAAAAAATGAATTTGGATCGTCATAAATGAAGTGTCTTTTTTGTTTGAAGTCGTTTTGATAAATAAGTATGAATTCACAAATTTTGCTCTCTTTTTTCGTTCATTTGATTGGATGACCTCCAAGATTTAGTTCGACATTGTTTTAGGTAACAATTTAACTACGTACATTATGTTTTAATAATACCTAGGATACATTCATTTCATCTAGTAAATGATTTTAGCTTCTACTTGATCTTCCCCTAAAACATTGATTTACTTATTTAATTAAAGCCATAATGACAATCTGTACTGTCAGCATAGACATAGATCGACTAGAGTAGGAGTATGACTTTCATTGCATTCACTTTCTGAGAGAGTGTGAGATACTTCCCTGATATTTGAGGAGAACTCTATATGGTTAATTAACATGTTTTTTTACTTTATTTTGTAATTAAGTTAATGTTAGATCACTTGAGAGTTGTGCAATTGCAAATTGTAGGTAAGTATTTTTCGAATTATGATCGGTCAAAGGCCCATAGATGAAATTTCCATGTTGCGATCCAAATAATAATGTATGTTCAACTAAAATGAGAAACTTAATTCACGATACCACAAACCAAACTCCTGATTTATATATCCACTGAATTCAATATACTAGTAATATATTTAAAAACTTTAGTTAATTATGTTAACTGCACAAGTCAAAATAGGTTTAGCTTTTTTATGGATATTGGATCATAGCTCTTGATGATTTAGTTTGAAGAGAAAAAAACGTTATCTAAACCAAAAACATACAAATAATTAGGTTCTGAAATTAACAGAAGATATGAAAATAGATCGGAGGAGTTACATCATGTTTTTTTTTTTGAGTTACATGATCGTGTGATAGAACTTTAAAGTCATTCGTAATTTGATTTATGATTTGAACCTTAAACCTCTCAACATCGATGTTATTTGATTTGTCTAATCCACACAGATTTCAACTAAATCCACCAATCTTGATCTTTTGTTTTGGTTAAGCTTTCACGCTATACAATATTACTGATTTTTTTTCCACGATTCAATGCATTGACCTCTGCACAGAGAGTTGGGTTTTGAAATAACAATTTATTACTCCATTTGTTGAACCTTGATATAGATGTTCCTTTCAATCACTTATGAAAAATTATTCTAAGGTTTAATCAGAATTATTTGTACTTGAAACTTCTCAACCCTCTCCCTCTACATGACGTTTTTTTCTTTGCTTTGGAAAAATGGTGGTGGAGTAAATTTTCAACTAATTCCACCAATCTTGATCTTTTGTTTTGGTTAAGCTTTCACGCTATACAATATTACTGATTTCTTTTTCCACGATTCAATGCATCGACCTCTGCACAGAGAGTTGGGTTTTGAAATGACAATTTATTACTCCATTTGTTGAACCTTGATATAGATGTTCCTTTCAATCACTTATGAAAAAATATTCTAAGGTTTAATCAGAATTATTTGTACATGAAACTTCCTATTCTCTCAATCCTCTCCCTCTACATGACGTTTTTTTATTTGCTTTGGAAAAATGGTGGAGTAACAATAGTATTAATCAAGTGGTGTTTTTGAGACTAGAGATAGTTAATTGTTACAGTAATGATTGATTTAGAGGGACAATAGATGGCGGCTGAAAAAAAATGGTGGTAAATTTGGGCTATTCGCTAAGTTCAAGGGTAAATTTGGGTCATTTCGCATAGATTAAGGACAAATCTGATCAATTTCCCTTGTAAAAAAAGCTAATGTGTTGGAATGTTTTGTGGTTAGAAAATAAGGGTAAATATGTAGTACTCCATACCACTTTTGTAAGGCAAGATTATGTTTGATCTCAACTATTAATGGAGGACAAATTAAATTTGAACAATTTCTGAAGTTCATAACCAAAATTTTGACGTTTTACATTGTTAATCCTAGAAGTCAAATCAGGTTTAGTTCACTGTGACAGAGGAAGCATTGCTTCTTGATGATATAATTGATGAAAAGGGTTATTTGATTTAACTCAAAAAATGTGACTAGTTTTGAAACTAAGAGAATGTATATATAGGAGGTTACATCATGTGATGGAGTTTGAATTTAAGCCTAATTTGCATGATTTCTCCTTTAAATGTCTCTACATCAAGAATCCTATTTTGTTCCGTACATTGTCTAATTATCACACTAATTTCACCTAAATCCAACTATCGATTGGTCTTTTGCTTTCTGACTTAGATTTCATGCTACACATTCATTGACCTCTCAAAAGGTTGGATCTTGGATGAATGGGCCCAAAGAATTTTGTATATCCGTTGAATTACTTATGAGAAGTATACGCAAAATTCGAAGAAGAGCATATCACATTCGATCTTTAGAAAATGTTATTTTATCTTGTATTTTTATAAGAAGTTATTTCCACATCTTGAATTTGAGACTTTTTATTATATGTTATTGTATATCACCTTAATCTAATAATATAAAAAATTACTCCATATGTAATATCGGTGCGTAAAAATCAACATAATGACATTATCATTAAGTCGCAGCTCGTCCGTTTTTAGCAGTTTCATAAACTATAAAGCAGCTGGTTGTGGAAGGCAGTTAAAATTTGGAAAATTTAGATATTTTGCCAATCAGCTAAAAATACTTACTAAGTTAAACCAAATATATAAAAATATACACTATTATCATGATGGGGACTGTTCAGTGTAAAAACCTCTTAAAATTTTAGAGCTTCCCTAATTTAGATATTAATCATGGGGCCCAAAGTAATTAAAGGAACAGATGCGGTCCTATCCAAATATTACATGGATAACCAAATGTGTTGGGCCAAGATTGACTCTAAATCAGAATGCCAGACTTGCAAGCCAAGAATTTGCAATATTTGATAGTAACGCGTGCCAAATTAGATTATGATTCAAATGATTATATGCATCTAAAATCTTCATATAATCGGCTATGGTAATGCGGTGATAGATTTTAACTAGAAAATCTCTATATACCCGTCTGGCTATAACTAACTCACCTACTGGGTGAATAGAATCCGAGAATGGTGCGCTTCTGCCATGATTCATTCTCTGGGTCCGTCTACAAGGGGAACACATAATCTGCCTCGGTACCTCAAAGTACCGTCATTTTCCCCTTGTTCAAAAGTCGTAGTCCCATGCTTGTGAATCCCCTCTTTCAGCTGCAACAAGTAGAGATCACTAAACTGCTTTTCTTTCACCTCGGCTACTAAGGAGGATTCGGACTTGTTCTGTGCGACAACACCACCATCTTCGGAGTCCATGAGTCAAACTCCTAGACTGGATGGTTGATGAATCTCCATCGTCATGATTTTCTTACCTTCCTAAACATGAGCTAAACTTCTCATGGATCGCCGACTAAGAGCATCGACTATCACATTCGCTTTCCCTGGATGGTAGAGAACATCTATATCATAATCATTTATCAATTCGAGTCACCTCCTCTGCCTGAGATTCAACTCCCACTGTTTGAAAATATACTGCAGGCTCTTGTGATTTGTGAAAATATCAACGTGAACTCCATACAAATAATGACGACATATCTTGAGTGCAAAAATCATGGCTGCCAATTCTAAGTCATGTGTCGGGTAATTCTTTTCATGAGGTTTAAGCTGTCTGGATGTATAAGCTATAACCTTACCATCCTCTATTAAATGTCACGACCCAAAGCGGAGGGCCGCGACAACACCTCGACCGTACCTGTCGGGCACCACTAACCACACACTCACCACTTAATCATATTCAAATATGGACTGAGCCCAGATAGATTATATAAAGTTCCAACCCAAAAGCCCCAACTTACACATTTATATACCAAGGCCGACAAGGCCATACATGACAACTAACCACTAGACACTTATCTATAAGCCTCTAAAGATTAAAACATACCATGACCAGACCGCAACTCCGAAACAAATAGAATGCTCCAAATATCAGCTGAACCAGCAACCTACTAGTGCGAACCGTCACTCTCTCAATATGAACCTGCGTGCATGAAACACAGCGTCCCCAACAAAAGGGACGTCAGTACGACTGATGTACTGAGTATGTCAGGCATAAGAAATAACATAGCAGAGATATATCATAGTATGAAACAGAAATAGTTGAACATCAGTAAATGCCTCCGAGGGCCCTAATACACATGCCTAAATGTTATGCACAATGCAGTATACATATACATCAGTCTCTTCGGGCATCTTCCTTACCATAAGGGCCTCTGTGGGCATCATACCATATATTGGTAAACAAATGTATAAATGATGCAAATGCGGTATATATATATATATATATATATGCAACCAGTCCCAATATATATTAGTATTGCAGATCGTTCAACCCGTCACATCATCACATCACATTATCACATCATATTGGTCTCTTAGGCCTCTTTTGTGATAGTTTGTACCAGCTGCAGGTGGTGTGCGTATATAATGCCTTTTCCTTTCCCAATATCCCCTATATATATAATATTTACCATATAGTAATGTGCATAGCACAAGTGGTCCAGGGTAATATATGAATGCAATGCAAATGAGATTGCATGAATGACAATAACACATCATGGCCCAATAGCCTTGTACCTTTGGCTAACACTGTGAAAATTAACATCTTTTCCGTATGCCTCAATAAGGACTTAGAAACATACTTAAACAATCTTTTAATATAAGAGTCAATAACATGATCATTCTTAACTACTAAGAGTAGAGTACTTTATGGAACAATATTTCGGTTATGTTTTGTACGTAGAATATGCCAAAAGGAAGAAATAGCCTTGCATACCTTGTTGTCAAAATTATCTAAGTTCTGCGGTCCTCGTAAGCTCTATGAACAATTATCTACACCATATGAATGATTTAAGTCATAATTAGACCAATACACCATTAATAGAGTCATTGAGACATTTTATCGAATATCTTATATGCGTAAAACCTATATTTCATCTATATCGAAACCTATGCATGTAGTGAAACACCCAGCCCTCTTAATCCTTTTTCTTACTGCTACAATATCCAAAACAGTACAACAATTTCACATGCAACCCCAATACCTTACAATTGCGGTAGTCCCGACAACACCCAACCCAAACTTAACATTTTCGATAATTATTTTAGAGCTAATGGCAAGAATCATGTTCTGTAATTTGTATAAACTTTAGGAACAAGAAATATTACCTTTGTTAGACATAGCGACGAGAATCGTCGGAATATCTTTCGCCCAAATCAGTTTTTGACAAGCAGAAACAAGACCCAAAAATCGATTCAAGCTACAACTTCTTAGACCCAAGATCTCGGCTTGGTTTCTGAGTCTCTAGGCTTGTTTAAGGACTCGATTCTACTGGAATTAAAGTTTAAAACGCTCTAAATTTCCCTCGCAGAAGCTTACGGGAATTCCCAATTTGGTCGAGAACTTCCAGCGATTATCAATTAAGACTCATTCCTTCTAATTGAAGTGTGGTAAGTGCTTTTCTATGGAAGGATTTCTTCAGAATCATATGAAGATGAAGGCTTTTAGTATAAGAGAACAGTGCATGTGTGGAGACTGGTGAAGCTCTGAAGCTGCCAACGATCGGTTGTTTAGACTTAGTCACCCCAACCATATGTTTATAATATAACACGTAGATCCCACTATATATTGTCCCTGGTTATAATTAATTAATCCCATAATTAATTAATTATACACGCAACTAAATTCTCGATCCTGATTCACTTAAATCCCGATGACTTATAAAATCCTCTTATACCTAATGTCATAATTCCTATAATATGACACTAGTCTATAACCTATTTGAAGATATAAAATTATTATTATTACTCCCCATCGTTGCACTTGTTAGATCCAAAAAAAATTTCGGGATCACATCCGTCTATATACTAATTTCCTTACTAGTATATGTAAGTACAACATAAATTTCTCGAGGTCCGGGTTTACTGGACTACGTTTGTGTGTTCAAACCATTACCCGAAAATACAGGGTGTTACATTAAATTACACCCAAGACCAATACCTGAAGCATCATAATAAAAAACGAACCCCTTTGTTCCCTCTGGCAATGTCAACACTGGAGCAAAAGTCATCCTTATTTTTAATTCTTCGAAACTATGCTCACATGCATCTGATCACTTAAATTTAACTTTATTTTGAGTCAATCTAGTCAACAAATCTGAGATGGAAGAGAAATCCTCTATGAAATGCCTGTAATAGTTTGCCAGACCTAAGAAACTTCGTATCTCTGAGGTGAGGTGGGTCTTGGTCAATTCTTTACAACTTCTATTTTCTGAAAATCAACCTGGACGCCTTCACCTGAAATCACATGGCCTAAGAATGTCACTGACTTAAGCCAAATTTCACACTTGAAAAACTTAGTATAAAGCTCGCGGTCCTTAAGTGTCCACAATACACTTGGTAATGAATCCCTTATCAAGGAGATCTTTCAACTGGCCTTTTAATTATCTTAACTCATTTGAAGCCATTCTGTATGGCGGAATAGATATCGGCTTAGTGTCGGGAAGTATATCGATTCCAAAATCAATCTCCCTGTCAGGAGGAACTTTGAGAAGATCTTCTGGAAAGACTTTTGGAAACTCATTGACAACCGATACAGATTGAAGAGTTGGGCTCTGGGTATTTGCATCCCTAACCCGAACTAGATGGTGAATATACCCCTTGGATATCATTTTTCTTGCTTTAAGATAGGAAATAAACCTACCTAAGGGTGCTACTGCATCACCCTTCCATTCTATGACTGATTCACCGAGAAACTCAAAACTAACAATTTTAGTTCTACAACCTACTATGGCATAACATGATGACAACCAATCCATATCTATGATCACATCGACGTCTACCATTTCTAACTCTACTAAATTGGCTATGGTAATGCGGTGATAGATTTTAACTAGACAACCCCTATATACCCGTCTGGTTATAACTTACTCACTTACTAGAGTGAATACCTCAAAAGGTTTGTGTAACTTTTCCGGTTCTATCCCAAATTTCTTAGCAAAAATTGGGTTATATATGACATAGTGGATCCAAAATCCATAAGAGCATAAACGACAAAAGTGAAGACTGTTAATATACTTATTATGACGTCTGTACGAGCCTCTGAATCCTGAAGACCGGCTAAAGCATAAAGGCGGTTTGGACCTCCGCCTGTGTTACCAAACTTAGCCGCACCACGCTTTGATTGGGCCTGAGAATTGCGATTGACTGCTGAATTGGTGGATTGGGCTACATTACCACTAGTATCTTGTCATGCCGATGTGCAATCCTTTAGAAAGTGACCCTTCTGACCACAACCAAAGCAATCATCCATGCCTGAATGACACACCCCTGAATGCCTCTTACGACAAGTGTTGCAAGTAGGATGCTAGAAACCCCTGTGACCCACGCTGACCTATGACTGTGAGCCTGTTGCTTTGAAGTTCTGCCTCTTATTATCATTCGTGAACTTTGGAGCTGGAGCATTGATTGAAGATGGAGCACGTCCTGATGACTTAAATTTGAAGAATTGTCTGCCTCCACCTCCCTCATAACTGAAGTGACCAGAAGACTTGACCCTCTTATTGAACTCCATGTCTTTCTCTTTCTGCAAGGCTTCCTCCTCCTTCAACCTACTCTCATTACCTTGTACGAAAACAACCATCTTTGTAATTATTATCTCTATGTTCTGAGCTGTGATATTACCTACATCGTACAAATAGGGATTAAGACCATACACAAAATGTCTAACTCTTGCCCTCACATCCGGAACCATATGCGAATCATACTTTTCCAAAGAGACAAACCGGAGATAGTATTCCTTAACACTCCTGCCTAAGCTTTTCAAATTCTACAGTCTTTGCCTCTCTGACCTCTATTGGCAGAAAGTGTTCAATAAAGGCATCAACAAACTCATCCTAAGTTGCTGAAGGTGCATCTTTCCCACGGGACTGCTCCCATGAGTCATACCAGATGTTGGCAACATCCTGCAACTATTAAGCTCAATACTATGTTGCCTCTACCTCATTAACATGAGTAACACAGAAGATTTTCTGAAGCCCATTAATGAAATTCTGAGGTTCCTCGGTCTTACTTGACCCTGTGAACATCGGAGGGTCCATAAGAAGAAACTCACGAGTTCTGAAACTGGATGACTCTCCATTAGTTCTCGTGCTTGAAGTCATTCCCTGACGTTGGGCTTGAGCATCTACAAGTTGGGTGAGTAACTGAATAACTCCCCTAACATCCGAATTAGTAGAACTAGGCGGTGGAACTGGGATATCCGCAGGCCCTGTGGTATCAGGTGTTGTTGTACCCGAATTGGCTCCCTGAACCTGAGTATTTTCCTCATGAGCAGCACTAGCACCAGCCCTCTTGCTTATAGCTAGTTTTCTTTTCGCAGGCATTTTTCTGAAATAGTTAATACGCACGAGTTAGAAGGATATCCTGAAGGTATAGCTCTAACTTCACGATCTAGAGTACAAAGAAGTGAGACAATCCTAAATGTCTTGGTGGTCAACTGTTTATATGTGTGGGGCCCTCACACACATAAAGGTGACCCCATTGGATACAGTTTCATAGACTCCCTAAGACAGTTGAACCTAGTGCTCTGATACAAAGCTTTGTCACACCCCGAACCATGGCTTGGGCGACACACGACACTCGGTGCCTAGCTGCATGTGACCGAGCGAACCACATGGTTGCTGAATCAACATGGGCACCAAAACAAACTATAGTAATGATTGGAAACATGTAATCCGAGTTGCTGAATTTATAATCTGAAAGTATATTACGAAAATAGTATGAAAATAATAATATTAACATGTCTGACATACTGAACTAGTCTAGTTTATGAAACCTTTAAAACATGAGTCTGCAAATCTGTGTATCAGGATAAGGCCCTCGCATACCTCTACTAATAAAATATAATAGAAATAATAGACTGATACCCCGAATGAGATAGGACTCACCAAGCATCTGATAGTGGGGCAATCCTACTAAGCATATCTGTCGTCCTGAATTGAGTGCACCAATCACAGAGACATGTACAGTAGTATCATTGTGGAACCTATTAAACTTTTGGTAATAAATGATATACATCAAATGCATGTTTTTACCTCCTCGAAATAAAATCAAACCCGTTTCTCCACATAGAGTTATGCAATTATTTGACACCTTTGGTCAAATTTACATAATGAAAGACTCAAATTTTCTACTAGAACTTTAGAAGAAGTCAAGCTGCTACCATTTATATTTCTGTAGTAAACAAAGAAGCTAAGAGAAAACTCATAAAACTTACGTACATTATATCTCACACGACCAATAAAACTAATGAGGACGGAATGTGATTTTAGTTTTGGTTATTCCAAATGAATGAAAATAAAACGAAGAAAGAAAAGGTCAACCAATTAGCTAATGTGTCACAAGGGCTCGTATATTCTGAATAAGAGGAAATAACTAATGCAATTAAAGAAAATAGGCGAAACTTACTATTTTAAGCTAAGATTTTGGAATTTTTATATACTTTTGGTATAATATCAACTCCTGCCATAAAAAAAATATTTCTTTTTTTTTAGTTTCCCACTCGATGTCCAGTTACAGCATTGAAGCTCGACTATATCCGGATTCGCGTCGCATAAGGCTAATTGGGGGAAGTGCTCCCTACCCAAGGATTTTTTCATACTAAGGCTCGAACTTAAAACCTCTAGTTAAGGAAGAAGCAGTCACATCCGCTGCACTACATCCTTTGGTGGTTAAAAAAAATATTCTGTTTTGCCCTTACCCTAATAGATCTCCAATTTGAAGGAACTTAAATAGTCAAACGTTGAGGGGTATTTGGACCTTTTTCGTCAAAGAATTTTAACTCGTATACCCCACTCATTTCACGCTTGAAGCTCGTTAATGACAAGGACAATACAATAGCGGCTCAATGAAATTTGTCACCCAAAGTGAAACCATAATATAAGGCTTTAAATATCTTTCATAAGATCTAGATACCAATGATGAGACGAAAAGAATTACTTCTTGTTCTATGGATCAATCAAACGAGACAAGGGAAATAGTGAATTCGGGAAAATTGAATTGAAATTGAAAAGCAAATAGTTAGAATCATAAAAAAGCTACAAATATACATTGAGGAGGAAAAAACAAAATTGAAGAGGGTGGTAAAGGTACTAACTATAAAGAAAGAAGTAAAATTGTTATAATTTATCCATTCATTCGGATAACCCTGACCAAATCCCAAACAAAAAAAACTTTAAATCCTTTGCTTAATGATAATTATATAAATTATATGTTATATATAATAATACTTTCTAGTATAGTAAGGGTATTAAATTTTTGGGGGCCTAAAGCAATGAATTCGATGACTTTACCATTGAGCCAACCCTAGGACAATATATGATAGTAAGATTTATTAACGAGTAACGACGATGATATGGATGAATCAAAGTTGAAATAGAGAGGAAACTTGAGAGATTTCAGATAGTACGGAGCCAAACTTGAACCTTTTCTTAGAATGTATTAAAATGAACATTTTATAAGAAGTATAATAAAATTCTTAAATTTAAATTCTCATCTTAAGTTTGTGGTCCTCTAAGTAAGCCAGGTGCTTATAAATTAGTTTGCAGGTGCTTCTCTACATTTAGTCAGGTTTGTGTCAATTTAGAGGTGTGGCTTTGCTTTGGGCCATAATTTGAGAACTAAAGCCTAAAGACATGGGAGATGCATAGTCCTAAGTTATTTCACTGCTTTTTTGCTTATTTGATTCAATTTAGAGCTTCAGTTAATGACACCCACCTTTAACATGTCAAATGAAAAAGACTCTCACATAAGATTTGTTTGTTGTTATGCGTTAAAATGTATAACAAAAAATAGAATATTCCCCTTGTCTTGGTTGAAATTATTTTACAATAATTCAACTGAAGGAGCTTAGGTGAAAAGAAAAGAATATCTCACTGGGCCTTGTCTATATGTGAGATGCAGTGTTTTTCTTAACATATATTTAATAGGATAGTAGACAAAAACCCACAGAGATAATATATGTAGTGCTTAGAGGGTGAAGCCCACTTGCCTAATCGTGACTAGTATGGTTGAATTAGTTGTGAGTGAGTAAAGAAATAAACTAAGCATTTTCTCAATCACCACATCCCAGCCATATATATAGCCTTTTATAGGATTTGATCAAGTATAAACTTTTTAGATAGTACAGTCACTCTATTTCTACTTATGATAACTGGATAATAAAACACTCCACTTCAACATATCTTCATAATTGGAACAAGTTTAGAAACATAATTGTTAGGACAAGCGTTTATCATCGTATCAAAAGTTATAGCGGATAGCAAGGGCTCAAGCCACCCCAGCCCCCTCGTGAGCCTTATCATAGGCAGGATATTGACGTTACCCAACAATCTCCCTCCCAACACCTACCTTAAGCAGCATGTTGCTCTTGGGAATCGAACTCATGACCTTAGCTTTGATGCCACTTGTTAGGATCAAGCGCTTATCATCATGCCAAAAATTATAGCGGATAACAAAAGCACAACTTTATTTCTTTACTAAACCCACCAAGCAAGCGACATGTTCTATCGTGACTTCGATCCGGACCACCCCAACCCCCTCGTAGACTATGCCATAGGCAAAATGTTGGTGTTACCCAACAATAATTTTCAAAACCAAGTATGGGCTGATCAAATGCAAGCTAGTTATTGAGCATTATAGGGCTTACAAAAGGACTTAAATTAGTTATCATTTTCATCAAATTACTAATTAATACTTATAAAACTTAAACACTAAACCAATTGGTAAAATTAAACTCTGCAATAACGACAAATGATCATTTAATGCTGTTGGGAACACTAAGTGAAAGGAGCTTCTATAGCATCCCATTCCTCAAATGTGAATCCATTCTAAATCCTTCATAATCTTTCTAGTTCTTCCCAGTCTCTTTCATCTATTGGATCACCCCAAATATATTAAACTTCCGTGAGACTTATCCAATTGTCTAAATCCGAGTAGTATATGTATATGTATATGTATATGTATATGTTTAACGACAAATTGCAGATACCATTACGAAAGAAGCAAAAAACAAAAAGAAGTTCTAGGGGTTGTACAAATACGTATCGATCGGTCAATTCAACGAGCTAGCTACTTGCATATATACACCACAAGCTGTGGGATTTTAGCGCGGTGTAAGTCATAAGAATTAATGTCGATCTCTGAAGCATAACATTAAAATTCATATGAATAAGGACATACAGTGATCCAAGCTTTATTCAAGAACCATAGACGGTTGATTCTTTCATGCAATTAGATTGAAAGAAATAATCCCCTTGATTATTTTCATTGATTGAATAGCTATATATACAAGTTACATATTTTTATAATAGGAAAATCTTTTTCCTATTCTACTTCTAAATCCTTATTCTACCATAATTCTAACTATACAATTATGGTAGGTGTATAACTCTAATTAAGGTATCCTTTTCATTACAATATACTACAAATATATATACCATATATACACTTATCCTATTGTTACTTGGATCTGCAAAGAAGGTCGAGAGGCCCACCGCATCGCCCAAATCTGCCGGACGATCCCAATCGCTTTTGTCGCTCACCGTGATGGGATCGCCGCCGCTGCCATCGCTTCACCGCCAGTGGTCGCCCATCGCTTTGTTGCTGCTTGTATACCTGTGATATATACTGCTGTATATTCAGTGTATATCACAGGTATATGGCCTTAGTTTAACACACCCCCGCAGTCATAGCGGGCGGTTTTCGAACGCTGAGACTGTCCCTAAAATCTTCAAAGAGAACCGCTGGTAGACCCTTTGTAAAGATGTCTGCAATTTGATAACGAGATGGGACATGACATACACGAACTTGACCCTTTGCAACCTTTTCACGGACAAAGTGAATGTCCATTTCGATATGCTTGGTGCGCTGGTGTTGAACAGGGTTACCTGAAAGGTAGATGGCACTAATGTTATCGCAATATACCAATGTTGCCTTCTGAATGGGACAATGAAGCTCCAAAAGCAAATTACGTAGCCAACATGACTCGGAGACCAATTCGCTACCCCTAGATATTCTGCCTCTGCACTGGAGCGTGACAGAGTTGCTTCACGTTTTGCCGACCATGAGACCAAGTTGTTGCCAAGGAACATACAGTAGCCAGAAGTCGACTGTCTGGTGTCGGAACAACCACCCCAATCAGCATCCGTGTAAGAGACAAGTGTGGATGTAGATGACGGATACAAGCGCAACCCATAGTCCAGTGTCCCCTGTATATACCGAATGATGCGTTTTATTGCATTCATGTGCTCAACTCTGGGGTCATGCATGAATAAACACACATGCTGAACCGCATATGTAATATCCGATCTGGTAAAGGTAAGGTATTGGAGAGCCCCTGCAAAACTGCGATACCGGGTCGGGTCCTCGTACGGTGCACCTGCTACGGCACTGAGCTTTGGGTTTGCATCAACTGGCATGGAAGTGGACTTACAGGATGACATCCAGCCCTCTCGATGATCTCAGCAGCATACTTCCGTTGAGACAGAAACAACCCTCTTGAATGACGTTTGACAGTAATTTCCAAAAAATAACTCAAGGGCCCCAAGTCTTTCATAGCAAATTCAGAACTGAGCATGGCCATGATAGACTGGCGCAAAGCATCGGAGGAGGCAGTCAAGATGATATCATCCACATACAACAGAATGTAGGCCAAGGACGAACCACGGCGGTAGATGAACAAGGAATTGTCTGACCGGCTATGAATGAACCCAATAGTTGAAACAAAATCAGCAAATTGTGTATACCAGGCCCGTGGAGACTTCTTAAGCCCATATAGTGATTTCTTCAATAAACAGACATGATGAGGGCGGTTGGGATCCCTGAAACCCAACGACTGATGCATATAGACTGTTTCCTTGAGATCACCATGTAGAAAAACATTCTTGACATCTAACTGATGAATTGGCCAAGTCTTTGAAAGAGCCAAGCTAAGCACAGTGCGAATGGTAGCCGTTTTGACCACCGGACTAAACGTCTCACCACAATCAATTCCAACCTGCTGAGTCTTACCATCACCAACAAGTCGTGCCTTATGTCTAGCAAAAAACCCATCTGAATTCTCCTTATGAGCAAAAATCCACATAGACCTGATAATATTAATACCATATGGACGGGGCACCAACTCCCACGTCTTATTATCAATAAGAGCATTATATTCATCAGTCATAGCAATTTTCCAATTAGGGTCATTTAATGCGGACACAGGATTGCGGGGCAAGGGGGATTTAGAGACATCAGAATGTAAATTAAAATATCTTTTAGGTGTAAAAATACCCCGATGACTACGAGTGTCCGGTCTATGACTCGAGGAAGAATTGATGGAAGTTTCGAAATTTTTCGGGCTCGGGACGGTGGCGGCAGCGGTGGGCCTTGGCCCAAATCGGTAAAGGTCGGAATCAGATTCTGGAGCGATTCGAGGTGGTGGGCAGCCCGATTCTTTGGAACATTCGATGGCTGGATTTTGTGAGTGTGGCAGATCTTGTTGGTCCAATGACGATGGGCCATTGGAGGATTTAGATGCGGAGATGTCTGAAAAATTCTGAATAATATACGGGGATATTTGGTCATCCAAAAAATTATATGACTGAGGTTCGGGAGTATGAACTTTCGTAAATGGGAATTGAGTTTCATCAAAAATGACATGGCGATTGATTATGATTTTCTTAGAGGATAAATCAAAACACTTATAACCACGATGATTTGACGGATAACCCAAAAACACACACGGGGTAGACCGAGCCTGAAGTTTGTTAATTATGGTGGATAGGAATAACGGATAACACAAGCACCCAAAAATTCGAAGGTGAGAATAAGAAGGGTTCTTATTATATAGGATTTTGAGTGGGGAAGAATATGTCAGACCTTTAGACGGAATTATGTTCAGAAGGTAAGTGGCCATTTGTAGAGCATGATGCCAAAAATATGGAGGTATGGAGGCATGTATTAGGAGAGTTCGGACAATGTTATTTATGGAACGAATTTTGCGTTCGGCTTTCCCATTTTGTGAAGATGTATGAGGACATGAAAAATGAAAATTTATCCCATGAGTAGCACAAAATTCTCGAAACTCCCTATTGTCATACTCTTTCCCATTATCACATTGAATATTTTTTATTTCTCTTTCGAATTGAGTACGAATGAACGCTCTAAATTTTATGAAGACGGAAAACACTTGTGATTTATTCGCAATTGGAAACGTCCACAAAAATCTAGAATAATCATCTAAAAAGAGAACATAATATCGATGACCCATTGAACTAAGAACAGGAGATGTCCATAAGTCGTTATGAATAATGTCAAATGGCATAGAAGTATGAGACTTGGAGTCTACAAATGGCAACTTAACAATTTTTCCTAATGAACAAGACTGACAAATTGGAGTACGACTCGTACCCTTACAAGAAATAAAGTTATTTTTATCTAAAGCTGATAAAATAGAAGATCCCGGATGACCCAGACGAGCATGCCACATGGAAGGAGAGATGGCTGCAAAAGCTGATGGCAAGGCTGGACTCGATGGACTGAAACCGGGAATGATAGGATACAGATCCCCCCTACTATCACACCTCATGAGATGACTCCCCGTCTTGAAATCCTTCACAGAGAAACCGAAAGGGTCAAATTCAACAGAAACAGAATTGTCATTTGTGAACTTTCGGACAAACACTAAATTTTTAATCAATTTAGGAGCATGTAAAGTATTTTTCAAGAGTAGTGGTGGATTGGGAGGAGACAATGTTTTCTGACCATACCATAGAATTGGAATAGAACTGTCATTACCAATAATTATCCCCCGAGGGGTGCTCAAATTGGAATAAGATGAGAGAGTACCTGATTCGGAAGTCATGTGAGTAGTGGCCCCGGTGTCCATGTACCAATTTCGGTCCGGTTGAGACAATCCCAACGTGTGCATCGCGGCCTCGATATCGGTCTGAGTGGGGCGTGCTTCATGGTGGGCTTGCGGAGTGGGGCCCGAGGACTCTGGCCGCGGCCGAATTGTGCCGTAATCGCTTTGTGGGTGTCGTTCTTTGGGCCATCGCGATGGCCGCCAATGCTGGGTATTGGGCCTGGGTTGCGACCAGCTGGCCGGAAGCTATTCTTTGGAGGGTGCGGGTTCCACTGCCAATGGCCCCACTGTTGGGCCCACGGTGGTGGTGGCCCACTGTACCCTGGATGGGACCCACCGCCTGCTTGTTGATCACCGGAACTGCCACCAGGCCCGCCTCGTTTGCCCCCGCGGTTTTTGTTATTTTTGTGATTATTCTTGCCGCCACCATTATTATGGTTTTGGCCCGAATTATTAACAAAACCCAAAGAACTAGGAGAGGATGCCACCATGACAACTGGGTTTGCTCCGGTAGCCGCCTTTTTAGCCAAACCGGTTTCTTCCAACGTCAGCATGGAGTGGGCTTGATGAAAGTCGAAAAGAGGGTTGCTTTGGCGAAGGAGAGTTCCAACACCATTATAGGCCTCCAAAAGACCGGCAACCAACTGTAGAACTAGACGATTATTTGTTACTGGTGCGCCAACATTACGGAGTTGATTCGCCAACTCCTTTAGTTTCTTGCAATATGCAGAAACGTTCGGAAATACGTCCATTCAAATGAGAGAAAATTCCTGCTCGAGTGTGACGACACGGGAATGTTGGTTGTCTTGGAATATGTCACGCAATCTATTCCATGCAGCCATAGCCGTGGTATCGGGCTCCATAATCGTCTGTAGAAGGTCCACTGAAATAGTGGCGTATATCCACCGAAGAACGGTAGCATCAAGTGTAATCCATAACTCCGGAGCGGGAGGAATGATGTGATGAAGAACTTGATAAGATATAGCGTGAATTTTAAACAACTCCGCCCACGTTGCATATTGAACGTTTTCCATCTCAAGGACAATAGGGACACTTAGCTTGATATTGGAAACCGTGAGGGCAGGGTGAAAATTGTTCTTAGACATATTTGAAAGAACAAGGAAGGAGGTTAAATTTAAGAGAGGTTTTTTAGAGCGGAAGACAAAATTTTGGAGAGAAAACCCGAGGGGGGGGTTCTCGGCCACAAGGCAAAAGTTGAGAGAAAACTTTTGTGTAGACCTAGTCCTTTGATACCATGAAAGAAATAATCCCCTTGAAAGAAATAATCCCCTTGATTATTTTCATTGATTGAATAGCTATATATACAAGGTACATATTTCCATAATAGGAAAATTCTTTTCCTATTCTACTTCTAAATCCTTATTCTACCATAATTCTAACTATACAATTATGGTAGGTGTATAACTCTAATTAAGGTATCCTTTTCATTACAATATACTACAAATATATATACCATATATACATTTATCCTATTGTTACTTGGATCTGCAGCAGTGGCCGAGAGGTCCACTGCATCGGCCCAAATCTGTTGGACGATCCCACTGTTTTGCTGCTCACCGTGATGGGCCTGCTGCATTTCTGGGCCATCGCCCATCGCGATGGGTCATCCACTGCTTTGTTGCTGCTTGTATACCTGTGATATATACTGCTGTATATTCAGTGTATATCACAGGTATATGGCCTTAGTTTAACATAGATAAACAAGGTACTCCCTCCGTTCAGTTTTACTTATTCACTATACTAAAAAAAAATTTTCACTTTTACTTGTCTACTTTAGCATAGGATAGACAAACTTCTTTTTCTTGTTTTACCATTAACATTGATTACTCATTTCAAAATTATTTTTCTAAGTCTATTGAGACTATACATCAATTAATATGGGTATAATGGTAAAATATATGTCATGCCCCGAACTATGGCCTAGGCGATACACGACACTCGGTGCTTGGCTACATGTGATCGAGCGAACCACATGGCTGCTGAATCAACATGGGCATCAAAATATACTATAGTAATGATTTGAAACATGTAATCCGAGCTGCTGAATTTATAATGTGAAAGTATATTGCAAAAATAATTTGAAAATAATAATATCGACATGTCTGACATACTGAACTAATCTAGTCTATGAAACCTCTAAAATATGAGTATGCAAATATGTGTACCAGGACAAGGCTCTGGCATACCCCTACTAATAAAACATAATAAAGAAATAATAGACTAACACCCCGAATTAGATTGGGATCACCAAGCAGCTAGGGGTGAGCGGGTCCGGATACCCTAACTTTTTTGACTAACACCCCGAAAGACGTT
This sequence comes from Anisodus acutangulus, assembly GCA_029783415.1. Lineage (NCBI taxonomy): Eukaryota > Viridiplantae > Streptophyta > Magnoliopsida > Solanales > Solanaceae > Anisodus > Anisodus acutangulus. The sequence continues at coordinate 9,663,896 of CM056503.1, read as the reverse complement.
TTCGCACGTAGATTGAAGCTCTACATACCTTATTCGCTATACGTGTCTTAAAAATCTGAACTTGGAAGAATAATCCCAAAGCTTGAACCTTGAAACCTTGAATTGAGTTTATCTTGAAAATCCTATGTTAAAAACATTGGATTCTACTTAGAATTCATTAGGATTACATTAGAATCACATGAAATCGCGTGAAAAAGACTTACCTTGGTGTCGAAGATGGTTAGGAAGAGAGAGCCTTCGTTCTAGGGTTTGTGAATTGTGAACAACTGATTTTGAAACTAAGTCTGTGTATTTATACTGGTTGTTGTCGGAGGAGTTTGACGGTCAATTCGATGGTCCGTCGAATGTTCAACGATCTGAGTCTGGGCCGTCAATATTTTGACAGTCCAGGTTGACGGTCCATAAAATCAGATTGTACTGTTATTTTTTGAGATTTTCAGAGAGTTCTGAAATCTGAAATTTTGAGACGGAGAAGATTGACCGGCGGTCAATAATTTGACGGTCCATACAATTGACCAACATGCCGTCAATTTCAAAAGTGAAATTGATGGTTCGTTTGACGGGCCGTAAAATATTTTACGGTCCGTAAAATATTTTACGGTCCGTATAATCCACCGTCGAATTCCATCTGCAGAACTAGATTTGGTTTTTCAACTTAAACTCCTTGTTTTGGTTTCTTAAACCTCTGAATCATAAACGTGGCTTAGTTTAGAGGTACGATATGTTACAATATAAACTTCATGTATTAATTCTTAAGGGCGTGCAAAGTCAAAAGTGGACAAGTAAAAGTGAAATGGAGTGAGTATATAAGAATCGGTCTCAAATTTCGAATTATATAAACGCAAAGTTAATTTGGCACATGCATGCATTAAATATTGGAGTACTCCTAAATTTATTTGATAATTATGCGCATTTAACGTAATAACTTGGAAAATGACGGTCTAAAATTTCATAGGCAAGATCTGTGGTGCTCAACATTGCCATAGCTACTAGCTATATTAATAGTGTATATTAATTGGCTGTCATAACATATATATATGCTCATCTAGATTTTCATTGAACAAATATTTTAGATCAATGGATAAAAAGTATTAATAAAACTTAATGTAGAAACCTTTAAGTTAGATACAGAATTATAGTTCAAGCGGAAAATAATATGTGCATACGCTACCGAAATCTACATTGCCTGCAAATTCGTGTAGGGCATTGAATTGATTTTACACCGTTGGTTGTATATTAAGTACAGTAAGAGACACTGAACTATATTCTTACAACATGATACACGACAGTTTAATATAAATGTAATTAAATACGGGAAGTATACATAAATGCTCTTAATTAACTTCAGTTAATATCTGGATCATTAACCATGAAACTTCCAAATTTCTGCCATTTTCCCCATGTCTACTTTGTCGACTATTTTTCAGTTTTATTTACCTCCTATTCGCGTGACCGTTATTACTGTTATTGTCTCCAAAATTTGGTATCTTTAACTTTCGATTTCCTTATGAACATGCATGACATAGATGATAGATGGTGACAATTTTGATGTATAATCATGTTAAGCTCAATCTCAATCATCAGTTATTAAAAGGATCAAAAAGGAAAAGAAGAACCCCAAAAGTAATGTCTTAGCCATCTCTATTTCTATTAACAATTGTAATTTTTTAAAATAATGTTGAAGAGATAAGTTCTCATATGGGACTGAAAAGAAGAAACGTAATATAGTACATAATATTTTCTTAATGAGAATTTTATCTTATAGAATCAGCTAACACATTGGAAATAATAAAGGCATCATGAGTGTCCTTCACCCAAACAGTCAGTGTTGTCACAGCCTGAGAAGTACATTGCAAGTTTTGGGAGGTGACCTGCATTTTTTGCTTCTTTTGGAATATGTCTACATTCAATAGTTTGGGACAACTCCATCAAGTTCCAATCCCATTTAAAAAGTCCTGTGAAAATGATTTTTCTAATTAAAATAGATAAAATAAGTTTTACAAGTGACATTCAACCAACTATCAATTACTATCACTCAACCCACCAAACCCCAACCCACTCCCACCACTCTATGCACCGCCACCCCACCCCACCCCACCCCAAAAAAATTATTAATTTCTTTTTATTTTTTTTGGTTTTCTATCCTACTTTCCCGCCCCTTCCACATCACCCCTCACCCCCTCCCCAACCCAAATTTTTTTTTAAAGTTTTGAACATTTTTTGGTTTTCTACCCCCTCCCGGCCCGAAATTTTTAACTTTTTAGAAAAATAAGTTATTAATTTTTTTTGTTTTTAACAAAACAGCCCCTCCAAAAAATTAATTTTTTTTAAATGAATTTTACCACCCCACCAATCCCCCCCCCCCCCACTCCCTTCCGAATTTTTTAGTTCATATATTTTATTTTACTTTTAATAAAATTTTATAAAAAAAAAGTATTTTGTTGATAGATGTCAGAGATGTCTCTGCTCTAATACATATCATATTGAATTAAATGTCCACCTATCTATAAGATTATTAATCTTTAATCCTCCTCACGGTATTGTATTAATCTCAACAAGGCATACTAGATTTAAATTCCATCAAGCAAATACAATTTCTCTTTCAAGCTATGATTGAATTTAATACAGCTCTTCCAAGAAAATCTTAATGGTTACAACAAAAAAGGAAGGAAATGAATAATACAATAAGCAAAAGAAATTACAATGCAATCAATTAGTCTCCCCTTTGAGTTCTAATTTTCCTACATCAACTAGCAATTTAGAGTCCTCTAATTCTTTTCCATTTGTTTTTTTAAAAAACTTTACCACAACCCCATTACCAATATTCTTGTTCATTAACCTTGTACTACTTTGTATCATGCCCATTGATCTTGACTTACTCAACCTTACTGCGGGCATCTTCACAGCCAATCCTCCTTTCCTCCTAACCGTCTGATTATTGTTATCCAGATCCAACGGTTCAGATTCAATCTCACCAAGCGAACCAATAGATTTAGACCTAATAACTGGTTTTATTTCTTGATTTGTCTTATGTCCACCAATCACAACACTTCCTAAATCTACGCTCGCCACATCGGATACTTTCCTGTTTCTTCTAGTACTTCCAATTCTCGAGATCTTGACTATTTCCATACTATCATCCAAAGGCTCATATTTCATCACGCGCGCCGATTCCATCACACGCCCCACGCGCGCCACGCGCCGCCCTATGTTATTCCATATAGGCGAGCTCATTCGCTTACACACCACCTTTAACCAGTCCATCACCTCCGTCATCGCCGGCCGTTTCGCCGCCGTCTTACGGACGCAACGTGCCGCCACCACCGCTAGCTGCCGTAACACTCCGTCGTCCTCCGGTAAACCGATTCTCGGGTCACAAATCTCTGTATACTCGCCGGATTTAATCAGCGGCACCGCCCAATCCACCACTGACGGCGGACTATAATTAACATCAATAGCATTCCGGCCACTAATTATCTCTAATAACAAAATCCCAAAGCTAAAAACGTCAGATTTTGTACTGAGATCACCCGGTGCAAGATAAGCCGGGTCCAAATACCCTAACGTACCCGCCGGCGGCGTACTTTTTACCACAACATCTTCGACATGCCCTCTTAATGATAATCCAAAATCACCAAGACGAGCATTGAAGTTCCCATCAAGAAGAATATTCGACGATTTAATATCTCTATGAATCACGGGCGGATTCGAACAATGCAAAAAATGAACACCCCTTGCGATTTGTAAAGCAAATCTAACACGTCGAGTCCAGTTAGGAGGCTTCGAACAACAATGAAGCAATTCATATAAAGATCCATTTGGCATAAACTCAACAACAATCAATTTATTCTGATTGGACTCGTCTACTGCATAACCCAGCAAGTTAACTAGCCGAGGGTGATGCACTCTTGAAAGAATTTCAATCTCATTTTCGCTGGGACAATTGTTAGAACTGTTTAACTTGCTCCTTTTCACGGCTGCGATGAGTTTATATTGATGAATATGAGCTTTGTAGACATATCCATGGCTGCCTTTACCAAGAAGATTGTCTTGGGAAAATGCATTGGTGGCGGAGTGAAGATCAGAATAAGAAAATTCTCTGATTTTAAATGGTGTATGATTATGGGTATGTTTTTTTCGATTCTTTTTTAAGTTCCAGTTGTAAGAATCGCAGGTGGCAATTGCTGATTCTGCATTGCATGAAAAATAACCCATGAATAAAAAATGTGAATTGAATTAGGAAAGTATTGTTATAATGTGAGAGATGAAACATGAAAGTGAAGAAATTTTGGGGTTTGAGAAAATAGTGAAGAGAGAGAGGGGGGGAGAATAGTATACAAGGAGGCAGAGGCCATAACTGTGGAGACAGTGGGTGAAAGTTTGAGGTGGTCGTAAAGACATAAAGCGGTGGTAAACTTTTGCTTCTTTTTTTACTGCTTTTGTGAATATCGATTTGAATGGAATTAACCCCATAAAAATAAAAATTTGGGGGGAAAAACCAACAGAAAGAGGAGGAGGAAATGATTAAGAGACTGTTTGGATTGCTTATTTTAGATGATTTTAAGTAAAAATAGTTTTTATGCACTTTTGTAGTGTTTGAATAAAATAAGGCTGGCCAGTGGGCCGGGACGACCCGACCCCGGCCCGACCCCGTCCCGACCCCGCCCCGGTCCCGCCCCGACCCCGCTCTAAAAAAAAAATTTAAGGCGGGACTGAACTCGGGGCGGGGCGATGTCTCGCCCCGCTGAGCTCGCCTTGAGCCCGCCGGACCGAGCCCGAGCCCGACCAGCCCGACCCTTAAACCCTTTGCAAAAATGGCCGTTGCACCAACGACCATTTTAGATTATGTCATTGACAGCCATTTTAGGCCCCCCTCCCAACCCCCCCTACCCCTTAATATTTATTTTTAACCCATAAGTTATTATATTTACACTTTAACCCAATTTTTCAACTATAAATAACTCATTTTCTCTTCATCTTTCTCACAAATCTTCCTACAATCTCTCTAATTTCTCAATATATCTCTCTACATTGTTTGCTAAATATTCAATTTTATTAATTCATTTGGGATTTGGGAGTGAAGTTGGCAACTAGCTTGAGGATCTTCCATCGAGCAAAGTTTTAATTTTCAACCTCTCGATTACACGTCGACGTTACGTCGGCGTTTGGTACATTCGTTCCTTCATTAAATTATTATTGTCTGTTTATTTTATTTAGCGCACTTAATTTTATTGTCTTTAATTATTTATTATCATAATTAAAATGAAAGGATTAAAAGGTATGTTTAAGGGTAAGGGTAAGGGTGCTTCTTCTAGTAGAGGCAACCAGGGCAAGGGTACTTCTTCTAGTCATCTTATTCCTACACAGGATGATTTTGTTGATACTCAACATTTTCCTACAATACCATTAGATTTAGACGAGGAGTTATTTTACGGAACTCAAGAAGACTTTAATTTAGGCGATGATCTAGACGATACACCCACTAATATTGATGACAACACGCCCACTAGTACACCTTCAACTGAAATACCTCCTATTCCCCTAGTATGAGGCGAGGTCCAAAGAAAGCGACCATTAAAATCGGATGCATGGACATTTTTGATAGGGACGTAGAGAATCAAGTAGCCATATGTAAAATTTGTAAAAATGTTTTAAAATTTAAAAGCTGGAAAAGGTCACGGTGGGGCGGGGTTTAATTAGACACGTAGTAAGTGCTCATCCACTAGGTATGCCCAATACCAGGCTTCAAAACCGGTGCATAAGCGCCCGCTCCATCGGGACAAGGTTCACATACGTCTTGTCCGGGACCAAATCTGGTCAAATTAACCCTATGACGGGGATTGTAGGCTCTAAATACAACAAACATAGAGATAGGGAAGCAATATCAAAATTAGTTCTTTGTGGAGGGTTTGCCTTTTTCATTTCCTTCATCTCCGGTTTTATTCATTACATTAGAGATATATATAATCCTCGCTTTTAACGGTTTCCTAGGTCAACTGTTAAGAGAGATGTATTTAAATTTGCGCATGAATATCAACAATATTTACGTTTTCATTATATCATTTTAATGGCAAAGTATCTATCACGTCTGATATAGGTCGTAGTACTAACGACCATGATTATTTAAGCGTAACTTGTCATTGGATAGATTATAAATGGTCTATGCAAAAACGTATTTTAGCGTATAGATATATAGATGATAGGCACACTTGGTACTTTTATTGCAGAAAATATTTATCAAGTGTGCGATTATTACGAATTACCGATAAAATTATGACTATTACATTAGATAACGCTTCTAATAACAATTACGCAATTACAATGTTAAAAATAGTTTAGCTCCATCTTTTCCAGACCATTTTCATATAAAATGCGCGTGCCATATATATAACTTAATTGTAAAGGATGGTCTATCACTTTTTGAAGACATTCTTAGTAAAATACAATTTGCTATAAACTTTATTTTTAAAAGTAATAAAGTACAACGTAGAAAAGAATATAAAAAAACTTGTCACGATTGTGGACTACCTTATAGAAGAATTCCACAAGAAGTATCGACTAGGTGGAATTCTTTATACGAGCAACTACTTGTTGCTTATGACTATAAATTACCTATAACTTTATTTTTTAACTCTCATAATAAAAACCCAGGTGATATGATTTTAGATAGTGATTGGGTACAAATTTCCGAACTTATTGTATTTTTAGAGAAATTTTTTCAAGCAACAAAAGAATTTTCCGGTATATATTATCCTACTATTTCAACTATGTTATTTTATATAACTCTAATATTTTTATTACTTAGTGAATATATGGAAAAACAGGTTTATAAGGCAGCTATTAAAAATGTTTGTCAAAATAAAAATATTTTATTCCTATTCCTTCTATTTATATTATTGGTTACGTATTAAATCCTACTATTAAAATAGAGCGGTACTAAATCACTAATTGAAACTATTTACGATTGTATAGACGTACTACCACCTCCAAGTCCCAAAAATCTAAATCACCCACCACCTATTGAACAAACTAAAGAAGAAGTGTTGAATAGCGTAGAACACCAATGCAAAAATATATATAGATTTTATCAACAAGAAAATGCTAGTAACGCATCTGGCTACCATACCATCTTCTTCATCTTCAACACAACCTCACAAAGACATCTTTTCTGCGGCTAGTATTGAAAGCCTCGGAAATAGAATGTGCGGCCGCACCTCTACTAACCAAATTAGCGAGTTGGATATTTTTGTTTTGCGAGGGTTCTGCAGTATCAAGAAGTTATCAATGAATATGGACAAGAAGACTTCTTTGAAATCTTTGGAGGGGAATGAGAAGACCTTTCCGACACTTTCATTGATGGCTCGAGATGTTTTGAACATTCAAGCGTCATCAAGCTGCGTCGAAAGCGCTTTCTATGACGGATATCAAATAGGAGACCACAGACACTCATTGGCGGAGAGCTGACTTGGAAATTGCGGTATTATTGAGAGATTGGATCTGGCGGAGGCGGAGAAGGTGCGATCAACCAGGAGATCAACGAAGAAGATGATGAAAACTACAACGAAATCTTAGCAGAAGGTAGTGGAAGCGGCGTGGATCAATTTGATCAACAAATACATATTCCATAGAAGAACCACATGAAATCATCAAGCAATTAGAGCAGATTTTTTGAAAATGTAATTTTTAATTGCAATTTTATTATGTAATTTGCAACTTTTGGACAACACCATAAAGTTGCAATTTAGATTTTAGACAATTGTATTTGTATTACAAAAAATCATATGTCTATTAAATAATATAAGAGGCACAAAAACTTGACCTTGGGATGTTTTTATTACACTATCTTGTTTTGTTTATTGAGTTTTTATACATATGTTATTTAAAAAAAAAAAAAAGGAAAACCCGACCCGCCCGCCCGAGGCAGGCAGAGCGCCGCCCGTCTGAAGCGGGATCGGGATCGGAGCTGAGGGCTGAGCAGTCACTTGAGACCGACCCGCTAGGCCCGCTAGTCCGATCCAGGCCCAGGCTCGTCCTTGCCCAAACCCACTTGGACCGACCCGGGACGAGGCAGCCCAGCAGCCACCCCTAGAATAAAGTATAAAAGTATTTTTAAATATTTATTTTTAAGTTAAAATAATAAAAATAAATCAAAAGTTATAAGCTACAATTTCTAACTTATGATTTTTGGCTTATAAGTCAAAAGTCATAAAATTATCCAAACAAGCTCTAAATTAGTCCGTAATGTATGAGGCTATATTTGATGTTTAGGGGTCGTTAGGTTAATGGGATAATGATAATAATTTTGAGATAAAATGTGAAAATATTCTATTCTACTATTAGTTATGAGTATTAATTTATCGCAATCCCATTATTTATACTAAAATGATGAGATTAGTCATTTCATATAGAAGGTGTACTAGCTAATTCATGTGATTCCATCCTACCAATCAAACAACTTCTTAATGTATAAACATGATGAAAATAGCCATTAATGGTATATCTAAGAGTGATAAGTTTGATTCTAAAATCTAAGTAAAAGATAATCGCTATTTTTGTTGTTAAAATTAGCGGAGACTCTTGTCATATGCATTGCACGTGAGCTGTTAATAACAACGGATTTCAAAACCTATATCAACCCTAACTTGAAAGAACCGCGAGAATTTTTTTGATGTAAGAATAAGTTTTGAAGAAAATTGTAATTTTATGGTGAATATATTCGATGTAGTACGGAGGGAAGCTTAGAATGTTTTCTAGTGGGCTAAGTAAATTGTGAATGGAGGAAAATGTCTAAGGGTCTTAATTATTAGTTATATGTAAAGACTATCAAATCTAAGTTCATGGGGTAATCTCATACATCAAGGACCATTTTACTCATTTTCTGAAAAGAGAAGATTCGATTGCTGAATACATCCTCCAATTATGTTATTTGTAACAATTTGTCAATATTGCCTGCGAATTTCATTCACTTAATCCTTTGACTGTGATAATGTCAAAATAATCTGTTGACAATGTGCCTACAGTTTTTTTTACTTTCCGTCCTTTGAAAATACTCTTACCAATTCATACTTGACAGCTTGATCTCCCTATTCATGTTTGGAGGTGAATTTTTATAATTTTCTCATCGTGCTGGAATGAATTATTTTGATAAATATCACCACGTGCACAAGTTTATAGAGCATATTTTGATTTAAAAAAGAAGGCGTGCCTGCTTACTTTCAAAGAGGCAGTACTGCTGCCAGAATTTATTTTGTGAGGAAGAGATCCACAATTTCCGAACTTAAATAACCCATAAAGTGATGACTTGAATCAAAATAATTCCAAAATAAATATAAATATTTTTTGTGTAGAAAATTACTATGCAAAAAAACTTAATCGTAATGATTGTGTTAAGTCCTTTTGCGTAGAAATTTCATGCAAAAAAGAGGATTTGAAATGCCCCATCAATTTCTTTCCCGATGATCCACTCCACTTAAATTAAAAACCCCAAAACAGTCATAACCAAACAAATCCGAGGTCCCACATACCAAAAGATCATTTTTTTTTATTTCAATCCGAAAGTTAAGATTCTCGATATATTCAAGTCAACGAACAAGATTCGAAGTTTGAATTTTAGAATAAAGCGACGTAGAAGTCGATTACAAAACTCATAAAACAGCCTTCAATCTTGATATTTTACTATGAACTTTCGAATTATATTGTTAAATATATTATTATCCTAAGTATGATTAATATTTAATAGTCTTGATTTTCAAAAAATGTCGTTTTTCGCAAAACATAGGGGCTGCCGTGATCACCGTTTTGCAGCCCCTTTATTTAATGTTTTTTATTTTTTAATTTGTTTATTGTTTCTTAATTGTTAAGTGTTAATTGTTTATTAGTTGTTTAGTTGTTAATTAGTTAATAATCTTCTAATTGTTAATTAGTTGTTAATTATTTCTTAATTATTTTGTCAGACATAATATACTAATCTCCTAATAATATTTGTATTTGTTAATTATGTAATTATTAATTTATTTATTTATAAAATTGTTTAATCCATGTTGATTATTAATGTACTAATTAGTTATCTAATTTTATGTATTAATCTAATTTAATGTGCTAATTAGTTATCTAATTAATTATTAATTAGAAATAGTTAATCCTTAGTGAACATTGTTAGTTAAGGATCGAACATCATTAGTTTAGGATTAAAAATATCTTTAATATTATATTAGTTAGTTAATTGTAGTTAGTATAATAATTAATTAAAATATTAATTAGAAATAGTTAATTCTTAGTCTAGTATTGAACATCATTAGTTTAGGATTAAAAATATCATTAATATTATATTAATTAGTTATTTGTAGTTAGTATAATGATTAATTAAAATTATTAACTAGAAATAGTTAATCCTTAGTCTAGGATTGAACATCATTAGTTTAGGATTATAATATCATTAATATTATATTAGTTTGTTAATTGTAGTTAGTACAATAATTAACTAAAAATTATTAATTAGAAATAGTTAATCTTTAGTTTAGGATTGAACATCATTAGTTTAGGATTTAAAATATGATTAATATTATATTAGTTCATTAATTGTAGTTAGTATAATGATTGATTAAAAATTATTAATTAGAAATAGTTAATTCTTAGTCTAGGATTGAACATCATTAGTTTAGGATTAAAAATATCATTAATATTATATTAGTTCATTAATTGTAGTTAGTATAATTATTAATTAGAAATAGTTAATCCTTAGTTTAGGATTGAACAACATATTAACTATCTAATTCGCAAATTTAGATAGTTAATATAATTTTTCGATAAAGGATTAGTTAGTTAGTATAATTTTTTGATAAAGGATTACATAATTAATATTACATTTTAATGAATAATTTAAACATTGTTAATATAGATACGACACCTCCATGGATTCCAACCTTCATCTGGGGCCCTTCGATACATCAATCATATGTCTCAGCTATTATGGGATGGCGTGATATGTATGAGTACGTTGTTATGTTCATGTAGGATGGACACATGCGTGTGATATTTTAGCAGTTCGGCCCTCACATCCCCGCGTCTTAGAGATATTGTATCGAGACGGTATCTACCATTACGTTGTTGTTGGTCGGGTACATCATGATAGGGCTCTTGTGACGGTCATGGTTGAGCGATGGCGATCTGAGACCCACACCTTTCATCTCCGCACTGATGAGTCCACTATTACACTTCAAGATGTGGAGGTCATGTATGGACTACGAATATATAGACTCTCGTTATACATTGCAGATCCTCATCAGCCGATGTCATCTAGGCATGAGTTGACTAGACTCATTGGATGCATGCCTCAACATGGTGATATCCATGGACAGAGTCGGATGTTGATGTCATCTCCCTGTGTTCACTTGCGCCTCACGTACATGCATCATCATATTGCAGATGACACACCTCAGGTGGATGTCGATCGTCGTGCTCGTCTGTATTTACTCGTCATATTCGGGAGCATCATAATCTTGAACACATCGGGTTCTCATGTGAGCTTAAAGTATTTGCCATTTCTGGACGATCTGGACCAGTTGGGATGTTACAGTTGGGGCGGTGTTGTTCTGGCTTACATGTATCAATGACTATGTCGAGCGACTATGGGCGATAAGAGTGATCTAGGTGGATTTCACGCGCTCCTCCAGATAATATATTTAAGTATGTGTAATTTTATTCTAAATATAACTTTTTGAAATGACAACTAATACCAAAATTTTTAATGACCCTTTCAGTTATTAGTGTGGGATAAGATGATGCCTTTTCAGCCTGTAGCTGCGCACCCTCAGCCTGACTTCATTGTTGATGGCATGCCCTACGCGCGGAGATGGACATGAGACATATCCCAAGATGTGGATACACACCACAATATTTTTCCTTTCAATGATCAGGTAGATCATATGACGGAGGACAGGGTAAGTTTTTTAATTTTACATTATGAGAGACGTTATCTAGATGGTTGAGGATATGCAGCACTAACGGGATAGTATGAGGTGTTGGTAAGTTTATCGCACTTAAACTTAATTAATCATCTTAATTATTACGTTACAAATTTATTCAATTATTAATATTTACAAACAAATACAACTATGGTACGTACAGACAATGCGCCATGTGGGCATGAAACATATGACTATCACCGAGATAGCGATATTTGCTGTCTGAATCGTTTCGCTAGTTGAGTCGGGTATCTAACAATCACAAGAGGTCGGACGTATGCATGAGCGTGTTCAAAAGATCCCGTATCAGGCAACATATGGTCGTGGTCATTGCTCGTTGAGGCAGTGGTGATAGAGGTGGTGGTGACAAAAGGGGTGGGGCTAGAGGGGATGGTAACCGATGGGCTGGTGGCCAAGGGACTGGTAATAGAGAGGATTATGGCCGATAGGATCGTGGCCGAGATATTGGCAGTGGAGGCCTCCATCTAGTAGATGAGCTTGACGAGCATGCTTACCATTCAGCTCCAGTCCAGCAGCATCCGTCGACTTTAGACCGTCCGTCGACTTCTTACCGACCGTTGACATCTCTATTTACACCGAGGCAGCTATTTTCATATCACATAGATTGGGTTTCATATGAGGCATCAGTGTCTGCACAGCCGCCAGTTCGTGATCTACAGGGTGGTAGGGAGCTGGAGTACGACTTCTCATTCATGGACTTCTAGATTTTTTAGATCCCAGAGGTAAGTGTTTAAAATACTTATTTTAATAAATTAAAATATTTATACTGATTATTTCATAATTTTTCATATCTTAGGATTTAGATATCTTAGGATTTAGCTCCAACTCCAGCTCTAGTTCCATCTCCAACTCTGGCTGTGGCTCCAGCCATTCAGGAGCCCGCTAAGGAGCCATCTCAGGAGCCCTCTTAGGAGTCCGTCGACACACATGGTTGATTTTTTTATCAAAAGATAATGTATTAAATCTAAATTAAAATTAATACTAGTTGTTTATTTATTATTTCATGTTCATCCTTCAGCGCCTGTGGATCTGTCTCCACAGGAGGACGATGTTGATAATTTCTACCCTACTGATCCCAACAGATTGATTTCGAGCATATCAGTTAAAGGCGGTCATGCGCACGTCATGGTCCGGACACCAAAGAATGGCGGCAAGGAAAAAAAGGTGGCGGATTATCATGACTTGAAGTGTCCTGAGATTAAGAAGAGAATGAGGGATGGAGATGATGGTGAGGGTGGGGGTGATGGGGTTCGCCTTAGGCCTCGAGTTACTCTAAAGGCTCCCACATGTGGGACCCATTAGAGATTGTGTATATATGATTAAGTTGTACAATTTAAGTTAATATTAATTTTTTTATAATATTTTCTTAATGATAATTAGTTATCTTAGTCTTTATTATCGTTTTATTAATAACTCGTGCGACGTCCTAAATTAATTATGAAAAAATCTTGATATATTCAAATTAAAGTAATGCCTTGGCTAAATAATAAAAACGCTTAAATCAAAACCTTAAAATTATAAAACACTTAAACCTAACGATAACAAGTTTCCAAACAAAACTTACTTGGGACACTTTACAATCTCTAAAACGACTATTCAAACGTTTAGGTATCCTTGATGTATTGAACCTACATCATTGTTCGCAGAAAAAAATATCATGTTCTATATAAAATATTGATATTCCGAAGTTTTGAAACATGACTAATCTTTGGTCAAAGTATGAAAAAAGCATGAATTTTAAACTTTAAATTATACACAAGTATTGGGGAAAATTCATATACCCGTATTGCGCAAAAATTTCATGCGCAAAAGGTATTTATGTGACTTTTTTTTTGTGCGGTATTTTGGTTCAAAGTCTCACTTTGATGATCATTTAAGTTCCGGACTCTATCCACATTAACTTACAAAAGTAAAGGACAGGGAATTTCAGAAAGTTTTATTTTAAAATTTTCAAAACCTTAAGGGTTAAAGTTTAAATACCGAATTTCAGGGATGATTAACTTACATTTTCTTCTAATTTAAGGAAAAAAAAGTGAAAGAGTAGCTCTTGAAATTCGCATCGACGCATGTGTTACTTTTCGTTTTAGTAACGTTGACGTTATTATAAAGTAAAAGCCTGTTTTGCTTCAAGAGATAAAATAAAGTTACATGTCGATTATGAGATGGGACATTATGTAATTGCAATAACTAATGCAGCAAGAAAATAAAATTAAGAAACAGAGGACCCAAGATGCGCCAATTATTCCACATGCTGAATTCAAATTTAAATGTTGTTAGTCTGAGTTTGGAATTCTCTCACAATTTATTTTATTTATTAGATTTTAAAAAAATAGATACATATACAAGAGTTAAGCCAAATTTATTAGTATGACGTGACATCTATGATGAAGCTCCGAGTGTATGAATGCGGATCAAATGAAAAGACAATTCTTAAGATGTATTGTGCCAACTGCCAAAGCTGGCAATATTTATATAAACTTGAAATGTGATAATTAGAAGCGAATAAACGTGTAAGAGGGTGTTTGGAATGACTTATTTTTAGTGATTTTTGGCTTTTAAATTTTTTTCTATTTTTGAAGTTTTCGAATGAGATAATAAGTATTTTTAAGTACTTATTTTTTTACTAAATAAATCAAAAATTGAGTAGAACTAATTTATAATTTTTAACTTATAAACCACTTTTATCTTCGTCTCACAATTTCTCTGTAACAAAAAGTAGCATAATAGTATGTTTCAAATGAAAGTAGATAGTAATAGTATACAGTACAAGTAGTAGTCAAAAGTTATTAAGTTTAGAGGAGCGAAGCAGTGGCGTGCAAAATGGCTTAGAGGGGAATATCTTGGGGACGTGATCTAAATACAGTAGGGTCAATTGGTTCCCATTCCCTCACTCATTTTAATCTACTTTAATTATTTGTTGCTTCTCTGCTTTTTAGTCCGCCCTTTTCAATATAAAATACTGTTTGTAGTGCTCTTTTTAAATTATTAAAGTTTCATAGAGTATACTTTAACCATTTACAACATAGTTTTATGTAACTCCGAATTCCTGTATAATTCAAAAGCTTGAAGAGTGTATTATTTCACAACTTTTAGTTGTTAAGAGTCCACATCGGATATGGAAGGAAAATATGGACTTCTTATATGGACTTGGACAATCCTCACCCTATAAGCTAGCTTTTATGATTGAGTTAGGTCCAAGATCCATTCTTTACATGGTATCAGAGTCAGGCCTATTCCAATTCTTTGTTCACCGATGTTGGGCCCCCAAATTATACCACGCTCCAGACTCCAGTTAACAACGTCTGGGCATGCGGGGGAGTGTTAAGAGTCCCATATCGGATATGGAATGAAAACATGGACTCCTTATATGGACTTGGACAATCCTCACCCTATAAGCTAGCTTTTGGGGTTGAGTTAGGCCAAAAATTCATTATTTACATTAGTAGTCAACGTTTTCTTTTTTAATGGGTCCTAAGCACTGGGGAGGTTCCATAGTTTCTGTTACGGGTTCACATGAACTAGTATATTTGTTTAAAATTAAATTTCATAAATATTTATTGATTTCTTATCGTGAATTCAGTTATTATTATATATATTAGTTGAAGTTGTTATAGGAATTCATAAATTTTAAATTATAAATCCACCTTTATCTGAGCAATACAAATCTAAATTAGTAAGACCAATTTATACTGAATATCAGATGATTATAATAAACATTGTTTATTTCAAACAATAAGGATAAAAAGACACCTAACCAGATTATAAATTTACAATTGTCAAATCCAAATTTTTGTGGATATGTAGCTTTTCATTTTAGCCACCTAACTTAGTTTGTTGGGGTAAAAGAAGAATAAGGAGGCAAAAGCAGAGAAATGACAAAACAAGATTTGACTATGGAATAGCGGTATAACTATTACATAGTTGGGTTACCATCATTGGTGACTGTAAAATTAAAAGGTTTCAGCCCCATTCCACTAGATGTATCCTTAACTAAGTCTCTTGAAAGACCTTTTGTTAAAGGATCCGCTAGGTTTTTATTTGTCCTAACGTAAATCACATTAATAACACAATCGGTTATTAATTGTTTCACATACTCATGTCTCAAGCTAATTAGTGTCTAGACTTTCCATTATACATCTTATTATAAGCCCTAGACAATGTAGCTTCACTATCGCAGTACACAAAAATAGACGGCATCGGTTGTGGCCACTACTTTATATCAAATAACAAATTCCTCAGCCATTCTACTTCTTTGCTTGCTGCTGCAAGTGCTATAAACTCACTTTCCATTGTTGAGTGAGTTATGCACGTTTGCTTCTTGGATGCCCAAGAGACGGCTCCTCCAGCAATTGTAAAAATCCATCCAGATATGGATTTATTATCACTTATATTGGTTATCCAACTATTATTTGAATACCCTTCAAGTACTTCAGGATAGTTGTTATAATGCAAACCCAAATTCATGGTCCTTTTAAGATAACCAAGTATTCGTCCAATTGCTTTCCAGTGCTCAATGCCCGGATTACTCGTGAATCTAGACATTTTGCATACCGCAAAAGCTATATCAAACCTTGTACAATGCATAGCATACATCAAGCTACCAATCACACTAGCATATTCAAGTTGTGCTACAACTCGACCTGAGTTCTCTAGTAATTTAATACTAGAATCAAATGGGGTATTAGCTTCTTTAAATTTTAAGTGATTAAATTTAAGAAGTACTTTCGCAATATAGTGAGATTGGCACAACGAATAACCCCCACTATTTTTACGCACTTTTACACCTAAGATAGTATCTACTTCACCAAGATCTTTCATCATTAATTGTGAAACTAGATAATTCTTAATGTTTTTTACCCCTCGCATGTTTGTTCCAAAGATAAGCATGTCATCAACATATAAGCATAAAATCACACCAAAATCACTTGTAAATTTGGAATATATGCACTTATCTGCATTATTATGCTCAAAATCATAAGATAAAATGACTTTGTCGAATTTGTCATGCCATTGTTTTGGTGCTTGCTTTAAACCATAAAAAGATTTGACTAACTTGCATACCTTTTCTCATTTCCAGGCAAAATAAATCCCTCGGGTTGTTCCATATAAATTTCTTCATCAAGATCACCATTAAGAAAAGCCGTTTTCACATCCATTTGATGCACATGCAAATTGTTCAAGGAAGCAACTGCAAATAGCACTCTAATATATGTTAATCTTGCTACTGGAGCATATGTGTCAAAGTAGTCAATATCGTGTCTTTGTTTAAACCCTTTGGCTACCAATCTAGCCTTGAAAGTTTGCAAAAAGCCATCGGTATTATACTTTCTACGAAAGGCCCATTTATTTATAATTGATTTAGATCCTGGTGGAAGATCAACCAAAATCCATGTCTGATTTGACATAATTGAATCCATTTCATCATTTACCGTCTCTCTCCAAAAGGAGACATCTCTTGAAGTCATAGGTTCATTAAATGTCTTTGGATCTGCTTCAACATTTAGCAATAATGGTACTTTATTTAGTACATTATTTCTATCCCCTTCAACCAAGAAGAGTAATGCTTGTGATGAAATAAAATCCGGTGGTAAATCTTTTTCTTTTATTTCACGTTGACTTCTCCTTGGTTCGAAAGATGTCATAGACTATTTCCTTTTATAATCAATAGAAACACCAAGAGAATCATCACATGGTTGATCAATGATAGATTTTAATTGAGTTACAGAATCATGATTATACTTATTTTCAATAAATTCAACATCTCTTGATTCAACAATGATATTAGAATCAAAATTTAATAATCTATAAGCCTTGGAACTCTTAGCATATCCCACAAAAACACTTTTAATACCTCTAGCATCTAACTTAGATGATTTTGGGTCATGTTTTCTATAAAATTCTAAACAACCACATACCCTTAAATACATCAAGTTTGGTTTTCTTCCTTTCCCAATTTCATAGGGAGATACATGTGTTTTTAGAGAGGTAATTCTATTATGAACATGATATGCAGTGAGTAATGCTTCCCCCCATAAGTTTTTTGGTAACTTAGAATTAAGAATCATAGAATTTATCATATCTGTAAAAATTCTATTTTTTCTTTCAGCCATACCGTTTTGTTGAGGAGTAAAATGTGTTGTTCTTTGGTGAATAATTCCATGTTCTTCACAAAAATTATCAAATTCATTAGAAAAATATTCACCTCATCTATCACTTCGAACCATTTTGATTCTCTTATCTTTTTTGTTCTCAGCTTCAGCCTTGAAAATTTTAAATCTCTCAAAGGCTTCATCTTTTGTTCTAAGTAACTACACATGAGTGTATCTTGAACAATCATCAATGAAAGTGATAAAGTATTTTTTCCCTCCTCTAGTCAAAATACCGTTATACTCACAAATATCGGTATGAATCAAATCCAATATTTGAGTATTACGTTCAGCACTTACAAATATCGGTATGAATCAAATCCAATATTTGAGTATTACGTTCAGCACTTAGAAAAGGTTTCTTAGTCAATTTTGCTTGGATGCATATTTCACATTTATCATTTTTATATCTTTGCAATTAATCAAACCATGCTTGGACATGTACTTCAAATATCGAAAATTTAAATGTGCTAATCTAGCATGCCAAATATCAAAAGACTCAACAATACAAGCAAAATTGAAATTATTATTATTAATGCTTAGCTTATACATTTCATCACAAGAATACAATTTTCCCCACAAACATTGCATTCTTTGATACAATACAGTTATTTCCCTCAAGAACAATCTTAAGCCCACTCTTACACAAGCATTAAGCAGAAACAAGATTCTTCCTAATTGAAGGCACATGGAAGACATTGTTCAATGTGACTTTCTTTCCGAAAGTGAAGTTAATTTCCACCATACCTTCACCAGCAACCATGGCTGAATCATTGTTCCCCATAAGAACATTGTGTCCTTCATTCTCCATTTTGTAAGACTTAAATAGATTCTTGTCATTACAAGCATGAATGGTTGCGCCCGAGTCGAGCCACCAATCCGAAGACTTTATTTCAGCCATATTGATTTGGGTAATCACGCCAATTTGCATTTCGGAGACCATAACATAAATTTCTTCAATTTTCTCCTCAATGACATTGGCCTTGTTGGAATTTTCTTCTTCCTTCTTCTTGAATCTGCATTGACTTTTGCGATGGCCCTTTTTTCCACAATTAAAACTATTTTCGGAGAACTTTAGTGGGTCATCACCGGACTTCTTGAATTTCTGATTGTTCTTGACTTTGAAATTCTTTGAGAACTTATTGGCTTTAGTGACATTAACTTTGGAAGAATCATATTTGTTCTTAGAATCACGAGATCTAGTCTTCTTTGATTCTCAACTGCTTTTCTAATTCTTCCAAAGGTATGTCCTCTCTTTTATGAATAAGTTTATTTCTATAACGATTCCAACTTTGAGGCAATTTAGCAATAATTGTCCCCACTAGAAATGGTTCAGAAATTTTAACTTTCAATTCTCGAAGCTTAGTAACAATGACTTGCAATTCATGTATTTGATCAAGAACAGACTTTGTGTCAATCATGGTAAATTCAAGATATTTAGATACAAGAAATTTATTCGTACCTTCTTTCTCCGTCTTATATTTATACTCGAGAGCATTTCAAATTTCAACCGGGGATTCCATCAAGTTATAGAGATCATAGTGCCTATCAAAAAGAGTGTTGAGAATGTGACCTCTACATATCACTTCATCATCTTCACGCTTTTTCCTAGCGACCTTGATCACTTCTGTGTCATCTTCCTTTGGCTCTGGAAGTGGTGGCAACTTTGGATCAAACACATAAGCAATCTTGAGCACTGTGAGAAGAAAGAACAATTTTCCTTTCCAGCGAGTGAAGTTGGTGCCGTCAAAACGATCAAGTTGAACATTTGAATTGAGGAACGAAGTCATATCTTTAGAAGCCTCCATTGCAGAAAACTAAAACCTTAAAGATTGTTGGTGTAAAAGAAGAATAAGGAGGCAAAAGCAGAGAAATGACAACATGATTTGAGACGTGTAGAAACACTTTCCTTTAAGGTTTTATTTTCTCTCACCAACACAAGGTTTGCTAAGAGTTTATGGCAAATTACCCCAAGATACAACAAATCCTAAACACTATCTCAAGCAAATAAGATGGTGTTTCTAGAACTAATTATAAATCTATATTGATCTATATCAAAATTGTTGGAAATTTGCCTTTGGTTGGGAGGTGCGTCCACCCATATTTAATGAATTAAACACTAGTGTTTCGCATGTTGGAGGCTTTGTCTCTTGTGACATGCATAATCTACTAAGTGAGTAGATGACCGTAGGGCCAAGAATCGTCAAATTTTGTTGAGAAATGAAAGAGATATTGGTCCACGAAGTAAGGTGTTTGAGGCATGGAAATATGGTGTGGGACAAATCTACCACATCAGTGGGAAAATGAAGAATTGCTCTCTTTATAAGTCTTCTAAAGTGGTAAAGGGTTTGGGATCCCAATGGGTATCCCATGTGTCAAAAGGAGGGAGGACCTAGATATGCTTGGGTTCAAGGCTAATCCCGCGCGCGCCGCCGCCGCCCGCCCGTCCCGTCCGGCCCGGTCTCGGGTCACGGGTCGTGGGCTGTGGGCTATGGGGACTTTCTGATATTAACTTTTTGGACCCCAAATTGCTTAATATTTACAGTTTAGTCCCTAGAGTTTCTGAAAAGTTGATTTTGGGAGTGACGGAAGGCAGAAACTTTCTGCCTACCGTTTGGGCTATTTTCTGGAGCATTAACCAGCCATTACTTGGCTGTTAACTCTCCATAAACAACCTCCTTCAATGACCATAATCAGCCCTCCTTCAAGGACATGAACAACTTCACTAATGGCATTAAACCTGTCATTAACAGCCCTCTCTAATGCCATTAACAGCCTTATTTGGCAGTTGAGGAGTCCCTCCTCCATGCTATATATTGATGCCTCATTTGGCTAAAAAAACGTGACAGAAAATAGCACAAACAACAGAAAATAGCACAAAACAGTGAGCAAAACAGTGACGAAAAACAGTGAGGAAAGACACACATATACACAAGATATACACAACAGAGACACACTATATACATAGAGACAAAACAGAAGAGAAAATAAAAACTCTTCCTTCCCTTTCCATTTCTTCAGCAAGTCGATTCATATTTGTTTTCTTCGTCAGACTCAACCTATTGGCTTAGTAGTGTTGAGATTAAAGTGTTGTTTTATCTTGGGAGACTATTGTCCGCTAACATAAAAGCATATATACGGGGCAATCTTATCTTAAGGACATAGTGCAATCACTCGACTCAAGACACAACGTTGTAACCATCCAGATTTAGTTGATTCTTGATTTCAGGTTATCAAGATTCAAGACACAACAAGCTTGCGGCAGTTTTGAAGATTGACCATTTATTTATCCTTTCGAACACTTGTAATAGTTATTTACTTCCCGTACTGTTTTATACAATAGAGTACCAACAAAAATCTGTAGTAAAATCTGGATTATTTATAGACTTTTAAGCCTCTTTTCATAATGGACAAAACCCTTCATGAGGAGGTATCATTTCATAAAGTCACAACCTTTGAATGATGTCTATCCATAAAGACACAACCATTCAAATGTATTTGTTCACAAAGACACAATCTTTCAACTAAAATACTTTTATAAAAAATTGAATAATTTTAAATAATATTATAATCTCACTTACATAGTTTGGCCTTCATAATCACGAATGTACAACAATTTGGTATAATTTGTACATCGACTTAGCCCGAGTGCCAGTTAAGCTACTGCTCTAGCATGTACAACAAGAAATTAAATTAGAATTTCATAGTGATATATTTGTCTTCGTCGTGTTGATCGTTAAGTTTTTGGACATTATAATAAAGCAAGCTCATGAAATAATAAGCCTTCAATAATAATTTATTGTTGTGTTCTACATTCACCGAACTATATCAGAGTAACGTATATAACTCAATGGTCTTCAATTAAATTTATGCGCTTAATTTTTTCTTGATTTATTAACTAAATTAGTCACCTTCTCTACAACTTTATTATCATGAAAATTCAATATTTCTCTACTTGATAATTTAAAAGGAGTGTATCCGTGAGTATTATGCATCTCCGTAGTTTTCCAACAAAAAAAAATAGGGAGTGAAATAAATTTCAAGCAATATCAACGTATACATTTATAAGTTGATAGATAGAGGAGTTTGCTATAAATTAGTCTAATCTTTGGAACTGCTTCAGCTTCAAAGTAGCTATTAACATTCTCTTGTGGAATGTCCTATTTAAAGAGTGACTAATTAGTTTTATTAGCTTGGAGTTTAGCAATCTTATTAATTAGGTGCGAAAGGGACTAGTTAAACTGGTATCACTATGATACTATAATTAATTAGTTCCTCTTGGTCTAGTCTTTAGAACATATTATGACAACCTTAGTTCTAGATTTAATTCTTCAGTCAATTTCATAGTCATTTGAAAACGAGAGAAAGCGATTTCTCTTTTGCAACTTAAAAAGGATAAGAATAGTTTTCGTTTCCAACTAAAAAAGATATTTAAGGGGGAAATGTGGGAAGATGGCAAGCTAAGACAAGGATTTTTTTATTACAGAATATACAAATTTATTAGACATGCTATGTATTTTTTCTATTTTTCATTTGTAGAAAAGTGAAGAATTATTATAGTCGAATTTAGAAAGCTACCCAACTAATTATTTATTTCTGACTATACATGGCCATTTATGTCTCCTCCAGAGAGAAAGGTCGGAAAACTATCTTCAGAACCAACCAGAATTAATGTCCACATGCATATGTTTATTTGTCCATTGATATCGTTTATGTCTTTTATGTAGTGACATTTGATTTTTCAATTCTATATTAAGTTTGAGTTATGTGCATGGACGGTGTAAAAATGTTCATATAATCAGATAACCTAAAAAGTTATTATATGTAAATCAATTTAATAAATATTAATTAATAACCTAAAATATATGGCCAGTAACATATTACATAGGTTAAATTGTATTGATGGTGTAAAGAAATTATCACGCTATTAATGTATATAATTTAACTCCAATATTAATTGTTTGGTGTTATTTTTGTTATTTCGCCTTTGGATTCATGTACGTATATTTATTAATAAAAATTCAAGTTAATTACAGAAGAAAAACAAATAGAAAATTGTTATATTGATCTAGACTATGCACAAAACCCAAATGTCAAATTAGTGTAACACAAGCTTATTCAAACATAATCGTTGTTTATTATGTATCTTAACAAATCTAAATAAAATCCTTCACATTCACAGGAGTGTTTTAGACCTAAAGTCACAAAATTAATTTCTATTACGAAAGATAATTTAATTACACATTTATTGCAGGAAATAAAAGACAATGAATAATGTTAAACATGCATTTGAAGATATACAACTAAGTTGATAAATGTATAAATCTTAAATATCGGCCACCAGAATTGTAAGGTTATGATACTGATTTCTTGGCTCATTTTTAGGGGTGGAGCCAGAATTTAAAGTTTATAGAATCTCTATAGTCACTGAATTCATAGTTCGTCTTAGTTATGAGATTCACAA
The DNA here is from genome assembly GCA_029783415.1 of Anisodus acutangulus. Taxonomy (NCBI): domain Eukaryota; kingdom Viridiplantae; phylum Streptophyta; class Magnoliopsida; order Solanales; family Solanaceae; genus Anisodus; species Anisodus acutangulus. The sequence goes on along the minus strand of CM056503.1, from coordinate 9,640,302 downwards.
TTAAATATTTATATATATTTATAAATTTTCTAATATAAATATAAAGTCTAAGTAAAAACTATTGCAATGACCAGTCCAAACCCATAAAGAATACTCTACCTTTGCCCCTTCTCGTTCCTATGTATTTTAGTAAATATCCTCTCTAGTTTTTCTTTTCTCTTAAAAACAAAAACGAAAATAATTTTTTAAGATAAGTAAGTTAAACAAGAATTTCTAGCTGTTGAAAATGAAAAAAAATACAAGAATTTGTAGTTGAGTTTGATAAGTCCAACCGATAGAATTTCTGTTAAAATTCTTGCTCAAAATCTTCATAACTCCAATAATATGAGTAGTTGCATGTTATATTCCAAACAGATTTATTTTATTATTCTCTATCTCATAATAAGAATCACCCTAACAAAAAATTAAAAATTTAATAAACCAATAATGTAATATAAAGTTTATCAAACTGTTCAATTTTATAAAATAAATTACTTTTCCTTCTTGATAAGAATATGCATGAATGATAATCATTTATATTTTAAATAAAGAACTTGACAATAAATATTTCTTAAATAAAAAACTTGTTAATTTTTATCTAATGATATAATTGGGAAAAAAATTGATTATTACTTTGAGTTACTAAGGTGACATTTATTTTGATATAACAACCCGAGGAGGTAATAAATAAAGTCAATCAGAATAGGCTCCCAAGTCTACCTTTTCCATAGGTTCTGTCCACGAGGTATTAGTGTGTCCTTTTCTCTGGAATTTTTGACTTTATGGTTCATCGAATTAATTTGAATCTACATGCCGCTCTAAGCATAAATATATAATTTTCTGGAATATATGGTAGGATGCGTGGTTGAATCTGTTTTATCGGCGGTCATAAATTTAATAATGAAATATTACAAATTCACAAATAATGTATTTAGGAATTGAACAAGTATTTTGGTCATGTTAAGAAGAATTAAAATTTTATATATATATAAAAAAGTTATTTATGTATAGAAAAAGTTATTTATACCTATTTATGCAATATAACTTCTTGATAAAGGAATCCTTTTTTTTTTCTTGCATATGGCTCCATGATTGATCTTTCTCACCCTTAATCAGATGTTTTAAATTCCAGTCTTGGGAATAAATTTTTTTTTGGGTAGAGAGCACTTAATCATGAGTAGACGTACCTGACACTAATCCAATTTAATCTAGCCACTAGATTCAGACACCGGATGGTTAAATGAAAAAAATAAATTTGTCCTAAAATTTTGCGCAAACAGCATCCTTCAAATTTATTGTAAAACAATCTTTTCATAATAAGATGTTTTATTTTTGGAGTAGTTATGAGTTGAATAACATAATTAGCATCAATATTTTTCGCCTCTCTAATTGATTTATGTGGTTGGCGTTAATCCATGGAAATAACTTAGGTCTCTAATTTGTTTAACAAATGCCCATTGAGCTCATTGAAATTTTTTATTATCTTACGCATTACAGTTATTTAAGATAAAAAGTTTGAAATTTTTACACTATGATAATTAGGGTAAAATAATTAGCTGTTTTAGCACATAATTGATTTGTTAGTCGATTTAACCATCATCAGCTCCCCTCACGATTTTGCCACCACACATTCCGCCACCGTCTCCATATCATCGATGACTTGCCGAGTTTTGTTCGTCTTTTATATCCTTTTGTTTCACGTCGGCGACCTCGACTCCATCACTCACCTTTCTGGCCGCAATTTTACGGAGCTCAAGCGTGATGTCGGCAATGGAATAATACTTCTGCATCTAAAGAATTGGGATCCAATTCAATCTCCGTTGATGTATGGCGGTGAAAACCGATTCATACTCCGATCGACCGCCTTCCAACTGAGTGATACGATTACAAAGCGCTTCAATGATCGCATTTTGACCGATATGGGATGGAGTTTCGTAGTTGAAATTAGTAGGAGATCAAAATCATTTTTTATATATGTATAAACATATCTCATACACTATTATATATTTTTATATAAGATTGATACATTATTTATAATAAATATATACATTTATATATTATTTCACACATAAAAATTGGCTATAAGAGTATAAAACTAAAATATGGCTACAAGAATGTATTATTATATGTTGGCTTGTATATTATTAAAATTATTCCTATAAAAGTTTATAAACCCTTATCCTTCAACAGACGTTTCCAGAAATTTTAAAAAAGTTTTTATAAAACTAAATGCACTTCATTGTTTGCATTCCAAAGGTCAATGCCGTACAAGTGGCGACTTATTACATGCAAAATACTAATTGTCCAATTTCGCTTTTAAGAGTCACAAAGGGGTCGTTTTGGTTTGAATACAAGTTAGGGTAGGATTATGCTGGGAATTAATTATATATTATGATTGGTTATGTTCGATTAATTATGTTGATATTATTTTTTATTATTGTTTGATTTATTGTATTAAAAATAACATGCATTGCAAAATGAAAAAGTTATTTGTCTATAAAAATATCATCGACCTTATTTAGTAGAAAAAACATTTGAGGGACCACATGGCTATTTTTGTCATTTTCATTATATTATCCTTAGATAATTAATCTTAGGATTATTATTCCATTTGCCTAGAATAACTTATTTGAGATTAATTTTGTACCATGTTTGGCAGAAGGTATAAATTTATGCTTGGACAAATTTATACATTCTACCAAACAAGTATAAAATGAAGCCCAAACTTAAATATGGAATATCCTATCAACATTGGTGTTGAGAATATCATCAAATATTAAAAGTGTATTTTATCTAACAAATTTAAGCTTTTAGATCAGATAATCACACACTTCAATATGGTATCAGAGCAGGCCAAAGGTCCTGAGATCGAAACTCACCGCCACCCATTCTCAAAAAGAATTTTCACGTGCTTGGATTCTGAAAAAATCAGGTCAGCACGTGAGGGAGCGTGTTGAGAATATCATCAAATATTAAAAGTGTGTTCTATCTAACAAGCTTAAACTTTTAGATCAGATGGTCACACACTTTAATACTTGAGATTATTTTATCCTACCTCATGGAATAAATTAGTCTCGCAATTATAATCCTTAATTTATAATCTTGGGATAATTTAGTCCTCGTATCAAATGACGCGAAAGTGTCAAAGACGTCAACTAAAACTATTACTACGAAAGTGTCAAAGACGTCAACTAAAATTATTACTAATTCTTTCATAATTTTGAAAGTCAACAAGTAGTTTTTTTGGGGGGTAGAGCTTCTAGAAATCTTAATTATACTCCATCTAAATACTGAAAAGTACAAATAAAATGAGTCCAGGAATTAATTACATTGACATTAGTTTTTTCAAGTAGTAATATTCTATTTTGTGTTCTAAAGTGCCTATAAAATATTGGTCTCAGTGTTTATGATCTTTCCTTACAGAAGTTTGGGACAAAAAAGAGATAAAAAAAGTCAACAATAATTTAATATCATAAATACTGTGGAATTTGTACAATTGATGTGTATGCAAAAAGTCATGCCTTGACAATTGATTTTCAATGTAAAGTTACCTATATTGACTTAAATTCATCCTGTTTTTTTATTCTTCTGAAAGAGTGGTACTTTGTGCTTTTTATTTGACTTTTTATATTATTGGTTTTCATTGTTCAAATTCAAACAAAACTAAATTATTGAAAAAATTACAGCCAAATATCATTTGACCATCTAATTTATAAAATATGTACACAATATAAAAGTTAGTATATAGTTTATATTAAATATATATTAATTATACATACCTATATATATAATATACATACCTATACACTACCTATAGAGCCGAAGTGTATAGGTAGTGTTACTTTGGCCATGTTCGATAAACTAGATGGCCAAAGGATATATTTATGTAAGTTTTCCAATAAAAATTGTACCTGTGAACAAAAACAAGAAGGTAAATGTTGGAACATGGATAATTCAGATAAGGGTCATTTGCACTTTTCCCTTATTTTATACTGATCTTTAATTTTTGCTCCTCAAATGCAAATTATGCCTTTAGGGGAATAGATTCTTTACGAGATCCGCACTGGTGTCTGATTCCTAAAGAACTTATGCTCCAAAAAGTATAAATTTCATTTGAGGAGCAAAAATTAAAGACCGCTCATTTGAAGAACAAACCGTGCAACTTATGGACCAGTTATTTGGACAGGCAGGTCAAGCTGTAGGGCCAGGGGCTGAACCGCGAAGAGGCCAAAAATTAGACAGCCCAACAAGAGATTCAGATAATGCTCATGGGCCAATATTGAGTGTTTGGGTAAAAATCATCAAATAACCACTTTTTAACTCCCATTAGAAAAGAGACACTCATGAAATTTCAAATTTACTGGTAAAATTTCATGACATTATCATTTTCACTTGTGGAATTTTAAACTCATAACAGTAAAAAATTTAAAGAAATAACAGAAAAGTAATCAATGAAGGTTATTTCTTGACAACGTCTGGAATAGTGTTTACCACAATGAAAGCATTTTTTTGTGCGAAATGTCTTTCAGAGGCATTGATCTTTAATTTTTCCCCTTCAAATTTGAAATCTTTAATTTTTTTCCTTCGTCTAAAAATTCATGGATTTCAGGTTCGAATCTCTGCTCAAACAAAAAAAAATAAAAAAATACAAGGCATAGATTTGTAGCGAAATTAGGCATATTCGGGCAAAATTAGGCCTATTAATTAAGCCTACATCAGCAGTAATTTGCCGTTAAGGCAGATGTTTTCCTTAAGACTTAATTTTAGGTAAAAGTTTGCCTTATGACAAAGGTTTGTAGCAAAATTAGGCATATTTTTGCTACAAATCTTTGTCTTGCAAAATTCTTTTTAATTTTTGCCTGAGCAGGGGATCGAACTCAGAACCTCGAGGTATTAGGCGAAGGGCAAAAGTTAAATACCACCCGCACGATTGCCCCTATTTTAGGGTGGTCTTTAATTTTTCCCCCTCAAATTGGTGGTCTTTAATACTTGCCCCTCGCCTAAAAAAATGACCGAAAATACCCTTGAGGTTGTAGGTTCGAATTTCAACAGAGTCAAAAAGAAAAAAAATTACAAGGCAAATTTTTTAGGTTTGAATCTCAGCAGAGTCAGAGAGAAAAAAAAATTATAGGTTCGACGTCTGGCCACTGGACTGCCCAGCAGCGTTTTTCCAGGCCCAATCCAGTTTGGCCAAGTGGTTCTCACCCCAATTCTGGGTCGGGACAACAACCTGGTGTACTTGGCCCCCAGCCCCCTCAGGCCAATCATGCAGCGGGCCCCACTCCTACCGACATTGAAGCCGCGATGCACACGTTTGAAATAAATCATTCGGACCCAAATTGGTACATAGACACTGGCGCCACTACTCACATGACGTCCGACTCAGGTACTCTCTCGTCTTATTCCAATTTGAGTAACAATCATGGTATAATTGTTGGTAATGGTAATTCAATTCCAATTCGTGGTTATGGTCATAAAACGTTGTCTCCCCCCATCCACCCCTTATTTTGAAAAATACCCCTCACGCTCCAAAATTGATTAAACATTCGGTATCTGTCCGAAAATTCACCACTGATAATTTCGTTTCCATAGAATTTGATCCATTTGATTTTTCTGTGAAGAATTTCAAGATGGGGAGTCCTCTCATTAGGTGTGATAGTAGGGGCGATCTTTATCCTATCACACCAAGTTTCGATTTCTTGAGTCACGCATTGCCATCCACTTTTGCAGCTCTGACTCCTTCCTTGTGGCATGCTCGTCTAGGTCATCCGGGATCATCTATTTTGTCTTCCTTAGATAAAAACAATTTTATTTCTTGTAAGAGTGCGCGTAGTACTCCGAATTGTCAATCTTGTTCTTTAGGAAAAATAGTTAAGTTGCCATTTGTATACTCTAATTCTCATACTTTAATGTCATTTGATATTATTCATAGTGATTTATGGACGTCTCCTGTTCTTAGTTCTTTGGATCATCGGTATTATGTTCTATTTTTGGATGATTATTCTAAGTTTGTATGGACTTTTCCGATAACGAAAAAATCTCAAGTTTTTTCCATCTTCTTAAAATTTAGAGCATTCATTAGAATTCAATTAGAACGGGACATAAAAATATTCAATGTGATAATGACAAAGAATATGACAATGGGGTAGTTCGGGAATTTTGTGCTAATAATGGGATCAATTTTCATTTTTCGTGTCCTCATACGTCTTCACAAATTGAGAAAGCCAAACGTAAAATTCGTACCATTAATAACATTATCCGAACTTTATTGATTCATGCTTCCCTACCTCCTCCTTTTTGGCATCATGCTCTACAAATGACTACATATATTCTTATGATCCTTCCTTCCAAAGGTTTGACATATTCGTCCCCTCTTCAAATTTTATATAATAAGACTCCTTCGTATTCATATCTTAGAGTCTTTGGGTGCTTATGTTATCCACTCTTTTCGTCCACCACAATTAACAAACTTCAGGCCCGTTCTACCCCTTGTGTGTTTTTGGGTTATCCGTCAAATCATCGTGGTTACAAATATTTTGATTTATCATCTAATAAAATCATCATTAGTCGCCATGTAATCTTTGATGAATCCCAATTTCCGTTTGCCAAGGTAAATAGTCTTGTGTCTAGTTCGTATAATTTTTTGGATGATGATTTATCTCTATATATTATTCACCATTTTTCGGACTTGTTCCGCACTTTTAAATCCTCCAATGGCCCATCGCCCGTGGCTCCATCGCTTTATTACGGCTATAGTGCCGACAGCGTGTCTTGTCGATTCTTGGGCGATATGATAAATGGGCCAGTCATCCAACCTATTAACGCCATTGTTCCATTCCCTGTTTCCCATTCCCATTACCGAGTTGGACCAGCATGCCCACTGCCTGTTGGTCAGTCCGTCCCGAGTCCAAAAAATTTCCAAAATCCACCCAATTCTCTTCCGAGTCATAGACTGATCACTTGTAGTCAACGGGGTGTTTTTAAACCAAAAAGACATTTTAATTTAAATTCTAATGTTCTTAAATCACCCTTACCCCATAATCCCGTGTCTGCGTTAAATGACCCGAATTGAAAAATTGCTATGACCGATGAATATAATGCTCTTATTGATAATAAGACATGAGAGGTGGTGCCCTGTCTATCTGGTGTTAATATTATTAGGTCTATGTGGATTTTTGCTCATAAGGACAATTCATACGGTTCGTTTGCAAGGCATAAGGCTCGGCTTGTGGGTGATGGTAATACTCAGCAAGTTGGTGTGGATTGTGGTGAGACGTTTAGTCCGGTGGTCAAGCCGGTTACCATTCCCATTGTGCTTAGCTTGGCTCTATCGAAAGCATGGCCCATTCATCAGTTGGATGGGAATAATGTTTTCTTACATGATGATCTCAAGAAAACAGTCTATATGCATCAACCCTTGGGGTTTAGGGATCCCAAATATCATCATCATGTATGTTTGTTGAAAAAGTCCTTATATGGGCTTAAGCAGTCTCCACGGACCTGGTATAAGAGGTTTGTCGACTATGTTTCGACTATTAGGTTCACTCACAGCAGGTCAGATAATACCTTATCCATATATCGTCATGGTTCTTCCTTGGCTTATATACTATTATATGTGAATGATATTATCTTGACTGCCTCTTCCGATGCATTACGACAGTCTATCATAACAATGCTCAGTTCTGAGTTTGCTATGAAAGACTTGGGGCCCTTGAGTTATTTTTTGGGGATTGCTGTCACTCGTCATGCAGGTGGGTTGTTCTTATCCCAAAGGAAGTATGCAACTGAGATCATTGAGAGGGCTGAGATGTCATCCTGTAAGTCCATTTCCATTCCAGTTGATACTAAGCCCAAGTTTGGTGTTGCGGCCGGCGCACCATACGAGGATCTGATCCGCTATCGAAGTCTTGCAGGGGCCCTTCAGTATCCTACATTCACAAGATCAGATATTACGTATGTCGTACAACATGTGTGTTTGTTTATGCATGATCCCAGGGTTGAGCACATGAATGCGCTCAAACGCATTATTCGGTATATTTAGGGGACGCTTTTTTTTTGCTTGCATTTATATCCTTCATCGACGTCAACACCTGTCTCGTATACAAATGCTGATTGGGGTGGTTGTCCGGACACCAGACAGTCTACATCTGGCTATTGTATGTTTCTTGGTAATAACTTGGTCTCGTGGTTTGCGAAACGTCAGTCGACTTTGTTCCGCTCCAGTGTAGAGGCCGAGTATCGAGGGGTAGCTAATGTAGTCATGTTGGTTACGTAATTTGCTGTTTGAGCTTCATTGTCCTATTCAGAAAGCGACCTTGGTTTATTGTGATAATGTTAGTGTCATCTACCTTTCAGGTAATCCGGTTCAGTACTAGCGCACTAAACATATCGAGATGGACATTCACTTTGTTCGCGAAAAGGTTGCTCGTGGTCAAGTACGCGTCTGCCATGTCCTTTCCAGGTATCAAATTGCAGACATCTTTATAAAGGGTCTTCCCTCGATCCTTTTTGAAGATTTTCGAGACAGTCTCACCGTCCGAAGACCGCCCGCTATGACTGCGGGGGTGTTAAATATACATATGATATGCAATATATCATATGTTTATTGGTTACCGTGACTGTACATATTTGAGTGTAATTAGTATTGTATATTTACCATAATTGTATAGTAAGTGTCCAAGTAGAATAAGGTTTTAGGAGTAGAATAGAAATACGATTCTTCTATTATGAAAAAATATAAATTGTATATTTACTCTTTCAATTAATGAAAATAATCAAGTGATTATTTTATTTCACGGCCATTCATCGTCGTGTTTTTTCTCCTGCTGTGGTTGCCGCTGATGTCGGCAAGAGGAATTTGCTTCCGGTTAATGAGGACGTTGAAGATCACATTTTCAACGGAATAATTACTGTTTTCTTTTACTGTATTAAACAAAAACTAGTTAATGTGTATTTGACAGCATGGAAGAAATCTTAAATTTTGAAGAAAGTAGTTTTCATGTTCATGAGTTTTTGATTTTTGTGTTTTCCAGCGACCAAGGATGTTTTCTCAGATGTGAAGTTTCCTCATTGGTGGTTTTTTCAATTTTTGGTGGTGTAGTTCTCTGAAAGTAGTGTTCTTTCATGTCAATTCTTCGAATCTTATCGAAGAGTTGGATAAAATTTGGAACTTCGTTTTGGAATTAAAAATTATAGAGGAGAGATTAATGGAAAAGGAAACAGAGTTGAGAATCGTGAATAACCATAAATGAAATGGGTTTACTGTATTTGTGAGTCTGGTTCTTCTATTATGGTGTGATTGTTGTGTGGCTTTTCGTTGGTTATTAGCGCCATCCCGAAAATGTCCGGGTGAAATATGACGTTTAAATTAAATTCCGAATTAGTGGATGCTTCCAAAGAGAGTTTATCCGTCTTACTACTAAACATGATGAATTGAACTCATAATTCATTAGATGCTTTTTATGAATGTCAACTAAGTATCGTAAGTAAATTGCACCTGGTTGTTTCTTCAAAAATAAATAAATAGATCCGAAATATATAAAATGCGGTTAATCCCGCCATGGCCCAAGCTATTATTGCAAAAATTAGCAAATATCAAAGATTACCTCTTTCCCAGCTGGCTTTTCTTAGGTAAACCGTTAATTTGAGGGTATATTTGTTAAGTTTCATAACAGTAGGGTTATATTTATCTATAATCATTAATGGAGGATAAAATTAGTTGATAAAATAAAATAGAGGGATATATTTGACATTTTCCTCCGAAAGTATACCTTTAAAGCAAATTAGAAAAAAGTCTGCTTCTAACTACTCCATTGTTTCAAATTATTTATCGGTTTTTTTTTATTTACACGCCACTTAAGAAATATTAATTACGAAAGATATTTGACCTACTTTATTCATATTTATGTTTATGTTATAATCTATCTCCATTAAATATTTATTCTATTTATGTGTCATCTTCATTAATGACAAATGATAAAATGAAAAAAATATAATTAATTATATTTTAAACTTATAAAACGATAATAATTTAAAATAACTATTTATAGTAAACACAACAAATAATTTGACACGGAGGGAGTACCATAATAATACAGTTACGCTGAACTACGAATTCTACATTAACCTTTACTCATGTTTATTCTTGATATTTTATACTTCTTACTCCCTTCGTTTCATTTTAAGTATCTTATTTTCATTTTTTTTTCTTTCAAAAAGAGTGTTTTCCCCCACATTTAATAGGTTAAAAATTTAAATAACTTACATGGTAAATTTATGACTATAAAATTAAATGATATTTTAATATATTATATACATCTTTAATTTATAATTATAAAATTTAAAAATCTTTCTTTATTTTTTAAATTTCATATCTAATCTAATTAAGACATATAAATTGAGTAGGAGGGAGTAGTTGATTATTCATTGAGATTAACTACTATCCACTGTCAGTGGAAATATAATTTACACGGTCATGTAAGCTTGACTGGCAACAGCCGGTTACCCTATAATTTTGTCTTTTATTTTTCTTTTTAATATTTTAAACACTCCTGAATTTCCCTTTTCTCTCTCAATTTCTGGATCTCATTCTACTATCCTCTCCCTCCCTGGGCTCCTCATCTATGGCGTCGATTAACAAGATAATTCTTGCTTAAAAATTCAATATTATTTAATTGAAAAGTTCTAAAAGATATTTTCCATACCATTAAGTAAAGAAAACTTCGTAAATTGAAACTAGAAAAAGGTATTCAGATGACTTAGGCACAATCTACTTTGAGTATTCTTCATATAGAATTCTCCAAAATGTGAAATAGAAAAAAGAATTTAGTAAAAAGTTATCATATAGAATTGTGTAGATAATTGCTTTAGATTCTTCAATGGTGTATGTTAATGATTGCTTCAATGGTTTGAAGAAACATTGATACCTTAAAACTAACTAGAGATGAAAACAAGAACTGACAGTGCATAGTAGTTAAATTTATTCTACCACCAGAGACTTGGCATGTAAATAATTTTATTTTCGAAATAAAGGAACTCAGTTACGCATACACAATTTTCACATGTGAGGAACAAGGAATATAAATTTATATTAACAATTGCATTAATCAAGTCCATTAGGAACTATATATCTCCAATAAATTGTTCTTCCCTAATAACATTCCAAAATAACGAAAGAGAAAGAAAAAGTCAAGGAAGTTTCGATAGAGAATCCAATTCTCATGAATCATGATAATGAAAATGTTGTCCACTATATGAAAATTGGTTCAAATGTCCCATCAATTTTTGGAAAGTCTAACAGTATTCATACTATAATTGCTCACAACATAATATTTAGTCCAATTGAATCAAATGATCAAAATTTTAATTTTATCTTTGGTATATAGGGTTTAAAGCACGTAATCTAATATTCCTTCTCTTTTTCATTAGTCTCAATACCTGTACATATTTTTGTTTTATGTACCTTTACCTTATCTTCTCCTATCATTTGAATATTGTCTTTCTTACCAAATATAGTTTCCTAACTATGTAATTGGGTTTACTAATGATAATTTATTAATTGTTTCAATGTTTACTTGTATACTTAAATTTTTTCTTATATTTAATATTAATACTAGGGTACTGCATGCACACATCAATCAAGCAGCAACTGAGCTGGCAAGCTAATCCTCAACTAATTAACTCACTGAGGACAGAACTAATCAATTTATGAAAAGGATTAAGAAAACGTTAATTGAATTTGGTGAAGTATGATGATCTGTACGCTAACACTAGTAAGGATAAATGGAAGTGGTAAAAGTTTTACTCACACCCTAATATTAGTGCCAAACCAATCCATGACAGGTGTTAGCATATAGATTTATCTTAATTTACCATTGCCAATTATATATATATATATTATCAAACGATGCATATAGTAATTAAATTTAATATAATTAAGGGTAAACATCGAGTACGCCTAAATATGAAGCAAAATGGAAACAAATTAAATGCAAGAAAAACTTCTCGTTTGTTTCTACTTTTTATAGGTGTGCTAAAATTTTCAATTTTCTCATGTTTGATTGTTTAAATTTTTTGGAACATTTTACCAAGGAAAAATAATTCCTTATAAATAAAGAAACGATTTTTCTGATAGAACTTAGAAATAGAGAAAACAAATTATATAAGTGATATTTCACACTGATTATCTTCTCCCCATCCTCACACATGCCCTACCCTCCATAGTCGCACCCACCCATTCCCCTCGCACCCACATACTAACCCTATCCTCGACCTTATAATATTTGCCTATTAAATATAGTATATATATTTAAGATAATATTTTCTACTTACTCAACATAAAAAAAGTATGAAAATTCATAGCAAACACACTTTATCAAAAACTAGGCCCTCAACCAAACAAGAGAAAGATATGTGATTTACTGGCCTTCTCTTCTTTTGCCTCCTTCATTTTTCCACTATCTGTACTGTTTTACGTGGAATCTAGTTAGGATTGGAAATTTGCCTTTGGTGGGGAGGTGCGTTCACCCGTATTTAATGACTTAAACACTAGGGTTACGTATGTTGGAGGCTTTGTCTCTTCATACGTGCATAATCTACTAAGTGAGTAGATGACCATAGGGCCAAAGATGGTCAAATTTCGTTAAGAAATGAAAGAGATATTGGTCCACGAAGTAAGGTGTTTGAGGCATGAAAATATGGTGTGGGACAAATCTACCACATCGGTGGGAAAATGAAGAATTATTCTCTTTATAAGTCTCAAAATTGGATAAGGGTTTGGGACCCCAAGGGGTAACCCATGTGTTTGAAGGAGGGAGGACCTAGCTGTTCTTGGGTTCAAGGCTAAGCCCACAGGCGCGCCGCTCGCCCGTCCGGTCCGGTCCGGGCTCAGGTCACGGGTCGTGAGCCTTGGGCTTTGGGCTTCTTCTGATAGACCCCCAAATTGTTTAATATTTACAGTTTGGTCTCTGAAGTTTCTGAAAAGATGAAATTGGGAACGACGGAAGGCAGAAAGTTTATGCCTACCGTTTGGGTTGATTTTTAAAGCGTTATTGCACATTAACCATCCATTACTTGGCTGATTAACTCCCTCCATAAATAGCCATTACTTGGCTGATTAACTCCATCCTTCAATGACCATAAACAACCATTACTTGGCAGTTGAGGAGTCCCTCCCCTTATGCTATATATTGGAGCCTTTTGGCTCAATTGTGGGTGACAGAAAATGAGACAACAAGATATACACACAAAGACAAACAGAAGAGAAAAACAACACAGATTCTGTCCAGAAACAGTGTCAAAAACAGAAACTCTTCCTTCCTTTTCCATTCTTCAGCAAGCCGTTTCGTGTTTTGTTTTCTTCGTCAGAATCAACCTATTTGCTGTGTAGTGTTGATTAGTTGTTGTTTTATCTTGGGAGACTATTGTCCGTTAACGTAAAAGCATATATACGGGGCAATCTTGTCTTAAAGACAGAGAGTCATCTCTCGACTCAGCTCACAGTTGTAACAATCCAGATTTAGTATTTCTTGATTTCAGGTTATCAAGATCCAACGCTCAACAAGCTTGCGGCAGTTCTGAATATTGGCTACTTGTTTATCCTTTCGAACACTTGTAATATTTATTTACTTCCCGTACTGCTTTACATATCCAACAGTTAGTAGTCACAGGTTTTTGCAGTTAGTATTAAACTCAATAATGACACATTTTTACCTGGAAATTTTTTGAGGCTAAAAAAAGAAAGAAAAAACAAGAAAGAAATGACTAATCATTAATTCCATGTAGGTGTTTTGTCACTTGCTTATTGTGATTGTTAAACAGAGCAATATACCTATGATATACACCCAATATACATCAGTGTATATCACAGGCAAATGGAGCAAAGCAAAGAGTCTCACCATCGGTAGTCACGGACCAAATTTAACTGGCAGTCCACGAAAGCCCACTAGCGGACAGATTACAGAATGTAATCTTGTATATATGGAACATATATTTGATGTATATTGTAATGTATTTGTTACCTAAATTAGGATGATACACCTACCATAATTGTATAGTTAGAATTATGGTAGAATAAGGTTTTTAGAATAGAATATGAATATGATTCTCCTATTTTGTAACTTGTATATATACCTTCTCAATTAATGAAAATAATCAAGGGGATTATTTATTTCATGGTATCAAGAGACTAGGTCTAACAAAATTTTTTCTCTCCCAAATTTTGTTCTACTCTCGGCCGACCCCCCCCCCCTCGGGTTTCTCTTCTAAAAAAATTTCTCTTCCGCTCTAAAAAATCTCTCTTACTATTCCTAAATTTTCCCTCCTTTTTTGTTCTTTCAATATGTCTAAGAACAATTATCATCCTGCCCTCATGGTTTCCAACGTCAAGAACAATATCCCTATTGTGCTTGAGATGAAAAACGTCCAATATGCTACGTGAGTAGAGTTGTTTAAAATTCACGCTGTCTCCCATCAAATTATCCATCACATAATTCCTCCCGCTACACCTCTTCCCGCGGAGGACCCTCAGCTATGGATTACACTTGATGCTACCGTTCTCCAGTGGATCTATTCCACTATTTCGATTGACCTTTTACAAATGATTATTGAGCCGGATACCACGGCTATGGCTACTTGGAATAGATTGCATGACATATTCCAAGATAACCAACATTCACGTGCCGTCACACTTGAGCAGGAATTCTCCCTAGTTCGTATGGAAGAATTTCCAAACGTATCTGCCTATTGCAAGAAACTTAAGGAGTTGGCAGATCAACTCAGTAATGTGGGCGCACCTGTCACAAATAATCGGTTGGTTTTACAATTGGTTGCCGACTTTTCGGAGGCCTATAATGGCGTTGGCACTCTCCTACGTCAAAGCAACCCTCTTCCCGGAGCAAGCCTCGTCGTCATGATGGCATCCTCCCCAACTTCTTCGAGTTTTGTTGAGAATTCGGGAAAAAACCGTACTCATGGTGGCGGCAAAAATAATAGTAAGAATAATAACAAAAATCGCGGGGGGCAAACGTGGCGGTTCCGGTGGTCAGCAAACAGGCAGTGGGTCCCGTCCAGGGAACAATGGCCCACCATCCCCTGGTCCCAGCAGTGGGGCCTATGGCAGTGAGCCATGGGCCAGCAACCCCTACCTTCCAAATAATCCCGGTGGTCGCGCCTTCTTCAGGCCCGCAGAACCAGCAGATGGCGCCCATCGCCGATGGCCCAACAGCCGGGCCCAGCAGCTACGACCTAGTTCAGTCCCGTCCTGGAATACTTGGGCCCCGACCTCCGCAAGCCCATCACGCAGCAAGTCCCACTCAGACAGATATCAAGGTCGCGATGCACACATTGGGTTTGACTCAACCGAACCCAAATTGGTATATGGACACCGGTGCCACTACTCACATGACTTCCGGTTCAGGTACTCTCTCATCTTATTCCAATTTGAGCAACCCTCGAGGTATAATTGTTGGTAATGGCAACTCTATACCAATTCAGGGTTATGATCAGAAAACGTTGTCTCCCCCCAATCCACCCCTTATCTTGAAAAATACTTTACATGCCCCCAAATAGATTAAAAACTTAGTGTCTGTCCGAAAGTTCACCACTGACAATTTCATTTCTGTTGAATTTGATCCTTTTGGTTTCTCTGTGAAAGATTTCAAGACGGGGAGTCATCTCATGAGGTGTGATAGTAGGGGGGATCTTTATCCTATCATGCTCGGTTTCAGTCCATCGAGTCAAGCCTTGCCGTCAGCTTTTGCAGCCATTTCTCCTTCCTTGTGTCATGCTCGTCTTGGTCATCCGGGATCTTCTATTTGATCAGTTTTAGATAAAAATAGCTTTATTTCTTGTAAGGGTACGAGTCGTACTCAAATTTGTCAATCTTGTTCATTAGGAAAAATTGTTAAATTGCCATTTGTGGACTCAAATTCTCATACTTCTAAGTCATTTGATATTATTCATAGCGACCTATGGACGTCTCATGTTCTAAGTTCGTTAGTTCATCGATATTATGTTCTTTTTTAGATGATTATTCTAAATTTTTGTGGACGTTTCCAATTGCCAATAAATCTCAAGTGTTTTCTGTCTTCATAAAATTTAGAGCGTTCATTAGAACACAATTCGAAAGAGAAATAAAAAATATTCAATGTGATAATGGGAAAGAGTATGACAATAGGGAGTTTCGGGAGTTCTGTGCTAATAATGGGATCAATTTTTATTTTTCGTGCCCACATACATCTTCTCAAAATGGGAAAGCCGAACGCAAAATTCGTTTCATAAATAACATTGTCCGCACTCTCTTACTTCATGCTTCCGTACCCCCATATTTTTGGTGTCATGCTCTGCAAATGGCAACATATCTCCTTAATATAATTCCGCCCAAAGGTCTAACATATTCTTCCCCTCTCCAAGTCTTATATAATAAAAACCCTTTTTATTCTCATCTTCGGATTTTTGGATGCTTGTGTTATCCGTTATTCCCTTCCACCACAATTAACAAACTTCAGGCCCGGTCTACTCCGTGTGTGTTTTTGAGTTATCCGTCTAATCATCGTGGTTACAAATATTTTGATTTATCCTCCAAGAAAATTATAATTAATCGCCATGTTATTTTTGATGAAACCCAATTTCCATTTACGAATGATCATACTCCCGAGCCTTGTTCGTATAATTTTTTGGATGACCAAATATCCCCGTATATTATTTGGCATTTCTCGGACATCTTCCGCACCCAAAATTCTCCAGCGGGCCCACTGACCTGTCTCGATCAACTCTGCCCAGTCTTCTCACCGCGCTTTCAGATTTGGGCTGGCCCAGCCAACACCGAACCGGTCCAGCATGATTGTTTCCGACGCCGCTTCAGATTTGGGCCAAGAGCCCACGTCGCTAGCTACCCATCCTGAGCCCAACAAATTCCCAAAATTCACTCAATTCTTCCTCGAGTCATAGACCGGTCACTCGTAGTCAGCGGGGTATTTTTACACCTAAGATACATTTTAATTTACATTCTAATGTATCTAAATCCCCTTGCCCCGTAATCCTGTGTCCGCCTTAAACGACCCGAATTGGAAAATTACTATGATCGATGAATATAATGCTCTTATTGATAATAAGATGTGGGAGTTGGTGCCCCGTCCATCTGGTATTAATGTTATCAAGTCTATGTGGATTTTTGCTCATAAGGAGAATTTAGATGTGTCATTTGCTCGACATAAGGCGCGGCTTGTGGGTGATGGTAAGACTCAGCAGGTTGGGATAGATTGTGGTGAGACGTTTAGTTCGGTGGTCAAACCGGCTGGCATTCGCACTGTGCTTAGCTTGGCTCTTTCAAAGACTTGGCCTATTCATCAGTTGGATGTCAAGAATGCTTTCCTACATGGTGATCTCAAGGAAACAGTCTATATGCATCAGCCGTTGGGTTTCAGGGATCCCAACCGTCCTCATCATGTCTGTTTGTTGAAGAAGTCCTTATATGGGCTTAAGCAGTCTCTACGGGCCTGGTATACAAGGTTTGCTGACTATGTTTCAACCATTGGGTTCACCCACAGCAGGTCAGACAATTCTTTGTTCATCTATCGACGTGGTTCATCCTTGGCCTACATCCTGTTGTATGTGGATGATATCATTCTGACTGCCTCTTCCGATGCCTTACGTCAGTCTATCATGACCATGCTCAGCTCTGAGTTTGCTATGAAAGACTTAGGGCCTTTGAGTTATTTTTTGGGGATTGCGGTCAGGCGTAATTCAGATGGATTATTTTTGTCTCAACGAAAGTATGCTGCTGAGATCATAGAGAGGGCTAGGATGTCATCATGTAAGTCCACTTCCACTCCAGTTGATGCAAAACCCAAGCTTAGTGCCGCGGCAGGTGCACCATACGAGGACCCGACCCGCTATCGCAGTCTTGCAGGAGCCCTCCAGTATCTTACCTTTGTCAGACCGGATATTACATATGATGTTCAACAGGTGTGTTTATTCATGCATGATCCCAGAGTTGAGCACATGAATGCAATCAAACGCATCATTTGGTATATTCAGGGGACACTGGACTATGGTTTGCACTTGTATCCTTCATCTACATCCACACTTGTCTCGTACACAGATGCTGATTGGGGTGGTTGTCCCGACACCAGACGGTCGACGTCTGGCTACTGTATGTTCCTTGGCAACAACTTGGTCTCCTGATCGGCAAAGCGTCAGGCAACTCTATCACGCTCAAGTGCATAGACCGAATATCGAGGGGTAGCGAATGTGGTCTCCGAATCATGCTGGCTATGTAATTTGCTTTTGGAGCTTCATTGTCCAATTCAGAAGGCAACCTTGGTATATTGCGATAACATTAGTGCCATCTACCTTTCAGGTAACCCGGTTCAGCACCAACGCACTAAGCATATCGAAATGGACATTCACTTTGTCGAAGAAAAGGTTGCTAAGGGTCACGTTCGCGTATGCCATGTCCCGTCTCGTTATCAAGTTGCAGACATCTTTACAAAGGGTCTACCCGCGGTCCTTTTTGAAGATTTTAGGGACAGTCTCAGCGTTCGAAGACCGTCCGCTATGACTGCGGGTGTGTGTTAAACAGAGCAATATACTTGTGATATACACCCAATATACATCAATGTATATCACATGCAAATGGAGCAAAGCAAAGAGTCTGACCAGCTGGCGATCACGGACCAAATGGCGATCACTGAGCTTGACCCATTGGCGATCCACTAAGCCCACTAGCGGACATATTGCAGAATGTAATCTTGTATATATGGAACATATATTTGATGTATATTGTAATGTATTTGTTACCTAAATTAGGATGATACACCTACCATAATTGTATAGTTAGAATTATAATAGAATAAGGTTTTTAGAATAGAATAAGAATAGGATTCTCCTATTTTGTAACTTGTATATATACATTCTCAATTAATAAAAATAATCAAGGAAATTATTTCTTTCTGTGATGAGACATTCAACAGAAATTCCTACCCATGATGTTGGGTCACAGGTTGTTATCTCCATTATTGCTCCTGCTACCCCTTAAATTTAACTTGTACATACACACAAAAAAAATGTGTATTTCGAGAGTATATATTAATAGAAGGTCGAGACTATACCTTTTTGAGAGTTGATAACATATCTGGGAAATTAAGAACCTCCCACGTGTTTGATTGTTCTTCTTAGCTTGAGTATAACCATTAACGACGGCTAAAGAGCAGCCTATTGATAATACTTGCAAGTGGTGTGTCAAATGAGCATACTAACATAAATTTAGACGGATCAAAATAGGTTGAATTATTAAATAGAAAGGTCATTAACCGACCCAAAAGTCGGGAAAAAAAGAAAGAAAAAAAAGAGGTCTAAGGTCACTTGAGCAAAGACGAGTTGCATCAAGATGAGCTAAATACGAGTCATAACTCAACCTTCCAACTTTTCTATATCTTTAATTCTTTATTTGCTCTTATAGTTTTTTCATTATTATGACTATATATAATATATCAAGAAAATAAAATAATTTGACAAAATTTTCTCACATCAACATGAGTTGAATTAGACATATCAAAATGAATTGAGTTAATAAGTGGAGGAATCAATCTTCTCAAACTTGAACAAATTAAACGAATCATATTTTGAAAGACTAATTTTAACACCATTGATCGTAGTTGATAGTAAGTAATATTCTGAATCAAGAAAAATCACGGTGTTGTCACTTTTTCTGTGTTTCTTCAAGTGAACAAGTAAATTGGAACAAGAAGAAGAAAAGCCAAAGTTAACTAATAGAATATTTTTCGAATATTCTTTCATTAATGGTATATATCTTATTTTAGATAGAATTATATTCCTATTGTAATTAGGTCTCCTAGTTTAGGTAGAATTATATTTCATATTCATTAATTGTATATATCTTATTTTAGGTTTGTATTTCTATTGTAATTAGGTCTCCTATTTTATGTAGAATTATATTTTCTATTGTAATTAGGTTGATTAGTTACCTAGTTTAAATATTCTTGTACTACTATAGATATTGTACATTATTGATGAATACAATCAGAGAACATATTCATTTATGGTATCAGTAGCCTAAAAATACCTCCACCGCCGCTGACCATAGCTCTCGGCCGCCACCCCCACGAACCCCTAGTGTTTTTTTTTCCATCCATTCTCCTCCTAAATTTCATCTTCCATGGCTGACAAAACCAAATTTCATCATGCACTTGCAGTAAAAAAATATCAAAAACTTCATCCCTATCGCCCTTGAGATGGGAAAGTGTCAATACTCCTCGTGGATGAAGCTTTTTAAGATCTATTATCGTGTTTACGAAGTTATATATCACATCATCCCTCATATACCGAAGTCCACATACTTACCCTCGTCTTCGACTTCTGATGATGCACTCTGGTCTCGTTTGGACGCAGCTGTCCTCCAGTGGATATACGACACAATCTCTAATGATCTGTTGCACACCATCATTGAGACCGATGCCACTGCCTGCCAAATGTGGGAACGTTTGAAAAGTATTTTCCACGACAACAAAACTCAACGAGCGTTATACCTTGAAAATCAATTCAATGACGTTCATTAGGACGACTTCCCAAACGTGTGTGCATATTGTCAAGAACTCAAGATGTTTGGCGACAAACTCTACAAAGTCGGCACACCAGTTACTAATCAGCGACTGGTCATGCAACTTATTGCAGGCTTGAACGAATCATATGACGGCGTTGCCACCATCCTTCAGAAATGCACGCCATTACCTCCGTTTTATGAGGCCCGTTTAAAGCTTATTCTTGAGGAAACTTGGAAAATCAAGTGCAACACCACTCTGGCCAGCATTGCCGACGCATCCCTCACCACCACCATCAGGCCCTCCGCAAACGCCAGGGCCTCAAACTCTGGCAACCAGAGCGGTGGGAAGGGGCGGGGAGCCGGTAGGAAACATCCAGCAGCGACCGTGGTAGTGGAAGCAGCCTCCACCGTGGGCTGCCTACCAGCCTTGGGCCCCACCGTCATGGGCCTCTTCTCCTTGACCGTATCCGACATACTCGTGGACTCCACCTTAGAACCGACAGGCCCACCCTGGCATATTCGGCCCACATCCACAACATGCCTACAAAGCACAGCCCCCCCACCCGCCCTCAACTTATGCACCGACTGACATTAAGGCAGCTATGAATACAATGTCACTCAACGCTCCAGATGAAAATTGGTATATAGACACATACGCCATATCTCACATGACGACATTACAAGGTACTCTCTTCTCTTATTCCCATTTGTGTAATTTAAATTGAAAAATTATTATTGGTAGTGGACAAGGCATTCTCATTCGCGGTTTTGGTCATTCATCCTTATCCCCACCACATCCACCACTATTTTTAAAAAAATGTCCTACATGCCTCTAAACTCATTATTAATCTAATCTTTGTGCGACGTTTGACAACTGATAATATGTTTCTCTTGACTTTGATCCTTTTGATTTTTTCTGTGAAGGATTTTATGACAGGGAGACGAATAATGAGATATGACAGCACCGGAGATCTCTACCCTATTTCAAACGTCGTCAACAATTCAACCTCAGTTCCATCAACCTTTGCTTCTCTTTCATCTTCCTTATGGAATTCTAGATTAGGACATTCAGGAGATTCTATTTTACGCTCCTTTAGAAAAAATAATTTTATTAATTGCAACCGTATTTTTAGGACTCCTATATGTGAATCTTGCATTTTTGGGAAACATGTTAAATTATCATTTTTTGCATTCATAAATTATACTTTACTGCCTTTCGATATCATACACAATAATTTGTGGACGTCCCCTATTTTAAGTACGGTTGTCCATCGATATTATGTGTTGTTATTGGACGATTATTTCAACTTTCTATGGACTTTTCCAATCGGCAATAAATCCAAGGTTTACCCCATTTTTTCCTCATTTAGTGCTTTCGTAAAAGCACAATTTGAAAAGAGCATTAAATATTTTCAATGTGACAATGACAGGGAATTCAATAATAATCAATTCAAACAATTTTGCTCAAAAAAATGGTCTTACCTTTCATTTTTCCTGCCCTCACACCTCCTCTCAAAATGGTAAGGTCGAACGGAAAATCCGAACCATAAACAACCTAATTCGTGCTGTTGACACCCAATTTTGTCTCATCTTTTCTGACTTATTTGCAATTTTATATATTTTTGACACCTCAAAACAATTTTAATATATATACATATAGGCATATATATTATTATTATTCGTATTTCTACAACCATTTGCCTTTTTAAATAATAATCATAGTTTTTATTGTAATATTCCATATTATTTTATTTTCGCAAAACAACATCGTATTTTATTTTAATTAAGCATTAAGCATTTTATAAATATTATATTTTTTATTATTATCACATCGTTATTTTATTTTAAATAATTTACATTTCTTCAAAGTATTTTTATAAAAAATATTAAACCCCTTTTATACTTTAACCGACAACACATTTATTTCCCTAAACCTTAAACCCAAAACATTTTCACCTACCCACATTAAATCAACCCCATTTTTTACTCAGGCCCAACCCGCCACCCCCAAGCCGTCGGCCCAACTCACGAGGCCCAACCGCCAACAAACCCAACCGGCCACCCCCTTCCAGGCCCAAATCGTCTCCCAAACCAACCAAAACCCCCAACTAAATCCCTAAACTCATTTCATCTCAACCAAATTGAACGAACCAAAACCAGACATCGTCGCCGCTCCCCTTTACCCGCCGGATAATCGCCTCACCAACGCCACTGCCACCACGTCTCCTCTCCTCCATCAATCACTTATCCCTCTTCCTCTATTGAAGACATTTGGGCCTGCAAAGCTGTTGGCAATAGCTGTGGAGAGGAAACCCAAAACCCTTCAGTTATCTCTTCAAATTCGATGGGTAAAGGCATAAATCCATACCCCCCCCTTTATCATCATCTCTCCCTTTTCGAAATCTGTCCAAAAAAATGGTCATTTTCCCCCTCTTTTCTTTGAATTCGAATTCTAGCTGTTAAGCTCTCAAAATCCAGCTATAAATAGAGATTTTTGGGTTATGTTTTGGAGGGGTTTTTTCGGCTGGAAAAGAAAGTCCACTCTGTTTTCAAACTAGTCGACTAAAAAATCCATCGTTTTTGCGTTTTTTTCCCCCACAAAGTTTGAGAGGCAAAATAGGCAGAGAAATCCCTCTTTTGAACAAGCTTTTGATTTCAGAAAATCCCCTCTTTTGCTCTCGGTTCGGGCTCGACAAAGCCACAAAATACTAAGCTTTTATTCTTCTTTTTAATCGCATAAACACAACTTCTCCGAGCGGACTCGACGATTCGAAACGACGCTTCGGTTCGCTGCCTGGAGAAGGTCAGTAAATTCAGTATCCTCTTAATTTTAGTTTCCTTTTGTGTTTCTGCACATGTTTGAGTTACTGTTTGGTATAGTATGCTCTTAGTTTAATTTAGTTTAGTTTAGTTCTTGTTAGTTAGATTACTAAACTAGGTTATAAGGTGCGTTAAGTCTGTTTATTAATACTATTTTAAGCTGGCCTGATTAGTCAAGGAATTTAACGATGTTTGATTAAAGTGTGATCATGCTTCATATGGGGTGAATAGGATTGTATATGTCTAAGTTAGTTTCTGTACCCCTACATAGTTGAGGTTTTATCTTTAAATGACTACTCAAGCTGTCTGTTTGTCATTCATATCTGATTTGAGTTGGTTATACATTCTTATTTGCTTGTCTTGGTATAATTTTATGATAGTATGAAGTTCTTTAAGTCATGTGGCAAGTGTGCATTGTCTACCTGAATAGGGTGTGTGTGCTTAGTCTAATTTAGATAATTTCGTACCAAAATATCTTATTAAGAATAAGCCAATTCTATGGATACATTTATTCAGTCTGTTCATATACCTGCCATGTTTGCCTAAGCTTCATTCACACTCAATAGGTAGTTTAAATCTGACTTGTATTGATCCATTTCTAGGTATAGTAGGTCTGTTTGCTTGAAGGTGTTATGTAATTTAGTTTATTAGGTTTTTAGAAGTCTGGTACGTATACCAAGATAGTCATATCGTGACTTATCTGCCTGATAACAATATTTATAACATGTGGTACCAGAACAACCTTGCACTCTTGAGATAATATCTCTGAAAAGGACAACTCAATCATTTCAGTTTGCCTCCTATATCTGAACTGGTTATGTAAGTTGTCTTCACTTTGTCCTAGTGTCAAACTATCTATATGTTAGTATGTGAATTCCATTAAGCAATGCAGTAGCACACTTCACTTGTCTTAATAAGATATGCATGCTTAGTTTAGTCCATACAGTCTTACATATCTGCAGAATGTTACCTCAAGATGGTTAAAACATGTGCCTGTATGCCTCCCAGTTTGGCTGTATGTTTGTCCCATTTGCCTTAGTATCAACATGCCTAATCACATGAATATGATTCCAAGCATTTAGTGTTGATCTAGGTAGCTTTGTAACTATAGCATACCACCTCCAGATAAATTATCCTATGTGCATAAAAATGTAAGCTAATTGGTCCTATGTCTTGATAAGTCTCCATGTCCCCTCAAATTGACCATATATTTGTTCTGCTTGCCTAAGTATTCAAAGCATATCTAGGATAGCATATGACCTTTTCTAGACTTTGTAGTTGCCATGCCCCACTGTATTGGAAGACTTATATGTGTTTGTGGTGCCAACCTATACATGAATTGTTTCTTGTGTGAACAATATAGTGCCTTCTCCCCCTCCCTTTAGTGTCATGTCTTGTATGCTGTTCCTGAGGTATCTATCTGGAATGTTGTGTTATTTAAGAACTGTTGGCTAGATGAGTTAGACATACCCTTATATATAAGTTCCCTGTTAGGTGTATGTTACTCTTGATTCATTTATTCAAGATATATGCAAGAAGATGTTCATTATGCTTTAATCTTTAGTTGGTTCATGTGAGCATGTTTTCTTTGAATCACAACATGACTCGTCTCAATTCTGTGTGTTAAGAATGAAAAAATAGTATCCCTGCCTTTCTCTAAGAAATCAACAGAATTATGTCTTCAGTTGTATCTATCCATCAATTTAAATTGATACAACTTGTTTGCTTTAGTTTCTGAAGAAATATACAATGAGCTGCTCGAAACTAAACCTGAGTTTAGTGTGTGGTCTGTATTTGCATTTTAAACCGAGTCTGAAAACTTTTTGATTTTGTAAAGTTCATATTGTGTTTGCCTTTTCCTACCTTCTGCTTGTTACTTTGGCAAAGTATACCAGGGTATATTCCAGGTTATACAAGGTATAAGAACTGGGGCAAGGTCGTATACCGATGTATTTTCCCAAATATGTCGTGTGTATTCTCATCTCCTCTGGATGTTGATCCTTCTATATGCCTTGAATGCATTTAAATTGGACCGTGCATGTGTGTATTGGGCTCATATTTTATTTGGGCTGATCCGTTTGAAACAGTTGTCATATTGGACCTACCTTTATTGCTATGTATCGTCTACTTGTGAATGCCCAATGCAAATTAGTTTTGTTGTGGGCTGCTTCATAGTTGGGGCTTGTCTAGAATATGTTTAGGATTAAGACTGCTTGGAACATCTATTTCGTTTAGAAGCTTTGAGGATAGTGAACCTTTCTAGGTTTGGAGCAATATCATACATAAATATGGTTTAGGGTAGGATAAGACTGAACAGGGAATCTGCCACTTTCTTTGCTCTTTTCTCCTTTCTTGTTATCTGTGTTGAGTATCAAACCCGAGGCCCAACAACATATTACTTTTCATGAATTATTTATTTACATTTTCTTATGTATATATTTTCATGTTCCGTCGCTAATCCTTTTCTTTTCTTTCGTTTACATGAAACGCATCGGGAGCAACAAAAAGTCTCGTTATGAGACTCATCATGGCTATTGCCAAACGAAGACCCGCATCCACGTTCATTGCATTCTCCGGCCTCGGAATGTCATCCCGCCTTAGTCGCTTTTTACTATTATTCTCTAATCCCGCCATTTTATTTTTCGGGTTGTAACTTAATTATTCAATTTTGTGTGATCATTAGAATATTTAGAAGAATTAGGCCTAGAACTGATAAACTAGAAAAGGTAGTTTGAAAATTGAAAACCCGCCGCTAGTTTATTTATTTTAGGCTTGGGTAGTTTTAAAATTGGAAACCGCCGCTAGCATATTTATTTTAGGCTCGTCATGCATGTTTAAAACTCTCAAAACAATTTGGTCATCTTTTATCCGCATTATTAATCATACAAATAAGTTTTTGTTTCTATCCGATTTGCGATTTAAAATGACTTTCATAAAAAATCATTTCTTTGCATCACAAATAATTTGCTTTTCTCCTTACTATCAATTGTCAAAATGAATGCTTTTATTCAAAAATTAACTTCGCATATATTTTATCAACAATGCAATACAAATGCATATTTTATCCATTATAAACTTTATATGTATTTTTATAAACAATGTCATACCAATGCATGCTTAAATCCAAGAAATTAATTTTATATGCATTTTTTTATAAACAATGTCATGTATATTTTTTTCGGATTTTATGTCGAAATTTATTTCTCAAACCACAATCACCTTTGCGACTCTTTAAAAGAATAAGTGGTAAAACCTTTATATTGTCAAAATGCATCCTTTTATCAACTACTTGCAAACATCATTTTAACCTTATATTTTAAACATGCATTTTTCTTAGCATAATAATTAACTTGAGTTTGACCGGATAATCGCAAGTTAGCGAATCTTAAAGGATATCTAACCATTTTCCTTTAGGATAATAAAGAACCATTCCCTAGAATCTCATTAGTTTCGCAGATCATAAAATCAGAGTTATTTTGCAGCATTTAGTTAATATTTAGGTGTCATAATTCACCGTAGAATAATTAGGTTGCGGCTCCTTAACAAAACATTTTTTAATCAAATCTAGAGGGAATCAACCCATTACGTCGTGAACCGCGGGTTACAAATGGGCGCGACACGTTCCATACTTGCTCACGCCTCAATTCTTTCTCAATTCTTGCATTACACTCTCCATGACCACCTATCTCCTAAACATAATCACAAACAAGTCTCTAGCTCAACGGTCTCCCACTCAAATTTTGTTTCGTAGGAACCCCTCCTACCAACACTTGCATATCTTTGGATGTCTCTGTTATCCTCTCCATCCGATCACTTACAAACTCCAACATCGGTTTTCCCCGTGTGTGTTTTTGGGTTACCCAGCCAATCATCGTGGTTACTCTTGCTACGACTTGTCAAGCCGTAAAATTATTATTTCACGTCATGTCCTATTTGATGAGTCTCAATTTCCATTTTCCTCCATAAACTCGCCACCTCAGCACTCATACGACTTCTTAGATGATGGCTTGAACCCTCTTCTAATTCATCATTTACATAGTCCGCCGTCCCAGACCTTGACACCCGCCCTCACCTCGGACAGTCCGGGATACACTGCCCACCGGTTCTGCCAACGGTGGCCCGAAATATCCTACCTTCAGGGTAGCCACCTCTCGGCAAACCGATAATCGGCCAACCGATCCCGCCACCCCTGCCCTTCATTCTCTCAGTCCCGCGGCATAACCCCCTCCCATCCCGCGTCCCGAGACACGCTCTCAGACCATGGAAACTCGTGCCATGCATGGAATTCATAAACCTAAACGGTTGTTTAACCTATCCGTTTCAGTTGTCCCTTCCCCTGTCCCTCGAAATTCGAAGGATGCCTTGTCCGACCCTAATTGAAAATTCATAATGATTGACGAATATAATATTCTTATTGATAATAAGATGTGGGACCTAGTACCCCGTCCACCTGATGCAAACATTATTCCTTCTATGTGGATTTTTAGACATAAAAAGAAATCTAATGGTTCTTTTGAGAGGTACAAGGCTCGTCTTGTAGGTGATGGCAGGTCTCAACAGGTGGGAGTGGACTGTAATGAAATGTTCAGCCCGGTCGTAAAACCTGCAACCATCCAGGCCGTCCTCAATATTGCTCTATCCAAGTCTTTGCCCATTCATCAGCTTGATGTCAAAAATGCCTTCTTACATGGGGATCTTTATGAAACGATATTTATGTATCAACCAATGAGTTTAAGTGTTCCTATTCATTCAAATTATGTGTGTTTGTTGCGCAAATCGCTCTATCGACTGAAACAGGCTCCTCGAGCATGGTACTAGCGGTTCGCCGATTATGTCTCCTCTATCAGTTTTTCACATAACAGATTCGATCATTCCCTGTTCATCTAGAACAAGGGTACATACATGGCTTACCTATTATCCTATATTGATGACATCATCCTCACCACATCATCTGATGCTCTCCGCCGGTCCATTATGTATCTCTTTTCCTCTGAGTTTGCTATGAAGGATCTGGGCCCCCTAAGTTATTTCTTGGGCATGTATGTCACTTGACATTCTGGCGGCCTATTTCTGTGTCAGAAGAAGTACGCTGAAGATATCTTTGACCATGCAGGCATGATATCTTGCAAACCACCTCACACGCCAGTATACACTAATTCCAATCTCAGCGCTGATTCCAGTCCCCTATATTCAGACCCGATTCACTGTTGTAGCCTGGCTGGGGCCCTGTAATACCTCACATTCACGAGACCTGACATATCCTATGTCGTGCAATAGATATGCCTACACATGCACAATCCGACGGAAGCACACATGCATGCCCTCAAACATATTTTACGATACGCCCAAGGCACACTTCACTTCGGATTACATATATACATGTCCTCGCTCACTGGTCTCACTGCTTATTCTGATGCTGACTGGGTGGATGTCCTGACACCCAACGCTCCATGTCTGGTTACTGCGTTTTCCTCAGAGATAACCTATTGTCTTGGTCTTCTAAAAGGCAACCTACACTATCCCGATCCAGTGCCGAAGCAGAGTACAGGGGTGTCGCCAACGTCGTCTCTGAGTCTTGTTGGATCTGTAACGTTCTACTTGAGCTTCATTGCCCAATTCAAAAGGCAACACTGGTCTACTACGATAATATTAGTGTGATATATCTTTTCGGCAATCCCGTCCAACATGAGCGCACTAAACACATTGAGATGGACATTCATTTCGTTCGCGAAAAAGTGGCTCGTGGTCAAGTTCGTGTCCTTCATGTTCCTTCCAGATATCAGACTGCCGACATCTTCACCAAAGGACTTTCGCGTATACTATTTGATGATTTTCGAGTCAGTTTCAGTGTTCGTGAACCTCCCTCTTCGACCGCGGGGGTGTAATATAATATATATTTTCATTAATTGTATATCTCTTATTTTAGGTAGAATTGTATTCATATTGTAATTATGTCTCCTATTTTAGATATAATTATATTTTCTATTGCAATTAATTTGATTAGTTACCTAGTTTAAATATTGTTGTACTACTCTATATATTGTAACTTTATTAACGAGAGTACTCCATTAATCCTATTTCTGCATTTTAAATTTCTCAATCATAATCAAAGGGTTCAAATAAATCAACCCCAATTTTTTTCTCTACATAAATTTGTATGTGTGAAATTTCAGAACTACCAAAATCACAACACACCAAAAAAACAAAAAAGATCAAAATCATAAAAATCTACAAACTCTTTAAAAAAGTAATTAGTTTGAGACTTCATCCAAGAGCTTATATCTTCTTACCCTATTTTTAAGTACCTTTCTTTTGATCCCTCTATTTGATATTTCCTCTGATTTTGTCCTCCTTATTTTTTCCTCAATATTCACACCATCAGCTGTTACCCTTTTTCTGGCAGCTAACGAGGGAGACTTTTGTAATTTGATGGGATTTTTCTTGATAAGTTGAAGCTTCAAATTAGAAGCACCCTTTAATTTCCCCTTTGGACTTGTTCTTCCAATTACATCATTTTCATTTCTAATAGTTAGCTTTTTCTTCAACTTTGGACCATCTTGAATATTATCACTTGTAGTATTTCTACATGATGATGATGAATTTGAAGAGTTTTGTGTTTTTTCTCCAGAAATCTCCTTTGGACTTAAGCACCAATTGCATATACGATATGACTCAGCTTTTGGATACAAGTTGCTGCAATATCTGCAAAAAAAAAAATTAAAAAAAAGGAGCCCTCTTAATCACTATATTTTCAAGAAAATACAAGAAAAATAATTTAAGTAGCAAAAATCAACTTACATTATGATCAATCTAAATCACCCCATCATATTATGTATATGATATAATATGTCAGCTATTAAACAACTTAATAGAAATACAGAACAGCCGATCAAGAATATCACAAAATCCCCTATAAATTAAATAGTTAGCATAATTAAGAAAAAAAACTAAAAATATTTGAAGTGGTACCTGTGTTGAGATCTAAATTGGCAAATTTTGCATTTGAAAAGCTCAGAAGATAAGCCATAATCTCCACACATGCAGCACTCAGTGGCTCCTCCTCCTTTGTTGATTGTCATATTTGTGTATCATTTCTCTTATTATGGACTATATAACTTCCCTTTTTGGGGGGTCCCTAAGGGATTATATAATATAATATGTGCACAAATATGTGTGTATATATAGATGTATGTGTTAGGTGTTTGGGAGGGGTGGCGTGGGGGGATGAGGTCTTGAAGGGGATTGTCTGCCACACAAGAAAAGAAAAAAGATAGTACCATAATAGAGGGGAAAAGTTTATCTTTCCCCCCCTTATTAATGACATATTTGGTCCCATAGTTATTGAAAGTTTCTAATTTTAATCCTTGTGATGTCTTAGTAAACACATTTAACCTTCAATTAATAAAAATATACAGTTTTAATTTATTTACTTGTGAATATTCACGAATTTATCAGAACTTATCGTTTAATCACTCATATGTTATATTAAATCCATGTTGTTACTCCATAATTGAGGGCATTATAGTCTTAAAAATAGTTCAAATATAATATATTTCCTACATAAAGGACCAAATACACATATTTTAATTAATTGAAGGTTAATGTATTGAATCAAATTTCACAAGGATCAAAATAATTTTTTTTCAATATTTAAAGGATCAAATAGGCTATTATTCTTGTTTCTTTATCAGAATTGCGTATGTATGTTGAAATGAATATCAGATCATTTTCAAGGGTCCCGTGAGTGATAAGTACGTAATTTATTGTAATTTGCCAATTAGTTGCTGAAGAAACCGTGGGGCACGTAGTTACATTCTTTATTTATTTGTTTAGAATTTAAAACTTATTTGAGTGGACATTCTTTCATTGTTCACTCGCTTTCATTTTTTATTAAGACGACTTGACTAAGAAATAAAGAGGTAAGTATAGAAGTCTATGATAAATAAAGTTGATTTGACATATATCATATGATATTAATTAAATTAAATTAAATTAAAAGTTGATAACCAAGATCAATTGATGCAAATTGTATAATATTATTTTGGTTTGCCGGACACGACTGTTGCACAGATTAGCAATTTGAGGAAAAGGAGGTCCTTGTTTTGCTTCTTTTCTCCATTCTTTAGGCCTTAAGTGGTGGAGAAAGGAGTTCTTTTTAATCCATTTATTATTGTTCGAAATATGAATGATTTACTCCTCCAAAGAGTAATTGTAATTGATTCATTCAGGGATTACTATTAACAAAATTTCATGCGAATGCTCACATGGTAAAATACTATTTGTGTTCTTAATTAGAAGATTTCTCATATAAATATATTTCTATTGCTGATAAAATTTCCAAAAAAAATCTCTGATATTTTGATTCGCAAATGCTATACTTGTAAATGATATGACTACACATTTGATGTTTTTATTAAAGACGTGTTTTTGAATCGACAAGTTTCTTTTCTTTTTCCTTTTTCAACTCTAAATCCAACAAAATAGGCAAAAGAGTGTATGGGGTGCCAGAGATGATTTCGTATTTAAATTTAATTAACTCTACCTTCATATAATATCAAACCTGTTACACTTACAAAATTATGAGTTCTAAACTTAGTATTTTTTTTAAAAAATTGTATGTATCTTCTACACAATTATATAATATTTTCGAAAATGCAGACTAGATTGAGCTTATTAAACAATGTTACAAGGAAGAGGAAGGAGGATTCTTTGACATAGCAAGATAGTGGTCCACACGTAGAAAACAAAGAAAAAAAGACAACGTAGTTCCAAAATTCTTAATAGACACTCTTAAGACGCGGCTCCTATTTTAAAAGAGCAAAATTCCAGTTATCTTATACCAAATTTAGGCAATTAATTTATCAAATTTGATTTATGGGATGTTGCTC
Source organism: Anisodus acutangulus (assembly GCA_029783415.1). Classification (NCBI taxonomy): domain Eukaryota; kingdom Viridiplantae; phylum Streptophyta; class Magnoliopsida; order Solanales; family Solanaceae; genus Anisodus; species Anisodus acutangulus. The sequence continues at coordinate 9,608,055 of CM056503.1, read as the reverse complement.
TAGACTCTAAAAGTCTAGAGGTTAGAATTGCTCCATACGTAAGTTCAAGATTATTACTTTTGGATTTTTTGGCACCTTATGCGATTATATTTAAATCAAATAAGTCTCGCTAATGACAATCAGTATGGTCATCACGTTTGAAAATAATTTGTTCACCAGTACCATATAAATTGACAATAAAACAACCGTTTGCCTAAATAATCAAAACCAATCAAGCCGTAGTAATCTCTTTTTTTTTTTCTTGTTTCCTCATTACGTTTCTTTTTTGTCTTTTTTTAATCTTTAATTGGAAGTTCAGTTCACAGGATTATCCACAACATTGAATTCTTGCGGATATTCAAGTCTTTTCAGGAAATTAGGTTTTCCCCTTGACCTTTTGGTTTTAAGTATTTTTTTCCATCACCTTTTGTTTTAAATTAGTCGATCAGTAGCTGAAGTAATAGTTCAACTGCAAACACGGGAAAATTAAAGAAAGGAAGTATAAGAATGGAAGAGTTACAAGGGCATTTTAGTTTCTGAGCTTCAAAAAATTTCTCCCCTACCATTAAACATGATGGAACCATCATTACATTTGTTCGAATGTTAAAGGGGGGTGGGGGGTGTAAGAACTAATCCACTAAGTGACTTAATGAGGTAGAAATGTATGTTAATTAATCATGACTTAGTGAGAAAAATTTATACAAACACAAGATATGCATATATTGATTTTATGTAAATACCGGGTATGGACATGTTTTATCAGGCAAAAACTATACACCAATATTCCTTTTATCTAAAGGAAACAACTCACTCATAAGGCATCCTCTCCTTTTAGCGAAAAATATTTTTGTTAGAGAAAGCACTTACAGAAATAAACGAACACGGAAAATCTATATCACCAAGCAAGAGATTTTCTGGCACAGTATCACACACTACTAGCAGACATTCACCAACATTAAACAGTTGAAGCCAACAACATTGCTAATTATTAATCTAAGCCTCAAGTGATCAATCAAATACAACGAAGATGGACTGCATTTGACCTTAAATTTATTACTAAGATAAAAGACAGATATATATTTACAGGGACCTCACAGGAAAAGAGGACAATTGAGAAGAATTGGAATATGATACAGTGAAACCAAAATATAAATTACAACTGCATCAAACTTCAGCTGGTTTGAGACCCCAAATTTTCAATCGACTTGATCAAACTATACATTCCACTCATTTCCTCCTTCCCAAGCCAGCTTGTCCAACAGATAAACTTCATATCCAGGTATCTGTAGTTAAACACATGTTAGTACAACACAAGCAAGACTGTTGAACCTACCGCATTCCAGAAACAATTCAAATGCAAAGAAGCTTCAACAATGACAAATGGTTCACCAAGTGACTCTAAGCGCAGGTACAACATTTTGCTGGTTTCTGTCACACTCCTGGGCGTTCTCTCCATTATCACTAACAGAAGAATAGAACACCCTCATTCGGAAATAATTGACTGAACAACAGTGATCCATAGGATAGTTTATAGTCACTAGTGTATATTGCCCATGTATTAAGTTCAACGCTAAACCCCTATCCCAGAAGTAGAAGTCGCTAAGCCATCTACTAGGTCATCATAATGACGCTACAGATGAAATTTGCACCACTTTCGTTGATTTGACAGATGAACCAGAGTCGAGCAGCAAAAACTGTGTTACATAGTGAGCACAATACTATAGACGTATATGCAAAAAGAACTTATTAGTCCTCCAACCAAGAGGCAATAACCAATGTCCCTGTTTTCACCCAAAACACCAAACAAGAAAATAATAGTATTAGATAACTATTCTTGATCTATATTAGTTGTCTTAATGAGCATCATTACGTTGCCGCACTTTTGACACATTGAGCTACTAATTTGAAGACAAATGGCAACCATATGCATTTTCATACTATTGCGCAATTAAAACATGACTGGAATCATATTATAGGTGCAACCGGAGCATTTTTGGCCAAATCGCTGGTAGCTTTTGTGACTTCCAAATGTTCCGTATGAGGTAGAAGTGGAACAGAATTCCCTCAATCTGACAACTATCTCCTCTCCCAGTTTAGCCTTGTGAACAAGATAAGATTTACTAGGTTATAATTCCCCTGCAAAATAAATCTTCTCCAACTCTTTGGAACATTGATTGAACAATTTTTAAATGATACCAAGCAAAATTATCCGGACTAATACTCGTGCAATGATAGCTAGTGGTCAGAGTCTTTAGTGATAAGTGAGAACAATCAGCTAGTGGTTCCTCTTTCTTTTCTTTTTTCCGCCCGCAGGAGGGTTTGCCCCCTAAGTTTTCTTCCCTTTGATCTGGCAAACAATTACTATATAACTACTGCGCCCCAATCCCAAGCTAATCCAGGGTCGGCTATATGAATCTTCAAAATCCATTTTGCTCAGATGTGGAACCATTTCATTACAATATTCAAAGGGTAAAGAACTACTTACAAATAATTTTAATCATTCCTGTTACAATCAGTCAGTTAAGCATATATGTCGGTCTAACTTAACTGCAGTAGTAGTCGTATAAGTTACTTTCTCAATCTCTAATAGTCAAAGGAAGTCATCTGAGAAAGGCTACATTTACTAGGGCTGTTCATTTCGGATTATCCGATCCGATCCGAAATTTCGGATCGGTAAAATTATGATCCGAATCCGATATGAAAAAAATCGGATATCCAAAATTTTCGGATCGGATAACCGGATATCCGAAATTTATCATACATTCATCATTCTAGCAACTGCCACATAAATATCATGCTCTCTTCAGCAAATTTGTTCAACAGAAACCTCACATACCACTTAAAGTAAACACAATTAAATACTGAAATAACCTCAACCCAACATGTGACCGACCAATACACAACAATATAGCCTTCATTCTTCAAGGATATAAACATGTAATTCCTAACAAATAGTAAAACTCCAAAATGGAAAGTAGAACTTTATAGGTGCAATTTCGAATACATTAACTACTAGCTAAAACATCCAATGTCCAACATCCAAATTAGTACACCAATACAAATAAAAGAAAATAAAAAATCGGATATTTCGGATATTTCGGATATCCGAAAGTAAAGAAATTGTGATCCGTATCCGATCCAATTTTTTTCGGATATCCAATCCGAAATATCCGAAACTCAAAAAAGTGGATCGGATATCCGATTTTTCGAATCGGATCGACCGGATCGCGGATAGGATCGATCGGATTATTATGAACAGCCCTAACATTTACCATGCATCACTGTTGTCATTCTAGCCTTATCGACGAAAACCTTACTAGGATAAAATTGCTAGGACGTACAGGAATTATTACTTGTTAGATATTGGTGTGCATTTTGGCAAACAAGAAGTTGTCAGAAAGGTACCGGTGCTAGAGTTTGTAGGTGCTCAGGACTTGGTGATCCAAAAGCTCACACACCAATACTGAAGTCCGAGTGGAACTTCCAGGTAATCAACTAAGCATTTTACATTTTATCAAAAATAAAAACAAAAAAAACAAGGGCAGACGAGAACTTATCATACCAGTATTTAAGAGAATCAGGTTAACATTCTCAGCTTTGCGTGCATTCAAATGGATGTAAGCTTCCTTCTGTAAACTCATGCATCCTAAATCGCTCCAAAAATTCAAAAGGCCTGCAAAGAACAATATGGATAGCTCGAAGTTGTCAGAAACTAGAAGTAGTAGCTAAAATAGGAAGAATACCCATTTCGCATCTATCAGTCAACGTGGAAGTCTATTCTATTGGCATTAATTACACTGCAAGCTCATCAAGATTTAGATGGTTTATTATATTTCTGAAGGTGCTTTACAACCAGAATGCAGAGAACAGTAATGGAGGAAGACGGGGTTTGAGCTAACATAAAGTAGCTACTAACAGCAGAGGAGGAACAGGGCTATGAATTACCATGCCCAGACCTTTGACATAAAAGACAGATCATGAATAATGTCATCACCTGAAAGAAGAAACTGAGTAGAGTCTGCAAGTCAATTCCCTATTAGACTATTGATGGGTGTACAACAGGAGTTAATGTCTCAAAGCATATGTAAGATTAATTTAGAGGAAAGATGATTAGCCTGTTAAGCCTTACAAGACAGCTTCACGCGTGCGGCACAATCCGCGTTGATTACTTTCCATTGCATCTAACACATTGGAAGTCTCTGGTCCTGCAGCTCCACCAGCCACAAGGGAAGGGACAGAAGCAGTTGGAGTCCAAATCTGAAAGAGATACATGTAAACGTATGTGTAAATTTGTCATTACACATAGTGACAACTAATCCCAAGTACTTGTGACATTTGTGTCTCACCTTAATGGTGCTATCAATTCCACTGGTGGCCACAACGCAATCACATGGGTGGCACTGTACACAATTTACAACTGAACAGGAGTGAAGGTCGAGACGTCAGACTAGGTATGACAGATTATAATAACCACTTTAAAGTATAAGAATTTTAACAAATTTATGAGAACAGAGAAAATACCAGCTTCATCTCCATGAAGCATTTTAATCAATCTACCAGTTCTTTTCTCCCAAATAAACCATCTGCCATCATCACTTCCACTAGCAATGTATTCACCTGCACAATGATTATTACAACATATACACTGAGATCCTTATAATAAATTGCTAGTTTGCTTAACAGAGCCACTAATTTACATGATTATTAGCACAGGAATAGAATGGATCCATCTAGACACATCTAATTTTAAAGTAGCTTAGAAAACCCTTCAAATCCAACTCACTATCGATAATCCTTATCAAAGCAGTAACCCCCCTTTTCTTCCAGATCAGCACTCTCTCAGGCACAAGCATAAGACAAGAACACACACGCACACAAAAAAAAAAAGAAGGGAAGTTCACCAAGAAGGAAAGAGAAGAAGTCTCCAGACAGATAAAAATCACGACGGAGAGAACAAGTGAGACGCGGGGTTCAGCAACCAAAATGAACCATGACTAAATATATAGTTGGTCAGCAGAGCCAGAGAGAAGAAAAAATCGCTTCTAAAGTACGCATTGACCAGTAACATCCATGCACATCCTGAACTACATAATTGTCTAAGAAAATTTTGCTATCATACTTAATAAGCATCCCTGTTGAACTGAATCAAATAATCCAGACAGGAAAACACCTCCTTGATGCCTAAGAATCTGATCATAAAATAACCTAGGTATATTGAAATCCAACTCACTCTAAAGTTCTGTCAGCAACCTTTTTTTTTTTGCGTTGGGGGGGGGAGGGGATTAAAATATTTTATTCACTTCAGCCTCAATTTGTTTGCATTTTTTTATAACTATGATGTTCGGGCCAGCTTGCACCCACCTCGACTAATTCCAACAAGTACCTTCTACCTTCCACCAATACATGTACCAGGTAACTCCTGTCCACCAAGGCTAGGACAGATAATAAGAAATCACCTAGTGTTCTTCCACCGCCGGAGATTGAACCTGAGACCTCATGGTTCTCAACCCACTTCTTTGACCACTAGGCCACACCCTTGGGGTGAATATGGCTCATGCCATTTTATCCTCATGGGATTGATTATCCTATTATAGGAAAGTAAATTTGATCAGATAAGCTAAACTCCACAGTAACTTACTCAAACCAACTACTCCTGCATAAGAAGGTGACAAGAGAAATGAGCCACATGAATAATCTCTAACCAACTACTCCTACATCAGAAGGCGAGGAGAGAGAGGGCAACAAGAGAAATGAGCTACATGAATTATGTTTGTGCTGACACATGTAAGTGTGAAACGTGCAACAAAACAATAATTATGCCTCAATCTTAACTAGTAGGGTTGACTATACCAATCGTTCAATCACTTTCCTGCTATCTGAACCCATTTCATCCCAACACTCAATAGTTGGGCTTTTATGATAAATTATGTTTCATCTAACACTTGAGGTTCTCTATATTCGCTACTGGCTTGCATAAAGAACTACCGGCAAACAATAGTTGGGCTTTTATGATAAATTATGTTTCATCTAACACTTAAGGTTCTCCACATTTACTATTCACTTACAAAACTCAAAATAGAGTAAAGAACTCCCCCTAAACACTAACATAATATAATTGCATTAACATCACTAGAATTTGAGGAAGAGAAAGCTCACTTATGTATGTTAGTTGGTGTTTTACGTGTACGGGATCAGTTGAAGATGTTGATCATCTCCTTCTTCATTGCCAGGCTGTTTCGGCGTTATGTGGGAAATTTTGACATGGTTTGGAAATTTACTGGATGATGCCAGGCATTGTGAAAGAGGTAGTTTAGTTGGAGATGTAGAAGGGGGAAGAGAAGGGTCAGGTCTTGGAATATTATCCCACTAGCACTTTTATGGATGGTGCGGAGAGAAAGAAATAGGAGAGCTTTTGAAGGGGTAGATATGAATTTGTACCATTGAGGAGTAGCTTCTTATCCTTTATTTCTTTTTGGTGTACCCATGAGATCCTCCTAGGTATAGAAGATTAGGTGTCATTTATAGAAAACGATATATTTATGTAGGTTTTTCAATCTTTTGGTATACCTCTTGTTACAAAACTATATATTCTACCCAAAAAAAAAAGTTGCATTAACATGCAATTCTTTACAGTTTAAAAAAAAATTGCATTAACATCACTAAGCCTCAATCTCTTATCACCAATATGGATCTTTTGCTTCCATTTGTTCTATTTTTAGCAAAGTCCACATGGATTCTTGGAGATTGGTTTTTTGAGACAAATTTCCTTCTACGTGGTTTTAGGTCTACCTCATCCTCTTTCCCACCAGCAACCATCATAATGCACACACACAGAACAATTGACTTTGCCGTCTATGTAGGTTTAATTTCTTACTTCAATAGATCCTTCTGAAAAAGATTAAAGGGGAGCAAAGTAGGTGAAAGGCAGTTGTTCGACTAAACTATAAATGACCAGATAATGTTCCAGCATAAACATGAACATGGAGACCATCAAAAAGTTGAATATACCTCGTTCACCAAGAAAGCTCGCCTGCTTGATGTCAGTGCCTACATTGCAATGACCAACATATCTTTGCTTCATATCTACCGCTGCTTCAGGCTGCAATATTGTTTGAGAGAAACAAAAAAAAGTACACTGTTTAAACAAGGAAATAAACTTGACAATGAAAGACAAGGTGTACATGCATCTATATAACAAGGGGAACAAACTTCACTGAGATGTTCAACTTTTAATATTTTGGCTTCCTGAGCATTTTGACATCTTTTTAACAAAAGAAATCCATGAATGCCTACTATTCTGCAAATTATTAATCAGTCAGTAGGATGAGCATTTTGACACTTTTTAACAAATGAAACTCGTTTCTCCCACGTGCTACTCCTGCAATTCAATAAACAGTGCACAAGAAGGTATGTCAAAGACAATTGCAATTGGATGCATCTGATTATTGTTTCAGTTTTCACAGTTCAGCTCATCTTCAAAAACCTATTATGACCTTCGAAATTTAAATAGTAAATCTCTAACTGTTGGTCAATAAGGAGATAGAATTCATTTCCATATGAGCATGGGCAAATTATGTGACCTATCCCTAGAACATAACCAAGTGTTGGAGCAGGGGACTCATCAGCAACAAAAACCAGCAAGTCATCACTCACAATCTACTCAGACCAGCCACCAAGAGCAGCTATATGTTTGAGTCAGAACACAAATTCAAAGTTAAAAATGGATGCTGGAAAGAGATTCGAGATGATATTAGAGACTTTGGGTTTAGAGTAACTTCGCGGCAACAAAGAGCAAGATAAACTGATCAGGGAAAAATAACCTAACCAGAAGTTCGAGATATACAGTTTTAATATCATATGCAGAACCAACCATTGTATCACTCATGACCTCAATAGACAAAAGGCCTCAATAAAGCAGAAAGATGCACAAGCAGATCAAAGCAAACAACACAGTAAAAAGGATAGAGAAAGAGCATCTTTTCAGAACCCAGAGAATAAAAGGGAGACCAAACAACTTTACAGCAGAGAAAAACAACATTCTAGACAAACCTGGTACACTGCTTTCTCTTTTTGGCTAGAGGTTGGCGAACCACAAGAACCATTTGCCCGTCCAGTCTCCCCAGTGGAATCACCTCTCCTATGAATTCTTAAGTTCAAACTTCCATGGAGGACATTAGGATCAACATCCTGCCCATCATCACCAGATATTGATGTTTCAAAAGCCAATTCCAACTCACCATCATCATCAGAATCATCTCTTTCAGACCTGGGACCATCTTGCGATGCATCACTGTTTGCATCTGAACGATAAAGTATGTCACTTAAGGATAATACTCTTCCAGCCCGTGGATCAAACCTAGATTCTCCACCATTTGCCTTATTTATTTTGTCGGCTTCAGCTGTAAATTCAGGCATAGTGTTTGTGCGAATTAAAGGATTGAGCATGAATAGAAATTAGAATTTTGTTCCCGACAAAAATAAGATCTAGTAAAATGAATCTCAAATCCTCAACAATAATGAATTCTCTACAGCTATTCCACGCATAGACATAACTTGCAAAAATCATTCTGACATTTAAAACTATGATAAAGAGTTCTGAAATATGAATCAGAAAGTGGCACACAAGAACTACATTGACATCCAGGTGAAGGAAGCAGTTATTCCAAAAGGACCAAAAAACAGTAGAGCAGACAGGAAAACATGAAGATCGTCCTTATGGTGGAGGCAAAACAACATAATTAGGAAAACCCCGTAAACTTGTGTTGCTCAGTCAGGTGACAAATAACTCATCAGCTAGTCATGGACAAGAAGATACAAACAAGATTACAAAAGTATCTAGTCTCAACATTTATTCCCTTACCCTAGAACTTCCTCTCTCTAAGCACTGGCAAAAGGGAACTGAAAGATTTGCAAAGTAGAATATACTCAGCGGTAGTCTAGTGTTTCAATAGGATTAGATAGAGCTGGCAGTCTGGCACTAATACCAGTTAAACATTTTATATTTTAGGCTAGAAAATACAATTGCAGGCTCAATGTAAGTAACTTACCTGCAGCAATATGATCTTTTATAGACTCCACTTTTAGTGCAACTTCAGAATCAGATGGAGCCAAGGATTGAGCGCCAATAGCAAACTCCAACGCTTCTTTATGTTTACCCAACTGCAGATAACATCGGTAACAGCTTGCAAAATCAAGTGATTAATGAAAATCAGACAAATAATCTCAATCAATTTACACATTATCCTTGTCTAGAGATATATTTTAAGTAGTTATAGCTACATACAATACATAATTAGATTAAAGGTATACAATATGGAGGATTAGTGCATATTTGAAAGCAAACCAAGGAAGATATATTCCTGATCAACAGAAAAAATAAAGACCTATTAACTCTAATAATTAACATTCTTGGGAGACAAGAAGATTATCAAGTGCTAGAAACATCAATCATAAAGTTTAACTAACAGAACGTAAGGAAAAGTATCTAAACCATTTACAGGCTTCCTAATAAGAGTAATTGGTAAAATCCACTTTTCCAATGTTATACCATGTAAAAAAAGGGCAGCCCGGTGCACTAAGCTCCCGCTATGCGTGGGGTCCGGGGAAGGGCCGGACCACAAGGGTCTGAGAAGAAAAACTTAATCTAAGGAGAATCCGGAAACTTTTAATGATTTTGATACTGTCTCATAGATGACTAACACATAAATCGCTTTATATTTTGAGTACATCATAAGTATGATACACAATCACCTTTGAAATTTCTCACTGATAATTGATACTCCAAGGAATTTGGCAAAAATAAATGCTAGCGTATGAACAAGACATTTTAGCCACAATGTTCTTGCAAACACTGAATAATATACCTGTGAAAGAGCATCAGCGATCAAAAGAAGAGGCCTAAAGGAGGATGAATTGAGCTTTCTAGCTCTATCACAGTCTCTTATAGCCATATGGGCATCATTTTTCCACTTCCTCTGGTAAAAGCCGGAAAAAATATTTTAAATTAGGTATACTTTACTTAAACAAGTGCTAATTACAGTAAAATAAGGAAATTGTCTGACTTCAGATACCTTCAGCAATATTGCTGCACGAATGCATAAACATTCGAAGGTTAGAAGAGGACCAATCTCATCCCTGTAACCGTCCAAGACTTCATTACAAGCTTCTATCCCATAATAAAAGTTGGAATCCTCTTTCAAAGACTTCACTGCCGTCTGAATCAATTTTTTGCACTTTTCTAGCTGAAGAAAGGAGGAAACAATGTTTATTAAAATATGCCTCTAAAGAAAGAGAGAACAAAATGTAGTTTTTAATCAATTCAGCCAGGAGGCAGGAAATCAGGAGGGGTAAAGAAGGAAGAATAACCTTGGTAGCTGGAATTCTTTTCGATGAAGACCCATTCAAAAAGGTTCCACTAACTGATGATTGCAAATCGATTCCATTGAGCAAGGGAGCAAAATTCATCAGGTTTGACACATCTCCGGAGGTATATGAAATAGAACTTCCATATGCTACAAGGAATTAAAGGCTTCATAAATCACAATTCAATAACATAACAAGATCTTCGAGTATGACTTATCTTAAACTTTCAAGCGCACAGAATGTAATATCTCAAAAGGTAGCAGAAAATCAAGTTACTGTCAACTCACAGTCACTTTCAGATATTAAATACAAGTGATTTGCAGCAAGTTGACAAGGCTAAAATTATTTGTCAATTAATCCTTGAAAGATATCCAGAACAACTCACATGAGTGCTCATGCACAAAGAATTACTTTTTTAAGTTTAAGAAAAAATCAGATACACAAATGTTGCAACAACCATCCAAGATGGTATTAAAACACAAGTACAGTGAACCCGAGGTCAGTTTACCATTTACCAAAAGAAAGGACCACATTTAACAACCAATCAAAAGAAGAAAAATACAACTAAGTTTGCTCTCCCTCAATGAGGTTGCCACTTTGACAAGGATGAAGCGACCCACACATATCACATGCTTATTTTATAATATTATTAGTCTGTTGTTCATTATATACTTTATTAAAAATGTACATCTTCTTTATTTTCTTCTTTCCTCCAAAAAGCTTATCTTTCAAACTTGTTAATTTCTAATAAAAGTTGGCTTCAGGAAGAGGAGGGGAGTAGCAGAGGAACATAGTATAAAAAATTGACATATTGAATAAGTGAAATGTCTAACAGAATTCCTCAAGTACTCGAACCAAAAATAGCTAATAATGCACATGTTAGATTCAACACACATCTCAGGGATTTCAAAAACTAAAGGTACAACCATACGAGGTAACAGAGGAAACAGAATCAATAACAAACATATCTATTATACGAAAGAATATAACTGAAGTTATGTACCAGGATTCACATCCATCAAGTACAAATGTTCTCCACTATAGCTAAGCAAAACCTCTTGTCCATTGGGACTAAATGCGACATGAGTCAGATGCAAGCTAGAACGTCCCTGAGGAAAAAGAGAGAAAAATTCAGCAGCTTCCATATTCGAACCCACGTGATATGCCACAATCATGAAAAATAAATTGCTCATTCTTGGTTCCAAGCAGTGACAGTGACCAGTCAGAGCAAAAGATTAATAGGCGATACATATATATATACACAGAGAACTACGAGGAATCGCTATTAAGTGGATACAAAGTAACTTTGCTTGGTAAGAAATTCAGCAGAAATATATATTCATTGTAAAATTCAGCCGAGTAGATGAACCAATTTGCATGCTACTGTTACATGGTGTCTGGGCCAGCTTGAACTCATCTGGATTACTCCACAGGGAACTTGATACCTTTCACCAGCCTAAATTGCGCGGACTCTTCACTTTCATTGCCGCACCCGTGTCGGATACTCCAAAAATGCACTACTTTTGGAGTGTCCGACACGCTAATATCGAAGAGTCCGAGCAACATAGCCACCAGCACAGGTACCGGGTAACTCAATCCACCAATGCTTGGATAGTTAGGAAGAAATCACCTACTCCCTCCGTCCTATTTTATACGAGGGTGTTTAACTGGGCACGAAGTTTTTAAAATAAAGGAAGACTTTTGAAACTTGTGGTCTAAAACAAACAATAAAAATTTGTGTGATTAGAAATCATTTCATTAAGGCTAAAAAGGTAAATTTAAAGTTGAATTATTACTAAATATAGAAAGGTGTCATTCTTTTTGGGACTGACTAAAAAGGAAAGAGTGTCATATCAATCGGGACGGAGGGAGTAGTATTTTTGCCTCCGCTGGGAACTGAACCTTAGACCTCATGATTCTCAACCCATTTCATTAACCACTAGGCCATGCCCTTGGGTGTGTTGCATTTCACCTACACAGACATATTACCTTTTTTTTAATCTTTGCTTCATTCTAGTCCTGCCGGAAGATTAGCCTGCATTGAAGTTACCCCCTCCCCATTTTTATTATCATTGATGGAGGATCCCTTCCCCATTTGTAGAGGAGGAGGCCCCAAGGAAAAAAATCAGGTAACCATAGTTAAATTTTGAGATGGTTGACAGCAGAAAAAACCATGTCTATCAGAAGTGGATTAACCAAGTTTTAATAGTCAGGTTCTGCAGAGAAAACCATGTGATCCTATTCCAGACTAGACTAGACAAGTTCCTTGCAGGAACTTCTCAATGGTTTCTTGTTTTATGAAGTCAAGAGAAAAGGTCACGAGGAGGACATCTTCAGTGCAAGCAGCTGCGAATTTCAAGTGTGAAAATGAGATGAGGTGTTCCCCATGATCTACTGAAACCACTGCACTCCTAATGATAGAGAAATAATAGAACTTCTAGCCAGCAAAACTGTTAGCAGACTCTAAAGTGAGATAATGCAGAAACTGAAGTCGAAACTAACACAATCAGAAAGATGCATTGGGCAGAAATAGCTGACACAAGGTGGAGGTGGCAGCTTTTTCTGACTCGAGGATAATGGAGGTAGCATTCTCCTATCATACAACCGAGCAAAAGCATCACTGCAAAAAAAGTAAATTGCAGATCAGAAAACCAGCAGTATCACCTCGAATATACCCTTACTTCAATAGACTAGTAAAGATAACTACACCTTCCACCAACAATAAGCAAATGAGGCCTCGTGGAGCTAATATCACATGACTTCAGACCAAACAACTGTTTAGGAGGATCAGCTAATGATTTCTTAGCTCCACAGCGCAAGTCAAGCTGGCATCAGGGACCAAACATATGGAAATGCAACTGTTTAGATACACCACAGCTTAAGACAGAGTTCATAACGTTCATATCAATTCACTTGAATAAAAAAAACGAGTACTTAGAAATATTAACATCAACAACTCGAGAAAAAAACCAGATGCTTCAATAGGAGAAGTTATGGTTATAGAACAAATGTAAAAACCAATACTAATCATAGAAAACTATTTGCGTTGATAGCTAAAGCTTCAGGCTAGCCAAGGAAAAATTAGTAGAGCACATAACACAATTGCTTTTGCCAAAATTGCAAAAAAGCATTCCTAAAGCACATCATGATTATGTCATAAAAAAGGGAAAACACAATTTTGATGAAGCAGTCGTAACTCGATCTTCTTATAAAAGAGAAGGGGGACTTTTAGCCTTTCGATGAAACATGAAATATATTCTTCATAATGTAGAGTGAGTTAAGACTAACAAGTATATTACGGCATTCTTGACGAGAAGAACCAGCTGGGGGACAAGACGCACCCTCCCGAAAGTCATGCTGCCTCACAGTCCCATCTTCACTGGCACTCCATACTACATGAGGATTCCCAACTTCAACCTATAGTCAGAAATAGCAGCATATATATAAAGAGGAAGGAAATAAAATCCACATAAATACTTGATTATTACTATAAAAATATTTCACTGCTGCCTGAACACCTACAGCTAATTTTTTTACCCTCCTGGTATGACATTGAAATAGTGCCGATGGAGTCACAGCATTGTCTTCACGGCCTCTTCCCTTTAGATGAGACAAACGGAAAAGACGAACCTGCCATAGAAAGTAAATGTGAAAAGAGCATAAATTTCTGGAGAAAAAACACCCAAAGCAAGTGAACAGCATCATTGTATAAACACACAAAAGTTGGTGCTTCAAGAAACTACTTCAGCATCTCCTGCTCCGGAAACAACTAGATCATCAGAGGTTTCTGGAACAAACTTCGTGCAGAATATGTTGGCAGTGTGACCGGTCTCAATGGAATGCAAAAGTTTGTGGCTTGAGTAACTCCAGATATTCATCTGCAGAAAATAAATTTTTCGTTACTTAGATTAGTGCATAAAACACAAGATGTAGGACGTCAAATATCAGCTGAACCAAGGAATGCAATACAGATACGGTAACCACAGTTGTGGAATATAATTAAGCAAGGGGGCCCAAAATTAACCAGCAAAGTGCAAAAGAAATTGTGAAAAATTGCTCACAAGATTCTCAACCAGTTCTCTCACAAACTGTTCCATCTTCAAGTCACATTTAAGAGCTGTTGCCAGAGTACTCCCAGCAGACTCCAGGTAACCCTTGCTTTAATTTCTTGTGTCAGTAATAGCTCTTCATTTATTTTAATCTAGATGTAACAAAGCATCTCCGAAGATTCATATTTCATCTTAAGTTTAAGTTTATACGAGAACTTTCTTTTACTCGCCCATCTCTGTGGTTAGATTTGAAGAACAGAATAGTTCTCTATCTCAAATCTTATGTCTTACTTTCACGAGGCCTGACATATCTTATGTTGTGCAATAGATTTGTCTATTCATGCATAACCCGATGGAGGATCACATGCATGCTCTCAAGCGCATTGTGCGCTATATTCAGGGCACTCTCGATCATGTCTTGCATCTATATCCGTCTTCGACAACCACTCTCATTTCTTACACATATGCAGATTGGGGTGGATGTCCGGATACCAAACATTCCACGTCTGGTTATTGTCTCTTTCTTGATGACAATTTGATCTCTTGGTCCTCCAAACGGAAAGCTACCTTGTCTAGATCCAGTGCTGAAGACGAGTACCGGGGAGTTGCCATTGTGGTTTCTGAATCTTGTTGGCTACAAAACCTTCTTTTGGAACTCCATTGTCTTGTTCCGAAGGCGACATTGGTTTATTGTGATAATGTTAGTGCGATATATCTCTTAGGGAATCCGGTTCAACATCAACACACTAAACATATTGAGATGTATATTCACTTTGTTCACGAAAAGGTCGCTCGTGGACAAGTACGTGTCTTACATGTCCCGTCACGCTATCAGATCGTCGATATTTTTACAAAAGGTCTTCAGTTGGTTCTATTTGAAGATTTTCGGGACATTCTCAGCATACGACGACCTCCCGCTTCGACTGCGGGGGTGTGATAGAATATTTGTGAATATTACATAATCTTTAATTATCTTGTATATGGTAGGTATAAAATTAGTTATTTACTACATTATTCGAGCCTAGGATCATGCTTGTATGATGAGTATATTTAATACCTCTTTGGAAGAAAATAATCAAGGAATCAAATTCTTTCGATTGTCACCTTAATTTATGACTTAATCAAGATAAATTGTAGGATTTGGTATAAATATCAGGTACAAATAAACTTTTTACCATATTCTTGAATGCAAGGCACTTTAACTTGTTAGGTAGATATTAGATAATGTGTTGTGATGACATAATTATAAAGGTTTTAGTCAGGAGCGAACATATTTATTGTACGTGTTCGATAAATTAAACTCAGCCACGGCATCATAAGGAGAAAAACTAGTACGTACGTGCAGTACTTCAAATTTGTTTCTCATTATGAGTGCCATTTGCAAGTTATGGATGAATATAGAGATGGATCATCCACCTTGTGGGAGAACCGTGAAAAATACCAGAAAGAAAAGAATTACCAAGTGAAGAAAGCTAGTGCTCATCCTAAAAGTATAATCAAGAAATAAACTTCACCGCTTGTCGAGCGATATTCTGTATTCACCTATCTACCAGATTTTCGAATCCATGGTAAGAGTAGCTCTCCCTTTTCCCAAGGCGAAACAACATGTAAAATGGAGCAGGCATAAACTGAGTTTTTAATTTAATGCCAGAAATATAGTAAACGCCAACATCTTTCTCACTTGAGATTACTACTACAACATACCCAGTGTAATCCCACTAGTGGTGTCTGGAGGGTAGTGTATACGCAGACCTTACCCCTACCTTGGGAGGTAGAGAAGGTATTTCTGATAGAATCTCGGCACACTTGAGATCACTATAATACCAAATTCCTCAGAAAGCATGCCAGTCACTACCAGGTAGAGTATCATGATTGAAAGGAAAAAATTTCTAAAGCAAGTCACCAACATGTTGTTAGAAGGATAGAGTTAGCTCTAAGCCTACCAGAAGTATCATCAATGGATTGAGATTAACAAGTAATAGAAAAGTTAATTAATTGTTGCAGTGCATCAGGCATAATTACAGGTTGTGCAATCTCTCCATTGTGTCTAGCATTGCATCTACCTCATGTACAATAACCAGATTGCACCCAAAGGTAACAAAAAATTACATATCTGTTTAAGAATATCAGAAATATATTATTCGCCGTCGACCGGAACCCTTCTTTTCTTTCTTCCCTTTCTGGTAGTGTCCTTCTCCGACATCGCCGGCGACCGGAACCCTAGCCGCGTACGGGATTTTACCTAGGTACCATCTTTTGAGACCACTGCTCGGGAGTGCAGGCCGGACCCAACAGTTATCAGCGGGCGAAACCACTGCCAGCGTCGCCGCCACTGACCAGGTACTATCGTTCCTTTTTTTTATGTATTTTAGTTTCTGGATATCCATTAACGTCGTGCTGCGTACTGATTTCTGTTTGGGAATCCTGTCTGTTGACTGAATTTTTCTGTCACAGTGAATATCTATTGTGGATATTCTTCTCTCCCCTCTTCTCCCCAACGGTAAGAAAGCTAACCCCCCAAAGCTTACCCTCCCCCCACCACCACCGCACGCCACGCCTCTCCGACCAGCCTTCACCGGCGATCGGCGATCGGCGATCAGGTATCAGATTTCCTCTCTCCCCCACTCTTCTTTCGCCAGCGGACAACACTGCTCCGACCAGGTACACTTTGCCGTCGACCTATTTCCGGCCAGATCTGTAAGTTTTCCGGCCAGACCTGTCTCCTCCCCCTCCTCTCTTCTTTTTTTCTTCTCTTTCTCTTCATTTCGTTTCTTTTCTCTACTCTGCCACCAGAAACCCCTCTACAGTAGGTTTTCGGTCAAGTCTGCACAGGTACCCACATTTTCCAGTAGATTCCGGTGGTGAACAGTAGTTTCTGACTTCCGGCGGTGAACAGTAGTCTCCAACAGTGAAGTTCTTCCGGGAACAGGTTCTATCCGCCTGGAGTTGGTACCTCCAGTTGCCCTTATTGATTTTCTGTCGTTCATCTTTGTTGTTAAATTTATCTATTACGCCTTGCTGAATCTTGACATTACATTCTTGTCCTTTGTTTATCATTTGGTCTGTAGAAGCCTGACTTACCTCTAGATTCTTGCTAACTTGTGCTTTAGTATTGGTTCCCGTGTGTGTTAGCAGTTAACCTTTGACTAGTATTTTTTTTTGCTCTAGTGGCTTTGGAGAATAATGGTAGACTAGGGTCATGTTCACGGTCGGGGACAGGGGCGAGGGTTAGGGGGTAAGTGGATTAAGGGAGATGCTAGGCTGAGAATAGGATCTTGGAACATTGGGACTTTAACGGGGAAGTCCATAGAGCTAGTTAAGATTCTTAAGAGGATTAATATAGCATGTGTCCAGGAGACCAAATGGGTAGGACTTAAGGCTAAGGATGTGGACGGGTATAAGTTATGGTTCTCGGGTAGGTCGAGATATAGGAATGGGGTAGGCATTTTAGTAGACAACGAGCTAAGAGATCAGGTGGTAGAGGTTACGAGGGTCAATGACAGGATGATGACGATTAAGTTGGTAGTTGAGGGTTCACTATGAACATTATTAGTACTTGCGCGTCGCAGGTGGGCTTGGACGAGGGGGAGAAGAGGCACTTTTGGGAGGATTTGGACGAGGTGGTGGGAGGTATACCACCCACTGAGAAGTTATTTGTAGGAGGGAATTTCAATGGACATATCGGTCACTTCAGGGGGTTATGACGACGTGCATGGAGGCTTTGGCCTCGGGGACAGGAACGGGAGAGGCGTCTCACTTTTGGAGTTCACTAAAGCTTTTGGGATGGTGATAGTCAATTCGAGGTTCCTAAAGAAGAAGGAGCACTTAGTGACTTTCCGTAGTTCGGTGACTAAGACTTGGATAAATTTTTTGCTCCTTAGGAAGGTTGACAACGGTCTTTGTAAAGACTGCAAGGTTATTCCGAGTGTGTATCTTACAACCCGACAAGCTTTTGGTGATGGATTCATCAAGATGGAGAAGAAGAGGAGGGTTGTAGATGACAGGCTAAGAATCAAATGGGGAGTTTGTCCATGGTTAGTGTAAAGGAGATTGGGGAGATGTTGATGGCCACGGGGGCTTGGGGGAGTAGTGGGGATGCGACCGGTATGTGGGACAGGACGGCCAGTTGCATTCGGGAGGTAGCTAGAGAAGTGCTAGAGGTCTCGCGGGGTAGCCGTGGTGGGTATCGAGGGGAATGATAAAGTTTAAGAGAAGGTGAAAGCAAAGAAAGTGGCGTATGCAAAATTAGTAGAAAGCAAAGATGAGGTGGAGAAGTGGACGAATAGGGAATTATATAAGATGGTGAGGAAGGAGCCAAAGCTAGCAGTTATGGCGGCAAAAACGGCGGCTTTTGAACTTATGTATGTGGAATTAGAGAAAAAAAGCAGGGATAAGTTGTACAGACTAGTCAAGGCGACGGAGAGGAGGACCGTGACTTGGATCACGTGAGGTGCATCAAGGACGAGGACGGCAAAGTACTGGCGGAGGACGCACGTATTAGACGGAGGTGACAATCTTACTTCCATAAACTCTTGAACGAAGAAGGAAATAAAGACATTGTGCTGGGAGATCTGGAGCAATCCGACAGGTACCGGGATTTTGGATATTGTAGAAGTATTAAGGTTGAGGAGGTTAAGGGTGTTGTTCGCAGGATGCGCAGGGGACGAGCAACCGGGCCTGATGAGATCCGGTTGAATTTTGAAAGAACGCAGGCAGGATAGGTTTAGAGTGGCTCACTGAGTTGTTTAATGTCATTTTTAAGACTGCAAAAATGCATGAAAAATGGAGGTGGAGTATAATGATTCCTTTATACAAGAACAAATGTGACATACAGTTGCAATAACTATAGGGGTATCAAACTGCTAAGCCACACTATGAAAGTTTGGGAAAGGGTCGTGGAGATGAGGGTGAAAAGAGGTATGTCTATTTTCGAGAACCAGTTTGGATTCATGCTGGGACATTCGACTACAGAAGTCATTCATCTTATTAGGAGGTTGGTGGAACAGTATAGAGAGAAAGAGAGGCTTACATATGGTTTTCATCGACCTCAAAAAGGCATACGACAGTCCCTAAGGAGGTTCTATGGAGATGTTTGGAGGTTAAAGGAGTACATGTGGCGTACACTAGGGTGATCAAGGATATCTATGATGGAGCCAAGACCAAAGTACGGACAGTAGGAGGAGACTCGGAGTACTTTCCAGTGATGAAGGGGCTGCACCAGGGATCAACTCTTAGCCCATTATTATTTGCCTTGGTGATGGATGGACTGACGCGACAAATTCAAGGGGAAGTGTCATGGTGTATGTTATTCGCAGATGACATAATCCTGATTGACGAGACTCGCAGCGGCGTGAACGCTAAGCTGGAGGTTTGGAGACGGACTCTGGAGTCTAAAGGTTCAAGCTGAGTAGGACCAAGACAGAATACTTGGAGTGCAAGTTCAGTAACTGGAGCGATCATAAGATAGGCGTGGAGGTGAGACTTGGTACTCAGGTCATTCCAAATAAAGGAAGCTTCAAGTATCTCGGGTCTATTATAAGGGAATTGAGAGATTGATGATGATGTCAGACATCGTATTGGGGCAGAGTGGATGAAATAGAGGCTCGCATCGGGAGTCTTGTGCAATAAAAAGGTGCCACCAAAACTTAAGGCAAGTTCTATAGGGTGGTGGTTAGACCGACTATGTTGTATGGGGCGGAGTGTTAGCCAGTCAAGACTTCGCATATCCAAAAGATGAAAGTTGCGGAGATGAAGATGCTGAGATGGATGTGTGGACATACAAGGAGGGATATGATTAAAATGATGATATCCGGGACAGAATGAGAGTGGCCTCGGTGGAGGATAAGATGCGGGAAGCGATGTTGAGATGGTTCGGGCATGTGCAGAGAAGAGGCACAAATGCCCCAGTGCGGAGGTGTGAGAGATTGGCTATGGACGAGTTCATGAGGGGTAGAGGTAGGCCGAAGAAGTATTGGGGAGAGGTGATTAGACGAAATATGGCGCAAGTGCAACTTACTAAGGACATAACCTTAGATAGGGGGTTGTGGAGGACACAGATTAGGGTAGTATGTAGTTGAGCGTAGTCCTACTTACGCTTACATACTGGTAGTTGTAGTGTTATTATTGTAGTCCTGCTTAGCCTATCATACTAGTAGGCGCAGTATTGTTTTATAGTCCATGTCCTTTGATTTCTGTTGCTGTATGTTCTTTTGTGTACTTTGTTTATCTTGTAACGTTAGTTACTGGTCCTTTTTTCAGAATGTTTTATCATAGCTCATTCTCTTTTGTTACTCTCATTTTCATACTGCTTTAAATTTCTTGTCCGGGTCCGACTTTTTCTCTTGCTTTGCTTGTGCTTATGCTTTTTCTTGAGCCGAGGTTCTTTCGGAAACATCCTCTCTACTTACCAAGGTAGAGGTAACATCTGCGTACATTCTACCCTCCTCATACCCCACGTTGTGGGACTTCACTGGGTATGTTGTTGTTGTTGTTATTCTTCATATGATATTGCACTTTATTCTGCTTCAAGCTTCTGCATCTTGCTTCTCTCTGAACTGGGCTGCTATTTAAATGAAAATCTATAAGTGATCAAGAGAAATAAAGACCATCTGATTTGAAATGGTTCTCCTAAGTCTTACAGTTATTGTTTACAACCTTAGTAATCAAAACGACTTTGGTCGAACTGGCCAAAATGAACAGATTGATTCAGGAAGCCCGTTTGGGATATTCAAGCTACAATTGTAACATGAACCTCAGATAAGTCAGCTGCTTTTACTGTCAATGGAGCTCAAACTGCTTTAAAAACAGAGCAAGAAATTATTTCCCCATAAACCCATGTATTTTTATGGTGAAAACGTACAGGAAAAGTTTGACATTCTCTTTGATGTGAACATCACAATCAGAAACAGAGAGAAATCAGTCCGAAGGAAGTCTATCCCAATCCTTTTAGAAGAAGTAACTAACCTCGGTTGTGCAACAAGAAGAACAGGTTTTAAAAAAAGTCAAAGAACCATATACAGTTGAAGCATCTCCCTAAACTGTTACACGAAACAACTAGGTATGTAGTCACTGGCGACTTGCACTATCGACATTAAAAGTAAATTATCATGCATTTGCGTAACCAAGGATGCCCTTATGGTAACTTAGCAAACTTAATTTACTAAGAAAAAATGTTTTCTTTTTTTTATGATCGGTAAGAATAAATGTTTTCTTTAGTTACCAGTTTAAAAAAAAAAGAACAAATGTTTACTTTACCAATCAAAAGAAAATGATTTCTCGGTCCCTCTTTTATCTTGGTTGCACTTTTGGTCCTTCAATTACGACATCATGCACTTGGCTTCAATTTATCGAGCTTTGCAGATTTCAGTCAATAATAAACGAACTAGCTAATTCTAGCAATTCAGTTACAACTCTACCTCTTGCGGAGGGGCATGTTTGTCTTTAGGTCTCATATGCAAAGCAGCATGTAACTTTGAAAAGGAACATTAAGTAGTAAATTTACAGTTTCCTTTAGAAATGAGCCCCCTCTAAAAAATGGTACGCAAGCATCACCTAGGTCATTGATTATTATAGCTGACAGTTTAGTTGGTTAGGTCTGTTTAAATTAGAAAAATAGTAATGTCTCACAAATCGAAGGTTAAATATGAGCAACAGCAAATAATAGGACAAAATTAAAAATACAGGATACCAAAGGGAGCAAAACTATATCTTGCTCTAAATTATTTCTTCTCCCTAAATTTTTTGATTCTGAGTTCCAACTGTTCCCTCAAGTGTTCTGTGTTCTTGATTTTATAGGGAAACAAATTTGCTAAGGTCAACTGAACATATCAGATATTGTATGATGGAACATCTTTAAATGGAAAGGTAGACTATTGTGCTGATGAAAATGTGTCAAGATGCAGAAGTGTCTCCTCCAGTACTATTATCAAGTCAACTCTATCCGAGACAACCCTCCCTGTATCACATCCAACCCATGGGGGAAAAAAATCAAAGAACCACAAGGTTGATAATGCTAACAAAGATTGTAGCCTCTTGGTTTGCTTTACAGATAATTAGCAAATAAACAATCTCAAAGTTATTATTGACTTGTTACCACTTGATTGTATTACGCAAACATCACAATGAGCAGAATCATCAAAGACGTCATAAAAAGTAGTATTCAACAAGCAACAAATCCACAGCCAAAACAACTTATGAGGGTCTCATGGTAAACACTAAGTAGAACTTCTGTCTGTCCAAGTCAGTCACCAATGTTTTCACACTTTGGAAAAGAATCTCAATAGACTTAAGAAAACTACAAAAAAAAATCAATATAAAACGTACTCAAGAGTTTCAAATGACTACTAATAGACAATAATCTGTCTCCAAGACAGGGCTGAGAAAAGTATAATGAACACATACACACACACACGTCCATGAGAGCTCTTATATCTGGCTATCTAGCAGACTCTAGAAGCCAACCCAACTATCACATTGAGAAACTTAGTTCAGCTAAAACAGAAGAATAAAGGAGCAAGAGGCATAGAGAGTATCATACTCTTGTATCATCTGATCCAGATATCAAAAGGGATCCTTTTGAGTTCCAAGCTATCGTATTTACACAACTCTGATGCCCCTGTTACGCAATGAACAAACCTTGAGACTGTAAGCACACACATATATACATGAGCCAACAAAATATTATCAAACAGAAGTCCAATGAGCAACTAACAGCATTTCTTAAGAGGTTAATAAATCTACACATGGTGTTTGTTGACCGGAAGAAAATGTATGATAGTACCAAGAAAGGTCCTTTGGTGGGTGGGTGTTGGAGAAAAAGGAATTCGTATAGATATGTAAATGTCATAAAAGACATGTATAAAGGAGACGTTACCGGCATTAGAACAGTAGTAGGAGATACAACAAAGTTCCCCATAACTGTTGGTTTACATCAAGGATCAGGATAGAACCGTACTTGTTTACCCTAATTATGGATGAATTAACTAACACAATACACGATGAGGTCCCATGGTGTAAGCTATTTGCTAGCGATATTGTACTAATTGATGAAACCAGTGACGGCGTCAATCAAAAGATTGAAATATGGAGAAGCACTCTAGAGAATAAGGGCCTTAGGATAAATAGAAGACAGACTGAATATGTGTACTGCAAGTTTAGTCAGCATAACAACAGTGAACTTGGCGTGAGATTAGACGGGGTTGTGGTGTCTAAATACAAATAATTCAAATATCTAGTCTTGTTTTAGGAGAATGGAATAATAGATGAGGATGTTAAACATGGGATCAAAATAGGATGGTTGAAATGGTAAAGTGTTTATGGGATGTTAAGTGATAAAAGGATGCCTACCGAAGTGAAAGATACGCTATTTAAAACTTTATAAGACAACTATGTTATATGAGGAGGAACGTTGAGCCTCTAAAGTCCAACACATCCAAAAGATGATATCGTGGAGATACGACTGCTAAGATGAATGTGAAGTAATACAAGATTAGACAAGATTAAAAACGACCACATTCACCAAAAGGTGCAAGTAGCACATATGAGGAAATGCATGTACTGCGTCGACCACCAGATACACTGGTCCATCGGTGTGAAACCATAGTGAATGAAGGTGTTACAAAAGCAACAAGGTAGAAGGACATTGTGTTGAATGATCTACAATCTCTTGGAATCCATGCAGAGTTAGCGAAAGATAGGACATAGTGAAAGGAAAAAATCTATATAAGCGATATCAATTAGTTGAGATCATGTTTCAGTTATTATGTTAAAACGATTACTTTAGGTTTGTTTCCTAAGAGTTTTTTATCCCTATAATAGATTTTATACCCGGTAGAAAACTTCTAGTACTTTTTATTTTTATTTAGCATAAAGTTGGCCTGAGATGAATTTAATTGGATAAACATGGTCTGTGAAGATTGATACAGCCGGCCCCAATTTCAAGCCGTGGAAACAGCCTCTTGCAGAAATGTGAGGTAAGACTGCGTACAATAGACCCTTGTGGTCCGGCCCTTCCCCGGACCCCGCACATAGCGGGAGCTTAGTGCACTGGGCTGCCCTTTTTTTTTTCGAGGCATAATAGTTGTTGTTTCTGTGGACATTACCAACACACCTCTGATCTGACAATTTTCTTCACATAGATCGAGGACCAGAAGCAGACAAATCCCTTGAATGTGCGCAGCATTTCAAGTCTGGATCCTGATACCCCTTTTTTACAGTGAAATTCGATGTTAGGTTTATTATTATTATACTGCATAGTGTAAATTGAAAAAAAAAAAGGATGAAAGATATAGAAGATCAGAACCTTTTTTGAAACTGGATATAGAAGACCAGAACTTTATTGCTAAAGTCTGGAAGGAATTATAATACGGATGCATAATGGTTTGCTTATAAAAATACCTTTCTTTAGAAGCATTTGTAAAAACATTTTAACTAGAACCATTCATCGCAAATACTAATTTCCCTATCCATCACTTCTACTTTATATTTTTTCCAACTTGACATGACATCTCTTTCAAGTTTCAACTAACTGTGTCAGTTTGTCACACTTCAAACAATTAATTAAACTGCTCCTTAACCAACTCAACACATCAAACTGAGGCATTTTTTTGATGGGGTGTATGCAAGTAAGGTGAAATTTCCCATCGTTGACCAAAATTTCACATATTGTTCTAGCATCTTGAAATATTAAAATTTGTATTCTGCTCAGGTTTTACATGCATAAACTTTATTGAAAAGGAGAACCATTCAATGCCAATAAATAAGAAAAAAGCGCCTACTTATGCAAATGAAAAAAAATACCACTTACATGGGCTGCACTTGAAAAAAAGGTAAATAGTTGACAACCTCAACTAGTTGCTCTCTAGTGAAGGCATAGGATGAGAATTTTAATGACCATCTTTTGCAATAAACAAGATAAACAATGTTTTTAATCTCTCACCCGACTCTCAACAGAGAGATACCCAAGTTTGCAAAATAAAAGGTCAGATAAAAGATACTATGAGATAAACAACTTAATAATATGCGCCATAGTATAGAGATCCTTAAGGCACTCACCTCTAGTTCTCTTTCTAAGGCCATTCTTTCCACCAAAGAGGAGTGCATTTGTAATCCCTGACTGGAGTCCTATAAAGAATAGAAACCCAAGCAGAATATAGTTGTGAGACAAAATAAGCAGAAGTAATGAGCTTAAAAGCACCAGAGAGAACCTTATTAGTAATCCAAATCATTAAGCAACTGAAGCTTTGCTGGTCTCATATACAGGAACGAACGAAGAAATATATTTCCAGTGGCTGTGAAGGCATTTGATAAATTTTCAAAAAGAATAACAAGTGTGTAGCTGCCCCAAGTCAAATCAAAGTCGTTATCTGTAAGCTCTTGTGATGGTTTTGGCTTGGGTTTCTCAAAATTTAACAATACTGGATTGAGTAAAGGGCAGCCCGGTGCACTAAGCTCCTGCTATGCGCGGGGTCCGGAGAAGGGTTGGACCACAACTTACCTTGCATTTCTGCAAGAGGCTGTTTCCACAGCTTGAACCCGTGACCTCCAGGTCACATGGCAACAACTTTACTAGTTACTCCCAGGCTCCCCTTCCAATACTGGATTGAGTAAAGCAAATACATTTGGTTTTCACTAATTTAGTTTAGATTTTTAGTCGACAGGAAATGGTTCTCTTCTGTTTATTTTTCAACTTAATTCCTTCTTTTTTTGTAGTAGTAATAGGGCACAATTAATAAAACGAGGGCTGTGATTCACTTTTCTTGTTTCCATTGTCAGAATTGATATAAATATGTTGATCTACTTGTACTCTTCTTTGCATTACTTTTGGCTTGAAATGCATGTGCACATATTTCAGGAAAAAAAACAATCACTTCTCGCTAATTAAAATTGGTGAAAGATTAAAGTAAAATAATATGTTCAGGAATCATCCATCAAAAGGCGTTAAAAGGCGTGTAAGGCTGTAACTGCTTAATTTACACTCGGCATAAAGGCGTGCTTGTTATAATGAAATGTTTCTTTGAGAAATATATTCCTCAAGGAAAAAAAAGGTCCTTGTTTGGTTACCTTCAATTTTGGAAAATGTTTTCTCCAAAAAAAAGTATTTTCCGTTAAAAAAGGAAATGATCTGCCTCTCATGAACAGAAGTGATTTTCCTTACAAATATCTCAACTCATGATCCAAAGTTGCTTCAATATAACATTGTAGTAGGTAGTACTTTAATACTAGAAAATATTATCAAAAAATATTATCTTCATACCTTGTGCAATTACCAAATGCGACCAACTTTTACATCTGATCAAACAGTGGAAAATAGAACAAAAAATAATTTCCCAAAAAAACTAGTTTCTTTGTTAGTAAAACATTTTCCTTCATACCAAACTCATAACTTCAAAACCGACCACCGGTAAGGGCTTTAAGAAGAGCTTCATTAGATTTATGGGGGGGAAATGTAGATTGTTCTTGCAAATATTTTGGGTTCCAACAGCCCACACGAAGCCATCTACATCCCTAAGGGTTGGCTTACTTGATTCAATCTACGCTGCTTCAAAAGCACTACATGAATTTTCAGGATATCCTCATTTTTTCTTTGTTGATTTGTATTTCTAGGGTATCATAATCAGTTCAATCTAGTACAACTAGACTGATCTTTGCCATTGGAATATATACTCCTTGCTCATTATAAATTGTGTATTTTTTTTTTCCTTGCCAGCACAATTCAGCATCATTGCTCTACTATTCCCAAATTAAATACTAAACAACGCAAATAAAGTTTCTCCTCTCCCTTCCAAATTTAAGTTGGTCTAGTGAGGCCAACCATGAAAATCACTAAAAAGTCAGCCTTATAGTTGTCCCGAATTATAATATCAAATAAGAGATGGTCCAATATGAGTGAGGGCATGAGTAATGAGCATAGGCTGAGCTAGGCTACCGGAAGGTGCTTCGTTGTAAATTACACTACATATACAAGGTCAAAAACTCTTCGATTTCTGTTACCGCCTGTGTTTTTGAGCTTCGGTTAATCGCATTATTTCATTGTTGTTACCGTTCTTTCTTATGAATAATATCTACTGCTTTCTATTTCGTACTGTTTTGTTGTTGTTACTACTTTTATTTCTGTATTCCCTTTTTCATACTTCTTTGAAATGCTTTACTTATGCCGAGGGTCTACCGGCAACAACCTCTCAACATCTCGAGGTAGGGTTAAGGTCTGCGTACACTCTACCCTCCCCGGACTCACCTGTGGAATTATTATCACCCCCCAACCTTGGGGATGTGGCCGGCACCCGGTGCCTTACTGGCCCAAGCGTACCACATCTAAGAATCATAACCTGAACGTACAGAAGGTCGGGGCCGAAAAGGCCGCCATGAGATAATCTTAATGAAATCAAGGAACCATATACAACTAAATATCCCAATGAGACATGCATATATATATATATACATAAGAGCCGAAAAGGCCATCCAAAACATCTATACACAGGACATAAGTCTACAAGCCTCTAAGAGTGTCACAAACGTCATAAGGTCGAGACAGGACCCGTCATACCCATAACATATATATACAATCATACTGACATGCCATACTCTGAACATACAGAACATTTGGGCCACGAGGCCGCGACATATCCAATCCATAGACAGAACAATAATAACTCAGAGGCCGACATGACCACATAATGACCATTAAAAGGGTCATCTGGACATACAACCTGAAAAGGTGAGCAGCCCAAAACAAATATAAGTATGGGTCAACTGACCAACAGAGAGGTCGGCAAGGCCATACATGATAATTAGACATACAACCCAAGCGTACAAGCCTCTAAGAGTATCATATCTGACTAAAAGGTCGGAACAGGGCCCGGCCATACCCAAAATGCATAAACTGTCATGAAGATCTAGTCTGCTGACCCTACAGCTGCAGCTTGCCACTACTTTGTAATCCACTGTAGTCACCAACTATCTTGGCCCTCTTGGCCTGCCCCTCATTCTCATCTAGGTCAAATCCTGTAAATACCGTCAGTTCCTGACCAATGAACTCCCGAGGCTATGAGCTCCCTGACCCTTCATGGGATTTATCACTATCAGATGCTCTAGGGTGGCGTCGCGCTTAGGAGGCAACCAATTCTGTCAATACATGCACCGCGCTCCTAACCTCCTGATCAGATGGAGCCGGAGGTGGAACTGGTGATACGGGAGCTTCCCTCAGCTCCTCTGGTACTAACGGAGTCGAAGATACCTGAAAAGGTGACTTACTTGATATCAAAGCAGATCTATCTTAGGGAGTCTACAAATAGTGTCTACTAGAGTCTTGTTTATGGATATGTTGTGTACGACATTTCTAAAGAGGAGCCTACGGGGCATTTAGGAGTTGGTTACCCTTTTTTCATATCTAAATCGTGTTGTAGAGCTGAGTCATAGGAGATGAGTCTAACATATGTTCTAATGTAGATTGTACAGAGATGTCTTCTTCTAGAAGGGCTATGGCTAGACGAAAGGTTGAAATAGGGTTGAGAGGGTATGCGAGTTGTACGCCCTCCATTAAGACAGACCCGTCCGAGGTTTCAAGTGAGTCACCTTCCCAGGCATCTCCGAGAGCTGAGGGAAGCTCCCAGTTCCACCACCGGCTCCATCTTATCAGGAGGTAAGGAGCGGTTCAGATATTGACACAGTTGGTTGCCTTCCAGGCGCGGCGCCACCCTAGAGCATCTGATAGTGATAGACCTCTTGAAGGGTCAGGGAGCTCACAGCCTCGGGAGTTCATTGATTAGGGACCGCCGGTATTTACAGGATTTGACCCAGATAAAGGTAAGGGGTAGGTCAAGAGGGCTAGGATAGTTGGTGACTACAAAGGATAACAAAGTAGTGGCGAGCTGCAGTTCTCCAATCAGCAGACTAGATCTTTACGACAGTTTATGCATTTTGAGTACGGCGGGATCATGTCCTGACCTTTTAGACAGATATGATACTCTTAGAGGCTTGTAGACTTGGGTTGTATTTCTAGTTATCATGTATGGCCTTGCCGGCATCTCTGCTGGTCAGTTGACCCGTACTGTGGCCTTGGCCTTGTCGGACTTATGTATGTATATATGTTTTGGGTTGCTCACCCCTTTCAGGTTGTATGTTCAGATGACCCTTTTGATGGTCATTATGTGGCCATGTCGGCCTCTATGAGTTATTATCATTCTGTCTATAGATTTGATATGTCACGTCCTCATCAGTCCAGACGTTGTATGTTCAGAGTATGGCATTCAAATATGGTTCGCTCGGGCCAGTAACGCCCTGGGTGCCGGCCAGACCCCAAGGTTAGGGTGTGACAAACTAGCTTCTACTAGTGCTACGGGCTTATCGGTGTTGGATTTACATAACTTACATTGGATTTTGGTCTTCAACCAATGGGGATCATCTTTAGAGAGTTTAGGGTGTTTAGGGTCTGGAGAAGGTGAAAATGAGGCTCAAGGTCGAGCCACCGACTTAAATAGCAAGCTAAGTCGGTGGCACCGCCATAGATTCACAGAATCACGAATCGTGAATCCATTTCACTGGCCGTGATTCTCCACCGTGAAATGGCTCTTAACTTTCTAGGTTCGGTCCGTGAAATTGGTCCATCAATCCGATTTTTGACGAACATATTTCCTTCGATTCGTTTAACCTTGAAACCTTACAATACTTCCTCAACACTTATCTAAAACCTTCTTTAACCTTGTAGAGGGATCTTAACCTTTCCTAGCTTACGTTAGTTCGATATCAAAAGTATGGGTTGTAACAATTATATTGGCTATGTTGTTGTTGTATATACAAGGTCAATACTATCTTTTATGTATATATAGTAAATGTTAAATCGTTGACTTCTTCGTATATTTACTTCTGAGTAAAAATCCTAGCTCCACCACCGGTAATAAGGGACTGGTATTCGATGACTCAACATTTTACCCCGTGGAACCTTAGCTAGACAGTTGGAATTACATTCAGAATGTAGCATCTTCAAGGACCACTTCCCTAGCAGACGAACCTCGTAGAGCATATGAGACTAAACTTTACACCACTATTCCCTTTCCTCACATTACAAGGCACAATTATTCACTTGACTAACTGAAACTACAATGAAAAATTATAGCATATGGCATCATCATAACGTAGAAATTAATCAATTCGAACAAGAGATAGAAAACTGACCAGAATTGAAAATAAAAAATAGGTAGTAATTGATAGAATAGATGAGAATTTGAAAGCGTACATGGCGAACGTCGAGGTATCGTTTGTTGATCAAGTTAGTGATGTTGCCGTCATGGAAACAGAGTGATTCCATTGGAAGAAGGTTCTAGAAATCGCACCGTTGGGAAACCCTAGGTTGGTGGATTCGGAGAAGGTGAGAATGACGAGTGTATCTACTACTGGCGATCATCAGAAACCAGTATCGAACACGAAGCAAACAGAACAGAATAGAAGAGAAGAGATGAGTCGATTGTTGTCATACGGCGACGTTTATCTCCACGTCTCACCCACGAACAGTTTTTTTATTATGTCACTCACTTTTTCTGTTTGCCAGCGAAATAAAATGTCAATTTCCATTTGCATCCTTACTTTTTTTTCTCCTTTTCTTTTTTTTTTTTGCATCCTTACAGCACCCTCCGTTCTAATTTAACAGTCTGTTTAGCTCTTTTCACATTCATTAAAAAATATAAAGTATAATTTATTAAATTATTTATATTTATAAGATATTTTTTTAGAATTGAACAATATTAAAAAGAACTACTTTTTAATGTAAAGGATATAATTAAAAATAATTACTAACTTTAATCTTGAATTTATAAGATAACACTTATTTTGGAATAATCGCGACAGTTAAAATGAGACTGTGAGATAAAGTATTAAGATTCAGTTGTACAGTGAAGAAAAAACCATTTGTATGCACTTGAGAAATAAGAAAAAACTATTCTTTTCCATATGCATTCGATATCCATAACATAGACAGATCGGGGTTTGGATATATAAGATAGGCCCATATCTTGTCAGGCTACATCACAAGTCTCAGCACTTGAAACAAATGCATATGATGCAACTGTTTTTACTTGGTGGATGTCACTAAGATATACAAAAGGAATTGTATATCTCAATAGTATACCATAGATATAATTGTTACAATGTAATTTTAAAGGATGAACTTTATAAATAAGTACAAGCAAATAGATATTTTATTACGTCTGAGTAACTCTATTATATTATACCAGTATATTATATATATCATATGGATTTCATACAGGGTTGAGAAATATTTTTGAATAAATGAAAGAAGTCCTCTATGATATCATCGTGCTATATAAGAGATAATGCAATACCATATTGATATCATAGTTTTTGGGAGCACTCGGGTAAATAGTTTTGGGGACATAAAAGTAAGGGATATTTTCAGGACATAAACGATAACCTGTTCATCCAAAAAAATAGGTGGGTGTTCAGTTTTGAGTCAGCAATCCAAAATTTAACTATTGGTTTAAAAGCAATTGGAAAGTAGATATTTTTTAAGGTAAAAATAATATTTAGATAAAAATACCCTAACTAGAATATTGAACGGTGCTGGAGTTGAAAATTTTCAAGTGCTATTCCAACCCAATGTGTTGGAGTACAAAAAGTTCCTAGGACTTAAAAAGTCCATAAAAGATTCATGGTGTTTGAACTTATAAAGGTTTAAACTCCAGGAACGATTCAAGGAGTTTGAATTTATATAGATTCAAACTTTGGAGATATTTCATAAAGTTTGAAATAAGTATGTATCATGAGTGAAATACCAATAACGTTTTAAAATCGGTACCATGAGTATAACAAAATAAATGAATTTAGAAATAGGTATCATGACTGAAATAGATATGTGAAATAAAGTGAAAAGGATTATTTTTCTCACGATACCTCTTTTGAAATTCCATGACTATGTCTATGTCATGCGGTTCAAGTTTTTCTTTTCGAATTAACTATTTCTTTATTTCATTTGATCGATAAATCAGAAGTTCTTTTGTGCTTCATTAGTATTTATTGTTTTTACAAAAATAAGTTTAAGGGCCTCTTAAATATAATATGATTTAGCTTTAGGTATAAATTTCATTGAGCCGCTCATGTGCATGTATATAAGCTCTTTGGAACACATACAGTCCTCGTAGTATATTCTTATGTGAATGTTAAAGCTTGTTATTATCTTACATAATAAATGAGACATCCTATATGACTTTTATATAACCTTTTAAAGATAAAGTACTAAACATTACCCAAATCATACAAATATCGAAGAAAAACTGAGATGAATGAAATGAATTTGAAAAATCTAATTTTAGCTATACAGAAAACTAACCAAAAAATAGGTGTGATATGAATTTCTTAAAATAGCCCGCTTAACCAAACTAGTGACATTCCTAATTAAAATGGATCATATCGAGTTAAACTAGGTTTGTCAAATGGACAGCTCAATTCAATTAAATCAACTCATAACTTTTGTTTAATCATCCGATAGTCGATATTATATTGACTCGTCCAATTCAATTTTTAAGCTGCATAGGTACATCTCAACATCTACTATAATATCCAGATGAGTCGAGTCAACTTGAGCTAAACAACGTAGGTCGTAGCTCAACCTAACCTAATTCAAACTCCTGCACTATCTTTTTCATATATTTCTTTCTTGCCAATCGTATATTTCTTTCTTGCCAATCGTATATTCTGGGACTCATACATAATCAATCTGATTAATTACCGCACATATAAAAGTTCGGTCCATTTCGACTACCTGCTCCAGTCTATTTTAAAAGTTTCGTCAATGTTAGGTACATCTCCCCATTTATCAAAGTTCATTTTCAATGTTTTGACGTTAGCACCATGCACCATATAGGCCCATTTAGTTCTTGGAATTTGCCACTTCGTACTCTGAAAACACAAAACTATAAGATGCTGTAGTCATCTAAACAGTTCAAACAATTCAATTTTTTTTTGGAAGCATATTAGTCTATCAACTTAAGTTTTTTTGACAATTTGTACGAAACCACGAGAATTCGCGTTTTCATTTAAACTGAACCTAACCTCGTCACAAATAGTCGGACAAGATTGTTTATTTATTTATTTTTATAATAATGGTGTCTAGAGTGCGTGCATGTGACTGCTTTACCCTATTTTTACGTTGACCGTTAACTTTGTTAGAATGTATGCTTTGTTATCACTTTTTCAAAAAATTATAATGTCTGAATCACCTTGCGCGTAGCTCAACTAATTCCGCAAAATATACGTTAGCTTCCACTAGTGGAGGTACCGATTCATCATATCCAACAAGGCTTGAGTGAATAGGAAGAAATCACAATGTTATTGCCTCTATTGAATTTTAAACCTAAAACCTCATGCTTTTTAACTGATTTCGATGATCACTGGGTCACACTTCAATACGGAGTTTTTGTTTTAACTTATATTATATTGGGGATCACGAAAGAGGAAGATGAGCGAGATACAATTAGAATTGAACTCGCATATATTACGTTGGATATTCTCACCGATACCACTAGACGTTGAGGTGGGACGAATTTATTTTAAGCAATAATTAAAAGGGAGAATAGATGGACAACCAAAGGAGGCCCCTCGGCCCTCGCATGCAGTTGGAATGTTGAAATTTCATCACCCAAATAATGCAAACATGTGACGGGAGAAAAAAAATAATGCAAACATGTGGTCCCCTATCCCCTTTCACCATTGCAATCCATTTACAAAGGAATCATATCAAGACTACACTTTGATCCAAAACGCGTGCATGCCACGTAAAAACATAGGCATAAAGACAACACACACCACCAAACACAGTTACTAATATTCTCCACAATACAAACAAACACCACAACATGATATTACACAAACCACATATATAGTACCAAAAATTTTATACAACCAAGATTCCATATGAAGAAGCTCAAAACTAGTCATGTGTCATACAGTAGCTGCAGTTTCTTGGACATGATATGATATTCTCCAAGTCTTTTTGAAAAGATTTGGCTTGATACATAAAGGGTCAAGATCCATTTCACCTCAGAGAGACGCATTAACCATGCAATTGCCTGCCTGTAATATGAAAAGGAAATGCCCAAGAGGGATTAATGTAACAGTATCAATGAAAAAAAGAGCAAGAAAGTGAGGTTTGGGACCCGAATTTGCCACCAAGCGTGCATTTAGAACTTTTCCAGGGTCCTACTGAGGTAACAATTCGCCTTATATAGTTCACACAGACAGCTAACAATTAAACGGGCAAGCAAAAACATATTCCCAAAGGGCAGAATCAACTTTTTCTCTTGGGGGTCAAGAAATGAACTCATGATTTACCACCCTTTATGGAAGCATGACTAGAAGTTCCCTCCTTATCTAAAAAGAAGACGTGAATACGACACGACCACTGATTTTCAAAGCCACAGCCAATGGTTGGTTCCAACAGAATGATGGAATAAAGACTCTAAAAGGAATTCTCCAATCTGGTTTACTTTTGTTTATGGCATATTATGATCAATCAACCACACTTTGCCATACCATTTAAACTCTAATTCTGCTTATTCAATTCAAATAACCTTTAATAACTCCTAATAATATGACCAGGGGCAAGCTGAAGCTCAAAGAGAATCAAGTCTTAGAGACTTGGCTTTCACCTTCAGGGATCTCAAGTAACGGATTGCTTCATCAATAACAACCATAGAGTCTTTTCCCTTCCCTCCGGGGATTATTTCCTGTAAAATGCTTATCGTCTCGCGAATTTTATCTTTTCTTAGCCTCTTTTTCCCAGATGGAGAATCCGGTGCTCCTGAATCTAGACCAAGGTCATCCCCGCAACTGGATTGTGCATCATCCTCTAAGTCGGAACACGTATAGGCCGCTTTTGTGGAGGTTGCAGTATCCCTGAGCGCTGGTGCATCATAGCTACCATCTAACAGTTTATGCCTTCTGGTGGGCCCAGCAGAACTAGCTACTTCTTCACCCCTTTCGTCAAACCACTCTGTCAGACAATGAGCGGTCATAGTACTAGGCGAGTGACCAGTGCTTGTTTCTTCATCATCCTCAGAAAAATCATTATCATCATCAGAGTAGAGTAGGGCATTCAGTTCTTCGGTATCCTCGTGCATTTCGCTTTCGACATCATCTCTGTTGGTTTCTTCATAATATTCATCACCGAAGGAATGCCCAAATGGAGAAGCTTCATTTCTTTTAATCTCTGGATAAAGGGTAGGGGCTTTTGGATTCAAAGAACCCGGGCAATGTACAGGAGTAGCATTAGCAGAACTATACATCAAAGTTGTATGATCACCAGATTGATCAAACACAAGGAATCTCTTCTGAGCAGATGGATATTTGTTACCTCCAAAATTTTCAAGTGGTCGAGGAACAAACTTCTCTTTCGGTAAAGTGGTCGAACCAGGATTAAAACCCTGATAAAACTGAGGCGAACAAGCTAACCAATTGCAAGGTTCTGTTGGCCGGCTTGTATTGGACTCTGGAAGCCCGGAAAATGTGAAAAATGGAGAATTCCCATTCATAGGAACCTCATTTGCCTGAGGAGTCATGTAAGTAGGAAAAGAATTCTGCTGCCCTATATCAAATCGTGGAAAAGAAAAATTCAAATGGGCTAACTGCAGATCTGAATACTGGTGATGGAACGAAGATACAAAGTCTTTTTCCATTCAACCTCAACAATCACCTGAAGATCAGACAAAAGAATCCAACAAACTAATCAGATGAATTGTAGCAAAAATTGATCAAGAAAAGGGTAAAAAAGTTAAGAGGTTGCAAAATCATACCAGTTTTAAAAAAACTGTGAAACTACAAATTGCTGTTTATTTCTTGCACTCTTGCTAAACAACGAAAAAAATAAAAACTCCAGCTTAACTTGAACGCGGTAACAAGAAAGATCGATCTACGTAACTGGCTTAAGCAAATGACGGAAATATTCAGCCTGAAATACCCAAAAGAGGAAATTAGATGTTTTCCAACAAGCAAAGGAAGAACAAGGCATCTCATCATGTAAAAGTTATTCTATTAGCAAGGATTCCAGAAGACAAAAAAGATAAAAGAATCTTATACAAATGTCGATCACTGACCTGGCAATCTTGGAGAGGTTGAAAGCATGCTATTACTCTAACTATTATGGTGGCAGACCCAGCAATACCATTTTCGTGTTTCAATGCCCGAAATCTCGTCTGACTAGCTGCTTGGCTTACCATAACTACTTGTTCCCAACCCTTTCACTCAATACAACACCTCAATCTTCCAGCAGAAACAATCAAGAAACAAAAGAATTCCAAACAATCCCCTCAAGAAAATGATTGAAGAATCGCTCAAATATGCAGACCCTCAACAGAAGCAGATGGCAGAGGAAAATCACTCCCCACAAAACACAAAGACTGAATGCTAAGGAAATATTCTCATAAAGACTAACAGTAATAGTAAGGCTGAATGCTAAAGAAGACTAAAATGAAAGTGACTAAATTCAAGATTTCTGGCTAATCCTGAGAACGTAACAGGATATGACAATGAAACGTGTAGACCCATGGAAGTGATTTTAATGAAAACTTAATTAATCTATCTAGATGCCACAAAAGAACTGTTTTTTAAGGGTATATTTTACAGAATGACACGGCAATACAAGTTCAAGGAGATGACTTTCCGATAGACGTCAACAGATAGACAAAACCACCGCATGCTGTTCTTTACTTTGCTCTATTTGCCACAACTGTTGTTTCACGTGTTCTTGTTCTTCACCAATTCTAAGCTCCTGTGAAGAACATTTTGCACATACAACATCAGCTTTATTAAAATCATAAACACCAAATGAAAAACACTCTTGGAGACAAAAGAGGAACCTTATAAATGAAAACTGATCACAGAGAAAACTAAGAAGGGCGTGGGGTGTATTATTATGAAAATAATACTCTTTCTTTCTTTCTTTCTTTCTTTCTTTCTTTCTTTCTTTCTTTCTTTCTTTCTTTCTTACAACAACATACCCAGTGTAATCTCACAAGTGAGGTCTGGGGAGGGTAGAGTGTACGCAGCCGTTAACTCTACCTTTGGGAGGTAGAGATTCTTTCTTTCTTTTTTTTTTTTTACTTTAGCTGCTTTAGGGTCAGAAAGTTAACGGACTCAAGCTCAAAATCTTGAGACCTAGTAGATTTAAAGGCCTTGGAATCTCAGTCCTTTAAAGAAATACAGGAAAAATATAATTTTTGTGTCAAAGGTAAAGTTACAGTGACTAATTTTTCTGCTCTTCATAGCTACCAAACACAGCATTACAAAATTGAGAAATTGCAGATAAATCTTATAGCATAGAGAATAAAAAATACTGCTAGTACTTTGTACTAGATTCTACAATCAGGGTAAGGCATGAGATCTCAGTAAAATATTCATTCAACAATGCAAGAAAACAACCAAAAATCCTGACTTTAGAACCCAAGAACCAATATATCAGAAAAAGAAGAAACCTCATTTAATCGAAACTCAAATACAGCAAATAGGAAGCAAAAAAACAACCAAAAATGGGGATTGAAACGAATCAAGAAGTAGGGACTTACAGCAGTGGAAGTGCTTATTATCTTCAGAAACCCAGAAAAGCAATAGAACAATTGAAGAAACTGAATGAAGTAGTGCAGAAAATTGAGAGCTGAAAGTGTGTTTTTGCTGTGTGAATGTATGGAAGGGAGAGATAAGGAGAATAGAGTCAAAGATGAGGGGAGTGCACGGAGGGTGAGACTATATAGACCCAAAAATTGTTGCGGAAGAATTAATTGGTTCTCGTACGTGCTAAACGCACGCTTGGTTTTTTTCTTTTGTGTACAATCGCCAATCATGGTGTGCGTACTGCAAAGTTTAATACAAAAATTCCTTTTTGAATCTATTCAAAAAAAATTAATACACAATTAAAATTTTAAAGAGGAACTAATACATCCCTATACTTCTAAGTTCTAATTCTAATGTGTGTTTAATACTACTCTAAGTAAAATTACTAGATATAAAAATTTTATATATGCTAAGAAAAAGTTAAAATTGAACTGCAAAAAATCAAGGAGGAAATAATGTCGTAGAAAAGCTTTGGTGATTAATTTTAAAAGGTTTGAGACGCTTTGATTGTGAGGTGCAAAGGATTTTGTCAATTAGAAATTAAGAAGATATATTTTTTAAGCTATGTGATCCTTAATTTTAAAATAGATAGGTTTAGTATTCATTTTTTTATCACTGAATACATTCTATTTTATTATGGGGCTCAAAATTTAATATTTTCTTAAGCTTAATAATTTTATTATTTATATTTATATTCTCAAGTCGAAAATGCCGGGTTTAATTGAACCAGTGCCGCCACTACCTATTAGGATGGAGTTATGAAGTTAGATACAACTAAGGCTGGTTAGTGGGTCGGGTCGGCTCGATACCGACTCGGCCCGTCCCGATACCCGCCCCGCCTGAGGGAACAGGAAGCGACGTTGAACAATTTGACCAACAACTTTCAATTCCAACGGAATATCCTCAAGACATTGCGAGGAAATTAGATAAAGTATGGTTAATTATGTAATTTTTTTAATTGCAATTTTACTATGTGATATGCAACTTTTGAACAACACCACAAAGTTGTAAATTTGAAACTGTACTACAAAAAAATTATATTTCAATTAAATAATATAAGAGGCACAAAAACAGTCTTGGCTTATTTTTATTACACTATCTTGTTCAATTATTGAAGTGTTTATATATATTATTTTTAAATTAAGTGTCTAAAATAAACTGAAATTCCCCTATAGACTCGACCCCGCCCCGCCCCCCCCCCCGCCCCGCCCCATCCCCCAACACCGGTCCCCTTTTCCGGCGGGATGTGGGACGGGACGGGACATCTGCCTATCCTGCTAATCCCACCGGAGCCCCGATCCCGACCCTTCCCGTCGGGTCCTGTCCCGCCCACTAGCCACCCCTGAATAGAACTATGAACAAAAACATGAAATACTAGGCTGGCCTCAAAATTTAGAAGTGTAACTGAAACTTCGTAATAACATCAAGTGCGGATTTATGTGTCATTTCAAGACAACTTATTTCGGCGTGATGAATGCACAAAAATATATATTAATATATTATTAAATAGATAATTTGATATAAAATACATCTCAATTTATGATTAAATGATAAAGGTTGCATAGATTTTACTTGTCATGTCAACATGCCATGCAATTACCATTTTGATATGTAGTTCGAGTAAGTATTTTTGGTAATACTAACATCTTTGTTGTGTGTGTGTTATCACTGTAGTGATCCTGGTGGGGTGGGGGATGGGTGGACCCGTGAGTGGTTGTGTCATGATTTCTCCATTCGTCTCCCTATTTTTTCTTTGTGGGTGTGGGTTTGTTGACCCTTATTAGTATGGTTTTTTTTTTTTTTGGTTTGTATTTCTTAGTTATGTATGAGTATGACTAACAATTTTCTAATTTCTTCGTTTCAAAAAGATGATATTACTTTCCTTATTTGTTTGTTTTAAAAAATTAACATATTTTTATATTTAAAAGTAATTTAACTTTATGAGATGATTTTACCACTACACAAATATCTAAAACTTATTATGGATCACATATTTTTAAAAAATTATTTATTTTTTAAATTTTGTGTCAAATCAAACTAGTACATTTTTTTTGGAACGGAAGGAGTTTATAACTTTGCTCTGTTTTATTTTCTTGATTCTTTTTTCTCTCAACATACCCACTTTAAAAGAAAAGGAGAAAACATCATTTTTCTGTTATTGGAAAGAGCAATAACAATGAAAAGGACCAAGTTGGTTTCTATTTTGATCTTTCAATTTTAGTAGTAGTAATTTATTTTGGGAATGTTACTTTTTCGTTTGCTTTTAAAAAAATTCACTTCTTCTTTTTTGGTTGGTGATTCTAACCGTCACTAATAGAATTCATGAAAATCTACTAGAGGAAAAAAGAACCAGGTTAATTAATTTTCATACTCTTAATAACATAGTAATTACAATTCTCTTTATAGACCATATTTTGGGTATATTCTATGGTGGTCATTGGTCAAGCCCTAATTATATCAACTCTAAGACCAAAACTTTTGGATTTTCAAAAAGGAAAAGAAAAATATAGAAGCACAGAAAAGGGGGTATCCTATATGTTACAAGAACCATCCACTCATTTGAAGCTTGACCATTCGAACCACGAATCATAGCAAACTCAATATGTACCAAAGTTTCACAACAAATACACACCATACCAAAAAAATCAATGTAATATACATCGATCGCATAAATAAATTTTTGGCGTTATCAAAAAAATTAATCAATTATAACGGTTTGTTACTGTATTTATCATATTATCATATCAAGTCGACTTGTAGGTAAACATAATTTGGTAATGTAAAAATTCTTTACTTGATCAATGTACATAACATAA
Source organism: Anisodus acutangulus (assembly GCA_029783415.1). NCBI lineage: Eukaryota > Viridiplantae > Streptophyta > Magnoliopsida > Solanales > Solanaceae > Anisodus > Anisodus acutangulus. The sequence goes on along the minus strand of CM056503.1, from coordinate 9,567,239 downwards.
ATTCTTAAAAAGAAAATGAATACGGAAAGAGGCGAATGTGACATCCCAACTTAGGAAAAGAGCCCCGATTAAAATCATGTCAAATTAGGCATTGGGCCTAACTCACACCCCAAAAGCTAGCTCAAAGGAAGAAGGATTGCTCAAGCCTTATAAGGAGCTCAGGATTCTCATCCGTCATCGATGTGGTATATTTTTTTTCAACACCCCCACGCTCAAATCCGAACATTCTTTATCCGGGGTTCCACTTCCGGTTTGGAGCGTTCACATTCATGGACCGGGGGAATTTCCACCCCTCATCAGTCCGAGATCGGTTAATTGGTCCGGGGGGCACTCCATCCCTCTTTTTTTTGGGGGGCCACATCATATTGGGCCTGGCCTGACTTTGATACTATGTTAAAATCGAGACAGAGAAGAGAATTTAGAGAGATAAGAATAATGAGAGAATTCTTTATACTTTGTATTCATCATAATGACCTCCTTATATAGCATTAAGGTTCTCTTTCTCCTAGTCTTATAAGGTAACCCTATTTCAATAGGACTGCAAATCCTATGTTTACCAGCAACAACATACCCAGTGAAATCCCACAACATAGGGTCTGGAGGGTAGAGTGTACGCAGACCTTACCTATTATACCATAAATAGACTAAATTGTTATAATTATACTACAATACGATCTTCAAGAGCCCCACATAAGCAAACACATAGGAGAGATCCTGGGACTATAAGTAAGCAGGTCTTATACTCTAGTGACGCATTTTAGAACTGTGTGGGTTTACGCCCAAAGCAGAAAATATCACTAGTGGGAAGCAGATGGGCCGTTTGGGCTGAAGTTGAGCGGATTAAGATGGACTGAATCAATAGATAGGTCAATGCCTAACCCGCCCAAAGCTTACATGGGCTAAGATGGGCGGGTCAAGATGGACTAAATGATGGGTCATAACCCAACTTGCCCAACTTGGCCCATTACTTTTACAAATTTCAAACTTACCTTCTATAATGTTATTTTATTTTGTATGACATTTGATTTTTCCATATCTATATTTTTAAAATAAAAATAATTTTTTAAGAATTTTTTTATTTTTTATAAAAGTAAAATAAATATATAAAATAATGGGTGGGAGGGCAAGGGGGTAGGGGGTGAGAGGAGGGCTGGGTAGTGGGGTGAGAGGGGGCAGGGTTGTGTGGTAAGAAAAGTTTCTAATTTTTGAATAAATATTTTGGATAAGTAAAATAAATATATAAAGTAAAAATTTTGGGTGGGGTGTGGGGGGGTAAGCAATTTTTCTCATTTTTATAAAAAGTTTATAAAAGTAAAATAAATATATAAAATAGAAAGTTTGGGGGTAGGGTGAGGAGGCGGGGAGCGGTGGGGAGGGGTGTTGGGTGATGGGGTAAGAAAAAATTCTCATTTTTAATAAAATTTTATATATAAGTAAAATAAATATATAAAATAAAAACTTTGGGAGTGGTGTGGGAGGGCAGGGGGTTGGGGCGTAAGAAAAAAATATCATATTTTTAATAATTTTTTTATAAAAGTAACAAAAAATATGAAATAAAAATTTGAGGATGGGGTGGGGGTAGAGGGTAGGTGGGGGTTAGAGGCGATAGGAGGAGGTAAGATTTTTATTTATTTTTATAAAAGTAAAAAATATGAAATGAAAATTTGAGGATGGGGTAGGGCAATGGGGTGGGGGTGGGGGTGGGGCGGAGGGTGGGAGGCGGAGGGTGGAGGGGTGGAGGGAAGGTAAGAAAAAATTTCATATTTTTATAAATTGTTATAAAAGTAAACAAATATGAAATAGAAATTTGAGAATAGGGTAGGGCAACTGGGGTGGGGGTAGGAGGTGGGGGTAGATGGGGTAGGTGGGGGTAGAGTAGGCAAGGTAGGGACAGAGATGCGAGGGTGGTTCACTGCTTGGGTGGGGGTTGGTATAGGGGAGGGGTAGGGTGGATGGATAGTGTGGTGGGTGGTTGTGGTGCGTTGGTGTATTTTTATTGTTCCGAAAGAATAAAAAAAATTAAATAATTATTTATAAACAAAAATCTTAATCTTGAGTGGAACTCTAATCGTTAAGATTGAGCATTTTCATTGATCAAGTTTGAGCATCATCATGAGTTCATTTGAGCTGCTGATTTATGATGGGTCAACTTGGGCTAGCCCAAACCACCCATCATCAAAATCACTCGTGCCCAAACTCATGAAACATTGGGCGGGTCATTTGAGTTTGGGCTAATTTTGTCACCCCTACGTACGGTATCAGAGTCACTCATGTGAGCCTTGTTTGTGTGGGTCAGAGTTCAACTGAGTTTAGGCAAATCCCAGTTAGGCGGGGCAAACCTCAGTACTGAGTCTAGGCAAATCTCATTCAGTGTGGTAAATCTCAGCTGGACGCTAAGTCCATAAGAGGGTGTGTATGTCACACCCCAGCTTAGGAGAAAAGATAAGTAAGCAGGCCTTACGCCCTAGTGACACATTTTAAAGTCGTGCAGGTCTAGGCTCAAAGCGGACAATATCACTAGTGGGTTGAACTCTTATAGTGAAAACACAAGGCGATATTTTTGTGATGTATTCAAGTCTTGATAGATAGAATTACTTGAAATTTGTGCTGGTGAAAGATTGTACATACCTTGTAAAATTAATTGACGTATGCCTGATTCAGACAACACAATTATAAAAAAACAATGAATGCAGTCACTGTTTATCCAGTTAGATATGGACTTTACCTTCAGAGTTCAAACCATCAATAACTATATTTAAAGACTGATGTTAAAAGGCATGAAGAGGAGAAAAAAGGAAGAGAATGGGTGAAACATGGCCTACTAAAGAGTACAATAATACTTTTCAGTGATGTGATTTATGGCTTTATTTGAACCATCAAGAGAGCCATCAATGGCTACCCCCAAAAACAGGGATAAAGACTCCCTTTTTATCATAAAAATTAAAAAAGAAACAACTTTATTCTACAAACTAATGCACTGCACACAAGCATTTAACCAATACTGATATTCTTCACTTTACTCTTTATCAACTTTTTATCCCTAATACTTCCTTTACTTCATTTTTTGAAATATTCAAGTGGTGAAATACATGATTATAGCGTACAACTGTATATTTTTTCGTGTTCCATCCGATGTCTAATGTGCATTTTGGATTTGATTAATTCGAATTTGTTCCGAAAGTCGATCCTACTTTGAGGTAATTAAAACACTTCTATAAAAAAAGACTACATAGGACTCGATGTTGAGACCTATAGTTAAGAATGACAGAATGCTTACTATTCTAACACAATATTTCATGGTTATAGCATACAATTATAACGCGTGGTGGAGCCACCTTGTCTGAATGGGTGTCAATTGATAATTTAAAATTATATTACTTTATATAATAAGAAAATTATTTTATATAAATATATTATATATTTGAATTCTTTCAGCTTCTTCATGTAATTGTTAAAGCTAGTTAATGAATAAAACTAGCCAGGTTGGTGTGAATGAGAAATGGAAGGCAACCTTTCCGAACAGTCACCAACCTATTCCGAAGAGGCACCTTCAAGGCTATATAAACTAAGGCAATGCCTCATTTTAAAGATACCAAAAACCAAAAATTTCTGCATCTGAAATTCGTGATTCTTTTTCACAAATAAAACTATCGAGTCTTCTTGTGTTTCGTTGCCAACTTTGAGTTCGTCAAGTCGAAGGCGTTTGACGTCTGCTACTCTGCGACATGTATATCCGTTTTATCCTGGGAGGAAGTAATCCATAACCTCTGCACAGTGAGGGGATTAAATTCCTTAAGGACACACAGTGAATTCTGTGGTCTCGGATATTTTCTTACTTCTGTATTATTTTTCCAATTTCTGTTTTTCCTGGTTTTTGTCTTTCCGTTTGGTTTCTGTTTTTCCTGATTTTTGAACACAGGCACAACAACAAGCTTAAGGAATTTAAACATTATTTCTGTGTTCATTTGTTCTTGTTTAACAATTACAGAACATTGTCGGAAAAAAAAAGGTGCATGTTTGTTGTTTCGATGTAACGAACTTGTATGTTGTTTGGAGACTAAAATCTCCGGATTTTCTACTCCGGTTGAGATTAAAGTTTCCATAACTTTCTACTCCTTTGGGTACTTGATTTGAAGATATAAAAACTTCATCAAGTATACAACATACAATTCTTGGGAAAAAAAGGAAAAAAAGTGTTTGTTGTTTGATTGTAACGACCTTGTATGTTGTTTGGAGACTAAAATCTCCGGATTTTCTACTCCGGTTGAGATTAAAGTTTCCATAACTTTCTACTCCTTTGGGTACTTGATTTGAAGATATAAAAACTTCATCAAGTATACAACATACAATTTACAAGAAAAAAAAAGAAAAAAAAAAAGGTGTTTGTTGTTTTGATTGTAACGAACTTATATGTTGTTTGGAGACTAAAATCTTGGATTTTCTACTCGGTTGAGATTAAAGTTTTCATAACTCTCTACTCATTTGGGTACTTGATTTGAAGATATAAAACTTCATCAAGTATACAACATACAATTCTTGCATTTCGTTTCAAGTATTTTAAATCTGTTTGTGTAACCTTGATTCGGTTTGAAGAAATAAAATCTTCACCGTTGTGTATTATAATTGTTCTTTGTCAAACTGATTGATTCGATAATTTATGGCATTCACGTTTAGGACATGTCAATTATAGAACCTTGCGAAAAATGATTAGTTTGGAAGTATTGCCTAAGTTTGAATGCAATCAATCAAAATGTCAAATATGTGTTGAGTCTAAGTATGTTAAACATCCTTATAAGTCAGTTGAAAGGAATTCGAGTCCTTTAGACTTAATCCATACAGATATTTGTGACATGAAGTCAATCTCATCTCGTGGTGGGAAGAAGTATTTCATAACTTTTATTGACGATAGTACGCGGTATTGCTACGTTTGTTTACTTAATAGTAAAGATGAAGCAATTGAAGCATTCGGGCAATACAAAAGTGAAGTTGAGACTCAACTTAACAAAAAGATTAAAATGATAAGGAGTGATAGGGGCGGTGAATATGAATCTCCTTTTGAACAAATATGTTTGGAATATGGCATTATTCATCAAACAACTGCCCCTTACTCGCCACAATCAAACGGAATTGCGGAAAGGAAAAATAGAACCCTGAAAGAAATGATGAATGCCCTGTTAATAAGTTCTGATTTACCCCAGAACTTGTGGGGGGAAGCCATTCTAACAGCTAGCCGAATACTCAATCGAGTGCCCCATAGCAAAACAAAATCTATTCCATACGAAAAGTGGAAAGGAAGGAAGCCCAATTTGGGATACTTCAAAGTGTGGGGGTGTTTGGCCAAGGTGCAAATTCCTAAACCCAAAAGGGTAAAAATAGGACCTAAAACCATTGATTGTGTTTTCATAGGATATGCCACAAATAGTAAGGCATATCGATTTACGGTTCACAAATCAGAAAATCCAGGCATTCAGGTAAATACGGTAATTGAATCGGATAATGCGACTTCTTTGACACCATATATCCGTATAAAAAGGAATGTGAGTCGTCTAGCAAAGAATCTAAACGACCTCGGGAAGAAACAAAGGAAAATATTCTGATGAGGAAAAAGCGAGACGCAAAGAAAGCGCCAAAGGACGTCTACTTCATTTGGACCAGAATTTCTAACATTTTTGTTGGAGAATGAGCCTCGAACCTTCAACGAAGCTATGTCTTCATCGGAAGCTCAATTTTGGAAAGAGGCAATCAATAGTGAGATAGAATCCATCTTAAACAACCATACTTGGGAATTGGTTGACCTTCCTCCAGGGAATAAACCTTTAGGTTCCAAATGGATTTTCAAGCAGAAAATGAAAGCTGATGGTACTATTGATAAATATAAGGCAAGACTAGTTGTTAAAGGGTTTAGACAACGAGAAGGTCTTGATTACTTTGATACATACTCGCCGGTAACGAGGATTACATCTATTCGGGTGTTAGTAGCGTTAGCCATGTACGGTCTTGAAATCCATCAAATGGATGTGAAAACAGCCTTCTTAAATAGAGAGTTAGAGGAAGAAATTTACATGGAACAACCTGAGGGGTTTGTAGTTCCAGGGAAAGAGAAGAAGGTGTGTCGACTTGTTAAGTCTCTTTACGGACTAAAACAAGCACCCAAACAGTGGCATGCAAAATTTGACCATACAATATTGTCAAATGGATTCAAGATAAATGAGTGTGATAAATGTGTCTACATTAAGAACACTCCAAACCACGTAGTCATTGTTTGTTTATGCGTGGATGATATGTTGATAATGAGTAACGACATTGCTAACATAAATGCTACTAAGCGCATGCTTGCTATTAAGTTTGATATGAAAGACTTAGGAGTTGCCGATTTAATTCGGGAATTAAAATCCATAAGACTCCTCAAGGTCTAGCATTGTCTCAATCTCATTATATTGAAGCGGTACTTGAAAAGTTCAAGTATTTGGACTTTAAAGTTGCAAAGACGCCAATTGATATGAACCTTGCTCTTGCAAAGAATAAAGGTGAAAGTCATTCTCAATTGGATTATGCCAGAGTGTTGGGAAGTTTGATGTATATCATGAACTGCTGTGACACGATATTGCATGTGCTATAAGTAAACTAAGTCGCTACACTAGTAATCCCGACCAAAAACATTGGTGGCAATGAAACGAGTTTTGGGGTATTTAAAACATACTCAAAACTTTGCTTTGCATTATAACAGTATCCTGCAGATTATTGAAGGATACTGGTGATGCAAATGGATCACCGGTTCAATCGAAACTAAATCCACAAGTGGATATGTTTTTCCCATAGGTGGAGGAGCAGTGTCTTGGAAGTCATCCAAACAGACATGTATCGCCCGCTCTACAATGGAATCTGAGTTCATAGCTTTAGACAAAGCCGGTGAAGAAGCTGAATGGCTCCGGAATTTCTTAGAAGATATTCCATTTTGGCCCAAACCGTTGGCTCCTATATGCATACATTGCGATAGCCAAGCGGCAATAGGAAGAGCGGGAGCCTTATAGTACAATGGAAAGTCTCGTCACATACGACGAAGACATAATACCGTTAGACAACTACTCTCTACTGGAATTATCACAATTGACTATGTTAAGTCAAGAGATAATGTGTCGGATCCACTAACTAAAGGCCTAACTAGAGAGGTAGTTGAAAGATCATCAAGGGGAATGGGACTATGGCGATGACAAGTCATCGTGACGGTAACTCTACCTAGAAGACTGGAGATCCCAAGATCTAGGTTCAAAGAGATCAAACAAAGTCATTAATGACGGTTCAACATTGTCACAATAACTCTTTGGTCCATTCTCGTGATGAGACAATGTTGATGCAGGATAAAGCATTGCGGCTTTTTAATGGTTCCTAAGTTTGGTACGGGTATATCAAATAGTGTATCTACGGGATGACACATTTAGGAATCACCTATGTAAGTGTGAAGTGTAAGCCGCTTCAAGGAGAATTATGTAAGGCCAATTCTCTACGCACTTATGAACCAGGCGGTGTTCATGGTCAAACGAACAAAACAATGAGAACCAAAGACGGTTAAAGCGGTTAATTGTGTGACATGTGGTTGTCTAGGTATACACCAAAGCTCGACGGTTCAAGGATATCACATCTACCGATTGACCGAGTATATCCGACATATGTTCACTACGGAAAGTTCAAAGAGAAATCTACTTATCCAGATGCGATTAATCCTTGCTACGAATCACACGCTTTTGTCATGTATGTTTTTCATCATATAGCCATTCCCCATTCATGTGGGGATTGTTAAAGCTAGTAAATGAATAAAACTAGCCAAGATGGTGTGAATGAGAAATGGAAAGCAACCTTTCCGAACAGTCACCAACCTATTCAGAAGAGGCACCTTCAAGGCTATATAAACTAAGGCAATGCCTCATTTTAAAGATACCAAAAACCAAAAATTTCTGCATCTGAAATTCTGCATTCTTTTTCACAAATAAAACTATCGAGTCTTACTGTGTTTCGTTGCCAACTTTGAGTTCGTCGAAGTCGAAGGCGTTTGACGTACCGCTACTCCTGCGACAGGTATATCCGTTTTATCCTGGGAGGAAGTAATCCATAACCTCGGGTACAGTGAGGGGATTAAATTCCTTAAGGACACACAGTGAATTCTGTGGTCTCGGATATTTTCTTACTTCTGTATTATTTTTCCAGTTTCTGTTTTTCCTGGTTTTTGTCTTTCCGTTTGGTTTCTGTTTTTCCTGATTTTTGAACACAGGCACAACAACAGTAATTACGTACATTTTTTTTTATATTTTAACTTCCCTTAATAAAAATTTTGCTCCACTACTATTATAAGTATAATAGAAGACATTGTGCCATATATATATCTACAATATTAACTTTCACCGGGTATGTTGAGTCGATTGTCTCTTGGAAACAGTCGTTCTACCTATCAAAGTAGAGGTAAGGTCTGCGTATATTATACCCTCCTTAGACTCCACGTTGTGTGATTTCACTGAATATGTTGTTGTAGTATTAACTTTCACTATATATTAACCTTTGACCGGCTGGTTTCTATATTGTGATTGACATTTCATCATCCTATGTATCAGCTTGATCAAATTTCTTGCTTAATATTTCAGTTCTAAACCATGACAATTTGCATCAACATCACTTCATTTTTTTCTAGATACATCACCCATTCATGGTGGCATAACTTATAATAATATTAACAAAATTGTCCATATATAAAATTCTAGAATTAAAATTCGGCAGTATATTTGTCACTTGCTTAGTGCTTAATAATTCATTTGTATGTGAAGCAAATATATTCTCTCTTGATTGAAATCTGTTTTCCTCTTCTATGTATTTTATTTTTTTGCTTAGCTCACTTTTTGTTAGTTTTCTGATTACTATAATTGAGTAGGTGATTAGCCGATAAGGACAGTCAAATCCTCAACCTATCGGTTCTTTGACTATTGCTCTAACCATACCTAAAATTAAACTTAATTACTCAATACGTGACGTACATCTAATACCCCATCGAATTAATTTTTTCTCCAAAAAATTGGATTTGGTGGTTAACTATGAGCAACTAAAAAACTATGGAGATGAAGAAGGGTATTGCTTACTAAACCAAACCTTGATTAATTAAAGAAATTTTGAGAAAGAGCAAGACAAAGCAAAGATGATTACTAAAGAAACGGTATTATTAAATTAATGAAAGTGGATGTACTATACATTAATGCCTAATGAGGCATGGTTGGACAGGGGAAAAAAGAAAAGTAATTAAATAATCTCAAGACCATGTTGTAATCACCTGAAACAAATCTTGTGCACAGATTAGAAGATCCATTGCAGCCAATTATTTATAAACCCTAAGAGAAAAATATGGATAACAACATATGGTTAACTTGATAAATCAAATGCCCTATTGTTTGGAGTGGGGGGAACAATAATCACACGCCCATTTCAAGTTCATTTCAATCTTTTTTCCCATAAGACCCATAATAAATATACGTGGATTTATAATTTAAATTTTATGAGTTTAAGATAGGGGCGGAGTCAGGATTTGAATTTTATAGGTTTTAGATTTTAGGATCGAAACCAGGTTTTTAGTTTAATTTTTATACATATTTAGTAATATTTTAACACATATACAAAGTTTAGATCAAAATTACTGGATTCTGCCGAGTCCTATGTTATATATTACCTCCGGGCAAAGGAGACCGCTGATTTTACTCAAAATTTAAATTATTTGGTTTGAAATTTAATATTTATACATATTTAGTAGATTTATACATATATATAATTTTAATTAAAGTTACTGAGTTCGATTGAACCGGAAATTAACTTCTGCTAATTAAAAAACCCTTCAAAATGTATACACTATTTTTATGTAATATAGAATTGTTAATGAGATGTAAAGTAAAGGATTCCCCAAGTCACGTCTTCACCCTAATTTAATCATACTCCATACCAGCTTTAGTAATATTTTAATCCAACAATCAGTAATTAAATTAATAGTTTTTGCTTTTTGTTTTTTATTTTTTGTTTTTTGTTTTTATTTATATTTTGAACAATATTATTGATTATTGTTCATGTGATACGCGTCAAGAAGTAACTCAAGATTTGACCAGTTAATTTGAAGTAATAGTTTTTAGGAGGTTTCTTGACTTTTGTAGCTTACCCACCCACCATTAGATAATATGATCTTGGTCAATTTTTTTTAGAAACAGAAACAAGAAACTAATTATGTGTAGTATATGTTGCAAATTTACTAATGTAGAATTAAGTTTATCCCGTTATTTATGACTCGAACAATTGAGTCCCGCACATCGGAAACATCATTTCCACACACGTGCACTTGTAGTGCCAAATATCATAAATTTCGTTAGTGAAAGAGATATTAGTACATAATTACATGTTTGAGACATAGAATAATGAACGGTTATTGGCTAAATAACAAGTATTCCACTTCGGTAAACGAAGGAAGGATTGTGCGTAGTGTAAGATGGAATGAGTCAGAAAGGGCCGTGGCGCCAACCCGTCAGAGCCGCGGGTCCTCCAGGGCTGGGCCGCGATGCTATTGGCTCGATGGACACTAGAGCCGCGGCACTTCCTTGGTAGTGACTGTGCGACGGAAGGCTAAAAGTTTTGGTTGTTGGGGTGGCTTCAATGGCATTGATTCCACCACTAATTGGCCATTAATTGTGTCATTACTTGGCCGGTCATCATGGGGATTCAATAGCCATTACTTGACTATTGAATGGCCATTACTTGGCTATTGAAGGGTCATTACATGAGCATATGGAGAGCCAACTTGCACACCTATAAATTGAGGCATTTGGCTTAATTCTATAGACAGATACACAAGTTAACAACACCACAAAGAGATCAGATTTTCCTGATAGCAATCCCTCTCTTAGCAATCTTCTTTATTCGTGTTCTTCGCTGGGATCATTTATGTAGGCTTTGCACATTTGATGGTTTGATGTTTATCTTGGGAGACTATTGCCCACATTTCCGTAAAAGAATATATATACGGGGGCAATCTTGTCTTAAAGACAGAGAGTTATCTCTCGACTCAGCTTGTGGTGTTGTGATTATCTAATTGGTTGCTAAGTGTTTCAGGTGTGAAATTGAATCTCAAAGGACTTTAACCGTTCGGATTCTCAGCGGTTCGACAAGCCACAAGTGTAGCAGTTCATGTTTTTGTATTTCTGAATACAAGATTCAGATTTGAAGCTCTAGTTCAAAGATTAAAAGATTGACAACTTGTTGTTGTAATCTTTGTTGTTTACCCTTTCGAAACACTTGTAATAGTTATTTACTATTCCCGTACTATTTTAGTTCCAACAGTTTTAAGACAAGATTGTATTAGTGTTCAAAAGATGTCGGTCAACAGTTGTGTGACCAAATCTGGCTATGGTTGTGGTTTTCTGGTTGAAGACATTTCCATTAACAGTTCTGTTGACAGTAACATTGTTTTTGCCAACAAACTAGACTATGGTTCTGATGCTGAGGTTCAGAGCGCTTATGATGATCATGTTGTTGACGGTTAAGGTGTTGATGGTGCCACCGCTCTCAAGAGTGGTGGAAACAAACGCCCCAGAGAGGCTGAGGATCTCAATTGGGATAAGAGGAGAAGGTTGAAGATGTTGTTCTATCTTGTAGCAGAAGGCCTATATCTGTTCCAGACAAAGGATTCGAATTATGGTGAGGATGAAATGGACACTCAGTCTGACTGAAGTGAGCCAGAATCTAAAAGGTCTAAGTTAATTATCCTTCCTTGTCTATATCTGAATAAAAGTATGTAAAGCAAGGCTAGGAATATGAAAGTGTTTTCATTAAAAACTTATATACCCTACACTCTAAAATCAGAAATTGTATCTCCCTCCTTCCCGGTTAAAGATTGGTGCTGGAAAACAAAACTTAAAAGATCTGTTCTTTTGGGTGATTATTAAAAGTGTGAAGTATGTTCGCACATACGAAGAAGAGATATCCACTGACTGTGCAAAAACTATTACCACTCTTAAGCAAGCGCCAGGAATTGTCTGGGCACCAATCTCAAGGGAAGAAGACTAAAAGTTAGTGACTTATCTTAAGACGTTGAACTTGTCACACTATCCGACAGAAGATCCTTTATTTGATAGAATGGTATTGGACACTCAGTCGTACAAAGCATACGGGCGACTGGAGTGGGCCAGAGTTTCTAGGTCTTAAATGATATGAAGGCCAAAAGAAAGGCAGAAAAGAAATTGGACACTCAGTATGCAAAAGCAACTGGAGTGGGCCAGAATATCCAGATCACATATGATCCGATTACGCCATAATCACGGGCAATAGGTTGTTCATGTGAAGCAACGTCACCTCTAAAGTAGAAGGGGTTGGAGAGGTTGTCTTTAAAACGGACTTCAGGAATGGGATCACTCTAAAAGGAGGTGATACATGTCCCAAACTTGGTTTCAAGGACGCTATTGGTCAAGCTGGTTTGAGACTAGTCCAACAGGTCTGTAATAAATAAGAATGATACAGTATGTATGTAGCCAAATGAATGATATATTTGTAATCTGTGTATCTATGCAATCATAGATTAAGATATGTTAAATAGAAAGTCATTCAAAAGCTAACTAAGTTGAGATTATTGCCTTCTGTCGACATAAACTGTCAAAATGAATTTGAGGTGGGCGAAGAGGCAAAATCATCTTTCCATTCCATCAAAGAAATAGCGAAAGAAGCACCGCTCCTCTAGAACTTAGTCACACCTACATGGGTGATTTCAAGTTTGTACAAAATAGAGGGGGGAGACAATTACTTTGTGACCTTCATTGCTGATGGTACAACGTATTGCATCATTTGTTTGTTGAAAAGCAAAGATAAAGCTATTGAAGCGGATAAGCGCTACAAAACAGAAGTTGAAAATCAAATAAGCCTACGGATTGAGGAATTCGTAGTGATAGAGGGGGAGAATGTGAAACATCGTTTATCAAATGACTGCTCCTTACTCACTTCAGTCTAACGGTGTTAGCCAAGCGCAAAGTCGTACGCCTAAAATATGTGAGGCAAAGCGATCCTTACCGCTAATGCGATTCTCAACAGAACTCCGCATAAAGATAAGGATAACCCTCAATGTGAAACATGGTAATGATCTCACCTACAAATATTGTGATGTGGGGTGGCTTGGTAGAGATTGGAATACCGAAACAAGTCAAGTTTGACCTAAGACTGTAGATTGCATATTCACTGGATCTACAAATAACAGTAGTGTTTATCGCCTATTAGTGTTAAAGAATGCTGAGTTCTTTGAAGACATCTTTCCTTGAGAGGAAAAAGAAATAATTGCTCAAGGTTAACAAGAACCTGCGAGTGCCTGATTATCTTGAACCAGACATTCCTGATCTACAGGACTCAAAAGTTGTTGACTATCCGAAACTTAATATTTTAGATCTACAGAACTCATGGAGTCTAGATGTTGAACCGAGACGGAGCAAAGAGGGGACAAAGACTTGTTCTAGGCCTTCTAACTTGTATAGTTGGAAATGAACCATGGACAATTAACAAAGAATTGTCATCTCCAGAAGCGTTGCTTTGGAAAGAAGCTACATATTCCATCAGATAAAACCATACTTGTGTAATGGTTGGCCTTTTTCCGGGAAAAGAACCTTTGGGATGTAAAAGTGGATACTCAAATTTAGTACAAAGTAGATGGATCTACTAACGAGTATAAGGCCTCAGCTGCTTGGACATGTGCTCCCCTTTGAATAGCTTAACATCTAGGGTCATTGTAGTCTTGTGTGACATGGATGTTGAGACAGCCTTCCGAACCGGAGAGTTGGAAGGGGAGGATCAGAGTTGGTTTGTTGGATTGTTGGGCTTTTTCGTGAACTTTCTTTTTTGTCATTGAAATGTTTACATTTTGGTCCTGGAACTTATAAATGAAACAAAAATAATGAATCTGACAACAGAAACATTGACTCTGAAGTTAGAAAGCCAACAGTCTGAAAGTGGAAGTCATATTGAAACAAAGTTTCGATACGAAAGATATGGGCATCACATATGACATCTTATGAATTGGAATTTCTAAGACATCTAACGGACTGGTCTAATTCCAAACTTATTTATAAGGTATTTGACAGTCTCATTGAGTCGCCAATGGATATGAATCATAGAATTGATTGGAATCATGATGCACCCGTATACCATGAGAGATATGCGCAGTTCACTTGTAGTTCAATGTATTTTACACACTACAACCGATCTGGTATCGGCTTTCAAAGTAGATTAATTGAACTAAGGTTCACTCGTAATTCTGGAAATGATCGATAGAAGGAGTTAAATCGGATATGACGATATCTGAAATATTCACTTATCTACGGATTATGGTATTCTGGAAGTCCAGCAGTTCTAGGAGAACACAGTGATGCAAACTGGACATCGGACTTGAAGAACACCAAAGCCACAAGTGGATGTGTATGATGTGTCTTTGGAAATCCTCTAAGCAAACTTGCATCGGCCGATTCATGATAGAATCGGAGTTTATCGCTTTGGACAAAACATGAAAAGAAGTTGAGTAACTTCACGACCTATTAGAGGATGTCCCTTATTGGGAGAAACGCGTGCCTTCGTCAGTTATACATTGTGACTAGCCATTCGGCTTCAGGGAGGGCACGAATGACAGCGTCTGGACATATTAGTCACAGACATAAGACCGTTAGGCAGTTGATCATCATGGGCGTCGCTTATTTGATTACTAATCAAATGATATAGCGGACCCTTTAACTAAGGGACTACCCAAAGATCAAGAGTTCTGCATGTCTAGGGGAATGGGCTTAAACCCCAAACAATACGAACCATTGCGGTGGTAACCCAACCATATTGACTGGAGATACCAATAATTTGGTTCAATAGGAAAACTAAGCTGTAAAAGGTTCAGTTGAGCACTTTGGTGGAAGCAAGAGCACTTCGAATTATGATTTCTGTAAAGAAACATAAATACAAAGTCTTTCCCGCGATAGATGTTAAGTGCTACCTGCATGATGGGTAAAGGTTAAGTTTCAAAACCTTTAACGATCCTCAAACAATTGAGGTTAAGGTTTGGGAAACTTTTAATGATTCCTAACATTTGTGAAGCGTGGCATAGCAGGATATCTTGTAGGAGATCACCTATTTAAGTGCAAGGACAGACCGCCTCAAATGAATGAACTTAAGAATCCAAGTGTGTCCACGGCCACAACGGACAGAATAATAAGAAGAAACTAATAAAGGGGAGATATTGTGTTGGTACCGTTGTCTTGGCTTATATTAAATACTGACGGTTCAAGACATCACGTTCACCGCGCAGTAAGTAAGTCCGATGGTATTCAACTAGGGAAGGTTCAAAGCGGAAGCTACCTCTCCTGATGCAATATCTTTACGCTGAAAAATTGCTGAAAGTAGGCACCTTTTGTGTGCGCCAAAATCTCTTTCAAGAGGGGATTGTTGGAAATTTACTAATGTGGAATTAAGTTTATCCCGTTATTTATGACTCGAACAATTGGGTCCCGCACGTCGGAAACATCATTTCCACACACGTGCACTTGTAGTGCCAAGTATCATAAATTAATTTAGTGAAAGAGATATTAGTACATAAGTAAATATTTGAGACATAGAATAATGAACGGTTATTGGCTAAATAACAAGTATTTCACGTCGGTAAACGAATGAAGGATTGTGCGTAGTGTAAGATAGAACGAGTCAGAAAGGGCCGCGACGCCAACCTATCAGAGCCGCGGCGCCTCCAGGGCTGGGCCGCGATGCTAATTGGCCAGATGGCCACTGGAGTCGCGGCGCCAGTGTGGCAGAGCGCGACGCTTCCTTGGCAATGACTGTGCGACGGAAGGCTAAAAGTTTTGGTTGTTGGGGTGGCTTCAATGACATTAATTCCACCACTAATTTGACATTAATTGTGCCATTACTTGGCTGGTCATCATGGGGATTCAATAGCCATTACTTGGCTATTGAATGACCATTACTTGGCTATTGAAGGGCCATTACATGGGCATATGAAGAGTCATCTTGCACACCTATAAATTTAGGCCTTTGACTCAATTCTATAGACAGATACACAAGTTAACAACACCACAAAGAGATCAGATTTTCCTTATAGCAATCCTTCTCTTAGCAATCTTCTTTATTCGTGTTCTTCACTGGGATCATTTGTGTAGGCTTTCCACATTTGATGGTTTGCTATTTATCTTGGGAGACTATTGCCTACACTTCTGTAAAAGCATATATATACGGCGACAATCTTGTCTTAAAGATAGAGAGTTATCTCTCAACTCAGCCGGTGGTGTTGTGATTATCTAATTGGTTGCTAAGTGTTTCAGGTGTAAAATTGAATCTCAAAGGACTCTAACCGTTTGGATTCTCAGCGGTTCGACAAGCCACAAGTGTAGCGGTTCATGTTCTTGTATTTCTAAATACAATATCCAGATTTGAAGCTCTAGTTCAAAGATTAAAAGATTGACAACTTGTTGTTGTAATCTTTGTTGTTTACCCTTTCGAAACACTTGTAATAGTTATTTACTATTCCCGTACTACTTTAGTTCCAATAGTATATTTCAGTAATTTTACTCTACAAGATACGTGTTTCTACGTCCCCCCTAAGAAGTTAAAATGAAAATACGAAGACCAAATTAATTTAGTGATAATAACGTAACAATTCCACTTTGAGTGAGATGACACATTTTACAATCTTTATTTTGAGCCATTAAAGAGATTAGAGATAATAATGTTCTTCTTGACCCTTCACATTTTTTATAAAAATAGATAGTGTTCTTACTTATTTTCAGTATGACTCGAATTTTCAACCTAGCTATTAATTAATTGTGAAAATACCTACCCTAAAACGAACCACATCCATCTCTCTATTATGACTTGTGAACTTGTCACACTTATAGATTTAAGTGAGGCGTTAATTAAGATTCAAGGTCTAGGGATGAAGAAGACATATATTTTACAAAGTAATTACAAGTGTAGATTTACTTCAAAATAATTAAAGTGTAGGTATTTGGATATTTCACAAAAAAAATAAAAATAAAAATAAAGAGGTTATATAAGGCACACATGCGGGCATTTAATGTTCAATCTTTATGTCATGATCAGATATTCAATTTACATATACGTTGGCGCCTCAACAATTCATTAAAAAGATGTCACGGGTCCATGCTAGTGGCAAATTACGGCTTAGATAGTGAAGGAGTTCACTCTTCATTATTAATGGAGCAACTAAAGTTGCAAATTTGCTTCAGAGTTCACTCGACTTGTTAGAAGGAGAGGAGCTGAAAAGCCAACCGGAAGCAAAACTATCTGATCGAAGGAGATAGACAAGAAGGGAAGAGGATGACATAGAATCATCTATCGTATTCGCGGTGGATGGTGTGCCTCTCTTGGAAGAGTCCCTTCTCTCCTCCGCCCGACTTTCCGCGGTACCATCTGAGGATTGAATGAAATTTGTGTTGCTTGCAATTTCAGTGTTTTGCAAGAAATAACTTACGATTTGTTTCATAATTTCAAAGTTTCTGGCTGATAACTTTGACATTTCTACTGCCTTCTGAAAACTAAAGTTGGTTATTTTTGAGTTTTTTTATACTTTAAACAATTTTATAATATCATATCATATTTACCTATTATAGCAGACAACATATTTTATTTTTAAAATTTCAAACCCTATATTTTAATAAGGTTTACTTATGAATATCTTTTGAACGACTTGACAATGTATAAAACTTAAACTCATTTTTTTCTCGGTATTCAACTTCCACGCACGAGTAGTTTACTTTGTTTACGTATACTATCATATTACTTAAAAGATAACTATATATAATTGTTCAAAATGATTCTTTAAAAATCACTAACCGACAAGCTGACGTCCGTCCGTTGAAAATTAACAATCTTCTGGTAGTGAATAAATTTCGCGCATGTAAGCAAGTATTCTGCTACAACACGATAAATTAGACTTATAGGGTAAAATTTATGTAGATTGTCAATAATTATAAATTAAATTAGTTAGAAACTCCGTGTGGAGAGAGCATTAAGAAGGGAAAATGAGATTGAGATAATAAGTGGGGCATGAGACCCCATATATGGAGCCAATTTGGTTTGTGGATTCTCCAACAATAACATCCACGCTTGGAAAGCTAAACTACACCCTCTCTCTCTATCCCCCACTAAAAATAATTCTTTTAAAAAATAAATATGTTTTTCTCTTTTTTTATCCTTTTTAAAAGAAATATTAATGTTATTATCTACAAAGTACAAACCAAATACAAAAGTGCAGCGCAAAAGGAGGAAGTCTCTTCCATGCTTCATATTACCCACCCTCCTCCCCTAATATAGATTATATTTATTAATATACTTTATAATACCACCCACTATCTTAGACTTTTATCACCCCATTACACTTTTAGCACAGATAGCTATGTATTTTTTATGTTTATTTAATCAAAAGGTTAAAAAAACATGCCTCCATTAGTAAGTGTCAACCACTTCTTTATACCTTAGCTAATTTACCTAGTGCTAATTAACCTAATGAAGCTAGCTAGCTAATGAGACATTATTGATAATTTTTATTATTTAAGGTGTGTTAGGTTTGAATTTCCATCATCATACACGTGTTGTGGAACTTGCTTAAGACGCCATAAGCTGCTAATTGAAAAGGAAATGTAAAATTTCTTTAATTTTTTCTACTTCTTTGCCATTTTCTCAACGCATGTATATATCAATTATACTCACACATGTACACACTTAGATGCATTCATGTGTGTGGTGGAAAAGAAATCAAGGTGATTATGAAAGTTATGGAAACATCTTAATTGTATGCATTATCAATGTAAGAAAGTTTTTTGTCACACCCCAATCTATGTGAGTGTAGCTGGCACCCGGCACCATACTGGCCCGAGAGAATCACTATGTAACTCATAGTTGTTGAACGTAACTAAGGTATACACAGGTTGACTAGGCCAAACGTATATTTACTATATGTTATTGTGGGCCAAGAAAACCTCTATAAACATTCACGCTGGGTAAACTCAATAAAACATAAAACAAGGACCGGCAAGGCCACTGACATCTTGTACATACTGAACATGTGTCTATAAAGCCTCTAAAGATAACTGACATCAAACATGGTCGGGGCAGAGCCTCGGCCTACCCCTAGTCTGTACAAAACATCTGCTACCTGACCTCTAGACTCGGTTGCACTCTGGATGAGACGGAGTCTTACCGATCCTTCGTTAAATCCCAATATGCTCCACTGGGAGAACTCGTCAAACTTGTTACCTACATCTGCAAGCATGAAATGTAGCGCCCCAGAAATTGATCTTAGAAATCAATAGAGATTATTAATTAGAAATGTACCAAGTATGTAAGGCAGAAAAAAATCTATATGTATATATGCTCTAAAGCTTAAGAACATGAATAAATATGTTGAGATTTCTACTGAAGAGTAAGGACGGGTGTAAACTTACCATAACCTCTAGATCGACTTACCAGATCGTTGTCACTTGGACCCTCTGTCTACCTATACAATCTATTCTGTCATGACTCTATGTATTATCTCTGTTAACTCTGATTTTTACTACGTTGTTATCTATCATACAAACTGAACACAATAATTCGGCATCACAAGGGATCTGGTGTGTAAGTGCATAGCCCCGAAGGCAAGTGTATCTGAATGGCCCGACGCCAAACACGAGTCTTTATAGCCCCGAAAGCAATCTGTATCTGTATAGCCCCGAAGACAATACGCGTATTTGTATCATAGCCCGAAGGCAGTTTGTATCATGGCCCCGAAAGCAAGTGCGTACATACTACAAGAAGCAAATATATGTAAACTAGGTACTTGTGTATATAAATCATAGCTCGTCTAGTACTCTCTGTAATTCACAGTTCATGTTTATTATCTTGTGATCTACTCGGTTAGTTTTAGGGAGTCTTGTATTATCTTAGATCTCTTTCGACTATCTTGTTATACTACTCAATTCATCTTTATAACTCTCATATCTCTACCTTTCTTAAGTCTGATGAGTACCTCGTGTTTTATTCCTTTTGACTTTAGGGAGTCTCTTAGTCCTTGCAAATATGCATGCATGCTCATCTTACTAGACTATTACAACCTGGTTTTACAATTAGTACCACATTGTCTTCCCTTTACTTATGTTTCGCTACTAGTTTATTAGCTCATTCATTCGTTTCTCAATCTACTAGGGACTCTAGCTTATATATACATATCTTACGAATGTCTTGGATGTGTTACTAATTCTGATTCTTAGGACTTACGCGGGAGCTCTACTCAAAACTCATCAACCCATAGACGGTATTAATCTGTTACTAAGAACATAGATGTGAACTAGCCCCTTCAGCTTCTAAAAAATAGATATATGTACGGATTCATGCCGAAAAGAATGAAAGATAGCCCTTACATACCTTGAAAATGAGCCTTCGACGACGACGTTACAATCCGTCTCCTCATCATCCATCTTATATAACAGATTTAACATGAATTCCAAGCTCCACCCAGCTCACAATAACACCTTAACTTCATCTCCATACTACACAAGTTTATTCTTGTATTTTCCAGCATCTTCATGCTAAACTTGGGTTAATTTGCTTTGGAATAGCTCTTGAGTCTTCAAATATGTTAGGGGACCTCTTATGGAGTAAGGAGACTGATTTTGTCGAGAATCAATGTAAATGAGGTCTCCACAGCTTAAATAAGTGTTGTACTGCCCTATCGCCTCCGAAATGCGGGATCATATGCGGGCCCATATTCATCTGCATCCCTTTCTAGAAAATCCTTAAATTTTTGTTTCTATTTTGCGGCCCCATATGTAAGGCGGATCCCATTCGCTACGCGAAACGCTTAGTGTATCACGCTTGCTTCATCGAGTCCATTAATCCTAGTGTCCTCTAACCTTTGGTACACCTTCATAAACATCCATCTAAGTCGTAAGGGACTCTAGGATAAGATATTGAATCACCGACTCAAGTCATCTAACTATGCTCTCGTCCGCGTACCAAACTTCGGGGTGTAACATTTTACACGGTCATGTAGTGGCAGAATCAGCCTTAAAGTTACGGGTTTGACAAAAATAATTGTCTCAAATCCTGTATTTTTATTAAATTATTTTATTTAATATATATATAAACAATCTATTTAGAACCCAATAAATTAAAAAGTTATGATTCAAAATTCATAAACTAAAATTTGTAGTTATGCTTCTACTATAGGTCACCAATTGGATATTTATAGGTAAGCCTTAAATTATGGAATTTATAATCTTGAAATAAGATATGTTGTCGGTCAGGCTATCACAATAGGAAAAGATAACTTGATAGTGTAAAAATTTCTTACACTAATGATGTATATAACTTAAACTAATTTTGGAAATGTATACCTAAGGTTTTGCAGGTTTGTTTCCCTTGGATGGAAAGAAAACACAAACTTACTCATCATGGTACATGCTCCCATTATGTGATGTTCAAGTCTTTAAGAGGATGTGCTCCTGTGCACATTAATTAATAATATATGTATAATGTGTGGAACTTGCTATTATTTTTCCTCCCACAACGAGAAAAGGTGAAGAAAAAAAAGAAGAAGAGTAAGTTGCAATGCAAGTACCATTTACATTACTAGAAAATTATTATTTTATCACAATTTTCCACTGAAAAATGTTCAGTGACTATTTAAATAGTCGTGTGAATACACGAAAAAATTAGAAAGTTTCTCAGTGTTTCAATGGAAACCTGTTTTCCATCATGTGTTTTCCCATTGATTTCTCAGTGAATTGGTTCGACGGAAATGAGGTGAAAAAATCATATTTTATAGCAGAAATTTCCCTCTCGGTGGAAAAATCCTTTATTTTTAGTAGCGTTAGGAAACACACACGGATTCTAACTAATGAATGAAAGAGATGAGTATAATTTAACCAAAAAAAAAAAGAGGAAATATAATTGGAGAGGAAAAATAAAATAGTTTTGCTCCGCTTATGTCAACCCAACTATATACATTATGGGTTCAATCAATTGGTGTAGATAGTATTTAGGTGGAATATAATGTAATGCCACTATTTCCACTAAAAGTGAATGTGTGTAGTGTTTCGCATGTTGTGCATCCTCACATTGAGATAAAAGAATTCAAATACTATTTGAAAGTTGAATGAAATTTGTTGTCATCACATAGCATGCAAATGCATTTGCATGCCTTGTCCATTTTGAGAACGTGGTTCGATGCTTACATTTACACTTTTGGTTACCATGTAGGATTGCACCATTTATAGTTGAGTTGTATTATTTCTATTCTAGAGTAGCGTGGGAGATATATGTGTTATATAATGGATTTTTTCACACGCTTAAATCGAGAAAAATTAAGGGGGTCATTTTGGTTATTTTTTACTCCAATAATTGAAAAATAGTCACTATGTTGGAGTCTTAAAATTCACAAATAATGAATTGCTTGTGAAATTAAAAACTCCCGGACAATGCAAGTTATTTTCTAAAGATAGGTTGAAAAGTTACATTTTTATCCACCTACCATTTGTTAGTTGACTCGGACATATTGCTTCTAGAAGCAGAAAATGAGTCAGGAACCTTTTAACTTTTGTGGGAAAATTAATATGTACGAGAAAGTAGGAAGTACAACAATTGGTGAAATCTTTTGAATAGGTAAATTGGACGTTGATATCTTATTACACGGTGCACATTTCCACACCACATTTTAAAGATTGTTATCATCTCGAAATAAACTGCACATTACTCCTATAAGTGAACTATTTCGCATGGTTTTGATGCAATTTTTTTCCTGCAGATTAGACAGTGGATGGTTATTTATATTTCTCCAAATGTTCTTAAGACAGATACTTCCTTTGTTTTACTCTTCCTATTTAATATGTTGAAAAGAATGACACTCTTCTATATATTTGAAAATAATTCAATTTTTAACTTTATATTTGAATGATATGCTTTGACAATGACATAAATGCAATGACAAAATTTAAACCACAACTTTCAACTTATAATTTTTTTTTACCTCCATGCTCAGTCAAATACCACTAATCAAATAAAATGAATGAAGTTATTTTTGTCCAATGCTCAAAGATCATGCATGTCTAATATTCGAATTTAAGCTATATATAGAGAGAGATATTAATAGCATAAATTAAAGTGTACTTTATTGATTTTAGCATGTTATTACTTCTTCTTTTTTCAAGTATATCATATTATGCTTGATATAAAAAGTTTACCTTATATTATAGGTCAATTTTACACGCTACTACACAAAACTTAACTCATATATATATATATATATATATATATACATGAAAACGAAAATAAATTTGAGACTAAAAGATAATGGAGGATGTGACTATTGAAAAAGAGGAAAGAAATGGGGAAAACATATTAAATTAAATCAAGGCTCTCTGTATGAAAGTCAGGCGGATCTCAAGAAACACCACCGTGTGTTTCCATTAATTGTC
The DNA here is from genome assembly GCA_029783415.1 of Anisodus acutangulus. Taxonomy (NCBI): domain Eukaryota; kingdom Viridiplantae; phylum Streptophyta; class Magnoliopsida; order Solanales; family Solanaceae; genus Anisodus; species Anisodus acutangulus. Next base: position 9,543,732 of record CM056503.1, on the reverse strand, counting down.
AAGTAATTATGGGGAAAAGTAACATTTGTTTAATCCCCTTCTTCAGTTTCACTTGTCACATATTGACTTAACACATTTATTAAGGAGTTAAAAATAGAATGACAATTTTACTATTCCACTCCTAATTATTACTATGTAACCTAATGATTAAAATCAATAACATATACTTTAAAAGTTGTGCAACTACTAAATTTTCTTGAACTTGTCAACTAAATAATTAATAATAAGGGTAAAATATGTATGAAGTGATAAATTATCTCTTGATTTTTCAAACACGATAAGTAAAAATGGACAATTACTTTTAATGTACGAGACAAGTAAAAATGAACTGTGGGAATTAAACACATACCATATATTAACACGCTTCCACTAATTAATAATCTCTATTGATTTCTAAGACCAATGAAGTTTGGATAAGACATCATATTTTTTTCAGCCTTTTCCAACCCTTTTACCGTAAGAGGTTGAACTTGGTTTAGTTTTCACATAGTTTTATTGGGAAGTAATTATGTTTTGATTTGAAAAATGAAGAGACAAAGGCTATAACGAAATTAATCAACTCACATTTCTCACGAAATAATAATGAGATTTTGTTGAAGTGAGATCAGTACTTTAATTTGGTGTTTAAGTTTGAGGTATGGAAAGCTGCATTATGTAAAATAATCTATGTTTATCACGACATTAATTACAAAGAAATTACGGTAGGTAAATGTAATATCAGTAACCGCTAGGAAAATTAGCCTTTTATTTTGATTCAAAATAAGTATCCACTTATATAATCAAGAAGAAATTAATGATTTTCTTCCAATTTTACCCTATTTGGATAAGTAAGTATATTACTCCCTCCATCTCATATTAGTTATATCCACATTACTAAAAATATACGTCTCAAAATACTTATCAATTTATTAAATCAAGACAGAATTAATTATTTTTTCTATTTTACCCTTAACGTTAATTGTCTTTTAAGAGTAACCAATATTGATTAAGGTGTAATTTATTATAGAGAGACAAGGATAATGTAGTAAAAATACACTTTTATTTATGATTTTTTAAGTGATCGTGTAAAGGGCAAATTAAGTGGACAAGTAATATGAGACGGAGGGAGTAATTACGTAGTATTTAGTTAAGGGTAAAACTTTTAGTTAAATTATCTAATTTTTTTTAGGAGTTCGTATTTTCTTAAGCGTTATACAAAAGACTAAGTAGACACTTATTTTGAACCAGAGGGAATATATGTCATCTAAATGTTGGGGAATGAGTTGTACTTAAGAATAAGGATAAAATAGGTATACAACGGTAAATTATCTCTTTATTTTTCAAACTGATTTAGTAAAAGTGGACATCTATTTTTAATATAATGGACAAATAAAAATGAACGAACGGAATATTATTGCAGATAATGAAAAGTGAACATTTATTTTTAGTATAGATAGACAAATTAAAGGTATAACCTCAACTAAAAAAAACATTTGCAGTTGATGATTTTTTTTTTTAAAAAAGAACTAATTCCACTATTCAAGCTTTCTAAATTCAACGAGAATTTGACTTCAACACTATAAAAAGAGAAGACGAAATTGAAAAAATAAGAAAAAGAGACAGTCTAGTCTTTCTTATGATCCGGGTACTGGCCGGGCAGGTGTTTAGGCTGTAGGTTTTTCAATTAAAGAGGCTCCAAAATATTTTATTGACTTGAAAGAAGTGATCAACTTAGTCATAGCTTTCTAAGTCTAAATCAACGTTTAAATATCTTTATGCAACATGTTCATATGGGAACAAAACTTTTCAAATAATTGAAATTATTATTTATTAGGGGAGACTTCCATTACTCTCTCGTCCCAAATATTAATCGTCTTAATAAACTCTATTTGTTGCAAAATATTTTACCTTTTAAAAAAATCAAAAAAACATTTATTACTATCTTTTTCTAGAAAATGAGATATTCAAAAGAGAGATAACTTTTCAATGCATTTTGCTTCTTCTAAAAAAAAAAAAAAAAAAACGGCCAACACTTATTTGCATTTTGCAATATAATAGGCTCAAATTCAATCTGAAAATCAAGCACTTGGATTTTTAAATAGTGTATATTTTTTTTTATATTCCATTAGCAAATCTAATTATTTTCAATCGACGGAAAATGCTCAACTCTTAATTAAACTCTCTTCGAAAGTTGTCTCCTAACAAGATTATACACCGTCTTTTTCATTGGATTCTTTTATATATGCATGCTTCGTCAAGAATCTGAAGAAAAAAACTAAATAAGAGAATAATTTATTGCACGTTGGAATTTTGTTACATATGTAATTAAAGTACTTTTATTTTTCAACACTCGTAAACTCCCGTTCAATTCTTCAATGATAAAAATAGAAAATTCACGGATCTCCATCATTTAGTTGGATTCTCATGTAAGAATGTATTCTTGACATCAAGCTGATGAATAGACCAAGAATTGAATAGAGCAATACTGAGGACGATCCGGATGATTGCGGGCTTCACAATCGGACTGAACATTTCATCACGGTCCATATAAAATACCTCTTATATAGCCTGATAAAGTTCATATTTATGTTTTGCCAAGAACAAAAAAAAAAGCTTATTTAGTGTAACTCCATCCTAAAAGTTAATAAATGAGGTGAGAATAAAGTTGCCATTTCTCCCACAACAATCACCCGCTGTAACTTAATTCATGATTAATTGTATTGTTGGACAGTTGGCACCAAGAGGTGAATCGTGAAGGTAAAAATAACTTATGGGTTCATATCTGAATACAATTATTTTTATTTGAATCATGTATAAGTGTTAACATGTTTACTAAATTAATAATAAATTTTGAATTCAATAAATTAAGAGTTAAGCTATGTATATTGTTAGGGTAAAGAAATTTTATATCATTGGATCATATTTACCTATTAATGTAGCACACTATCTTATTTCAAAGTTATTAATCTTGAATTTTAAGGAGTCATATCTATAGATATTCTTTGGCAGACCTAATTAATAGTATAAAAATAATTTATATTGACGACATATATATAATTTAAATTGATGATAAAAACTTACCCACTGTCTACATCAAATTAATACATGCATTTGCACATTCAAGCACTTCACCATAGTCAATTTATGTGCATGTCACCTCATTAATTCACTTAACTAAATAAGTTAACATGGTAATGGTATAAACAGACAATGTTAATAAGTCCTTATGACAAATATTTATCAGGAGTTTACACAAAATCAATTCAACTTATCAAAATTAAATAAGTTAAAAAAGCAAACTTATAAATAAATTAATCAGAATTAAGTTTCGTAAATCTATATGCAAACCCACTATATGTATCTATTTGTTTGATATACACCCAATATGAATACGTTTTTACTAATATTTACCTCAAATGAGTTGAGGTTTGCAAATGTCCTGAAGACAAATTAAAACTCCGCACTAAGGCATTAGGCATGTCCATAGTTCAAATCGCATGCTAACGCAGTTTCCTATGAAAATAAATTAAATAATTGGAAAAAAATATAGGATGATTTTGACTATTGAAAAGGGGATAAAGAAATAGGGAAACAAGTCCCCCGGTATAGCTGGATGGCAAAAGAGGGGAATTTAAAATTCAGATGGAGTCTGCAGCGTGGGTCCAAACCCTGGTGGGAGCAATTTGCTCTCTTCTGGGGTATAATCTTGTAGGTGATATCAGTTACTCTGTTCTCAAACCCTGGTCATTCAGGCACATCCCGTGATTTACTGGTAGTAGTGCTGAGAGACCGAGACTACTATCTCCAGGAATAGTCTTGCTTAACGGGAAGCAGGATATAAAAAAAAGAAAAGAAATGGGGAAACAAATAATCAAGGTACTACTATGCAAAAGTCATGCGGATTTTAAGGGGCACCACCGTGTGTCAATTGTCAATTATCAATTATTTATTTACTATTAAAAGCCCATATAATCATAAAAAAAAACATGTCTCCCCTAATAATTTCTATTGATTTTTAAGTGCAATAGTAATAAAGCTTGGATTTGGATATGACATGTTATTCTTTCATCATAAGTTGAACATGGTTTAGTTTTCAGATAGTTTTTAGTTGGAAAAATAAACGTCACGGACCAACACCCAATAGTTGTTATGTAATTATGTTTTGATTTGAAAAATGAAGAAATACCCTTGATTGTTTTCATTAATGAAAGAGAATATATACAATTTATAATTTTCATAATAGGAAAATTTTCTATTTTTATTCTAATACCAAAATTCTATTCTAGTAGTACAAAAATTCTATAATTATGGTAAGTTTATAACACTAATTAATGTAATGTGTATCCTAAAATATTACAACAATATACATACCAAATATACACAACCAGTGGGCTGCCTCTATGTACAAAACTGAGACCTATTTGGTTACCAACAATAGGTATACACGGTATACCTATTATTTATTTAACACACCCCACAGTCATAGCGGACGGTCTCCGAACGCTGAGACTGTCCCTAAAATCTTCAAAAAGGACAGAGGGAAGACCCTTTGTAAAGATGTCTGCAATCTGATACCTGGAAGGGACATGTCAGACGCGTACTTGTCCTCGAGCTACCTTTTCTCGAACAAAGTAAATGTCCATCTCGATATGTTTAGTGCGCTGGTGTTGAACCGGATTACCAGAAAGATAGATGACACTAACATTATCACAATAAACCAAGGTAGCTTTCTGGATAGGACAATGAAGCTCTAAAATAAGATTACGTAACCAACATGATTCAGAGACCACATTGGCCACCCCTCGATACTCAGCCTCTGCACTGGAGCGGGACAAAGTCGACTGACGTTTTGCAGGCCATGATACCAAGTTGTTACCAAGAAACATACAATAGCCAAACGTAGACTGTCTGGTATCTGGACAGCCACTCAAGTCAGCTTATGTATACGAGACAAATGTTGACGTCGACGAAGGATATAAATATAAGTCATAGTCAAGTGTCCCCTGGATGTACCGAATAATGCGTTTGAGTGCATTCATATGTTCAACCTGGGATCATGCATAAACAAGCACACATGTTGTACGACATACGTAATATCTGATCTCGTGAACGTAAGATACTGAAGGGTCCCTGCAAGACTGCGATACCGTGTCGGATCCTCATAAGGTGAACCAACCACAACACCTAACTTGGGTTTAGTATCAACCGGAGTGGAAGTGAACTTACAGGATGACATCCCAGCCCTCTCAATGATCTCAGCGAAATATGTCATCTGGGATAAGAGCAACCCACATGTATGACGAGTGACAGAAATCACCAAAAAGTAACTCAAGTCCCCCATGTCTTTCATAGCAAACTCAGAATTGAGCATTGTCATGATAGACTGGTGTAATGCATCAGAAAAGAGGCAATCAAGATAATAGCATCCACATATAACAATATATAAGCCAACGAAGAACCACGACGATACATGAACAATGAATTATCAGACCTGATGTGAGAGAACCCAATAGTCGAAACATAGTCTGCAAACCTCTTATATCAAGCCCGTGGAGACTGCTTAAGCTCATGCAAGGACTTCTTCAACAAACAAACATGATGAGGATATTTGGGATTCCTGAACCCCAAGGGCTGCTGCATATAAATTGTCTAATTGATATCACCATGTAAGAAAGTATTTTTCACATCTAACTGATGAATGGGTCATGCTTTCGAAAGAGCCATGCTTTCGAAAGAGCCAAGCTGAGCACAGTGCGAATGGTAGCCGGCTTGACCACCGGACTAAATGTCTCACCACAATCCACACCAACCTGCTGAGTCTCACCAATACTTACAAGACGAGCCTTATGCCTTGCAAAAGAACCGTCAGAATTATCCTTATGAGCAAAAATCCACATAGACCGAATAATATTAACATCAGATGGGCGGGGCACCAACTCCCACTTCTTATTATGAATAAGAGCAATATATTCATCGGTCATAACAAATTTTCAATTCGGGTCATTTAAAGCAGACACTGGGTTATTGGGTAGAGGGGATTTAAGAACATTTGAATTTAAATTAAAATGTCTCTTTGGTTTAAAAATACCCTGTTGACTACGAGTGACTGGTCTATGACTCGAGAGAATTGGGAAGATTTTGGGACATTTCGGGACACGGGACGGGTGGCGAGAGTTAGTGGGCTCTTGGCCCGAAAGCGAACCAGGAGATAGTGAAGAAGCAGGCGGGCGAGGTGAATCGGGGATTGGGCCATTTACCGGAAGTGGGCCAGAACTGGGAGGAAGCTTAGTTTCTGGACCCATGACGGTGGTGTGTCCTGGTAATGGAGAACCAGCAGGCAGTGGGCCCGCTAGCAGAGTCGGGGGCGGGACATGTCTGATAAATGGCGGAGAATATATTAGGAGATTCTGTCATCCAAAAAATTATACGCACTAGGAACGGGACTACTTACTTTAGCAAATGGAAATTAGGACTCATTAAAAAGAATATGACGACTAATGATAATTTTATTAGACGATAAATCAAAACATTTGTAACCATGATGATTAGACGGAAATCCCAAAAACACACAAGGGGTAGAACGTGCCTAGAGTTTGTGAATTGTGGTGGACGAAAACAACGGATGACATAAGCACCCAAAGACCCTAAGATGTGAATACGAATAAGTCTTATTATATAAAATTTGGAGAGGGGGTGAATACGTCAAATCTTTGATAGAAAGTATGTTAAGGAGATATGTAGTCAATTGTAGAGCATGATGCCAAAACGTAGGAGGTACGGAAGCATGAATCAATAAACTTCGGACAATGTTATTAATGATACGAATTTTGCGTTCGGCTTTCCCATTTTGGGAAGACGTATGAGGACAAGAAAAATGAAAATTAATCTCATTATTAGCACAAAACTCCCGAAACAACCCATTATCATTTTCTTTGTCATTATCACATTAAATATTTTTTATTTTCCGTTCGAATTGGGTTCTAATGAATGCTCTAAATTTTAAGAAGGTGAAAAAAACTTGAGATTTTTTCACTATCGGAAATGTCCATAAAAATAGAATAATCATTCAAAAACAGAACATAATAACGATGACCCAAATAACTGAGAACAAGAAATATCCATAAATCGTTGTGAATAATATCAAATGGTATTAAAGTATGAGAATTAGAGTCTACAAATGGCAACCTAACATTTTTTTCTAAAGAACCAAATTGACAATTCGAAGTACTACACGTACCCTTACACGAAATAAAATTATTTTTATCTAAGGAAGACAAAATAGATGACCCCAGATGACCAATACGAGCATGCCACAAGGAAGGAGCAAGGGCTGCAAAAGTTGATGACAAGGCTTGACTCGAGAAACCGGAACACGGTGTGATAGAATAAAGATCTCCCCTACTATCACACCTCATGAGAGGACTCCCCGTCTTGAAATCCTTCACAAAAAACCCAAACAGATCAAATTCGATAGAAATGAAATTATCAGTGATGAATTTACGGACAAACACCAAATTTTTAATCAATTTAAAAGCGTGAAAGGTATTTTTCAAAATAAATGATGGATGGGAGGAGACAACGTTTTATGACCGTAACCAAGAATTGGAATTGAATTACCATTACCAATAATTATACCACGATTGTTGCTCAAATTGGAATAAGATGAGAGAGTACCTGACTCAGACGTCATGTGAGTAGTGGCGCCGGTGTCCATGTACCAATTTGGATCCGAAGGATTTATTTCAAGCGTGTGCATCGCAGCTTCAATGTCAGTAGGAGTGGAGCCCGCGGCATGATGGGCTTGCGGAGGCCGAGGCCCAAGCACGCCGACTTGCTGCCCCGGCCCAGCGCTGTGACGGAAGCTACTGGACTGCTGCAGGAAATTGGGCTGGAATGAAGTGGGCCTGGAAGTTTGTCCAGCCCACTGCCCGTAAGATTGTGGCCCTGAAAAATAAGGGTTGTGACCCACTGCTAATAGGGTGGGACCCACTGTTGTCGGAACTGCCTCCGTTTCCACCGCTTTTGCCCCCGCAATTTTTGCTATTATTTTTTCGACTATTTTTGCCACCCCCTTGAGATCGATTTTGGTTTGAATGGTCACCAAAATTCAGAGAGTCAGTGGACGATGTAATCATGACCACATGACTAGCACTCGTAGTCGCCTTTTTAGTCAGGTCGGCTTCTTCCAAAGTAAGCATGAAACGGGCTTGATAGAACTTCGGGAGAGGATTACTTTGACGAAGGAGAGTGTCAATGCCACTATAGGCCTCGGATAGGCCAGCAACCATCTGTAGAACAAGACGGTCTTCACTAACGGACGCACCAACGTTGTGGAGTTGGTCCGCCAATTCTTTCAACCTTTTGTAATAAGCTGAAACGTTTGGGAAATTTTTCATGTTAACGTGAGAAAATTTCTGCTCAAGGGTAACAGCTCTGGATTTTTATTATCTTGGAATATGTCACGCAACCATCGTCATAGCGTCTGGCTCAATAATCGTCTGCAACAGGTCGGTAGAGATAGTGGAATAAATCCACTGAAGGACGGTGGCATCAAGTGTTGTCCATAACTTAGGATCATCCTCGTTTTTAGGCACTTTTGTATCCTCATGAGCCACGGGGATGATGTGATGAATGACTTGATGCGAGCGAGTGTGAATTTTGAACAACTCGACCCACGTCGCGTATTGGACGTTTTCTATTTCATGAATTAGAAGGATGTGATTCTTGATGTTAGAAACAACAAGGGAATGGTGAAACATGTTCTTTGACATAGACATAACGAAAGAACAGTAGGTGATAGAGGGATTTGGAAGAGAGAATTTGAGAGCGGAAAATAGACGCGGGAACCGAGGAGGAGTGCTTGGATTCTTCTTGGCCGAGGAGAACAAAAAAAAATTGGGAGAGAAATTTTTTGTGAAATTTTTTGTTTGACCTAGACTTCTAATACCATGAAAGAAATAAGTCACTTGATTCTTTTCATTAATGAAAGAGAATATATACAATTTACAATTTTCATAATAGAAAAATCTTATTCCTATTCTAATACCAAAGCCCTATTCTGGTAGTACAAGAATCCTATAATTATGGTAAGTCTATAAGACTAATTAATGTAATGTGTATCCTAAAATATTACAACAATAAACATATCAAATATACACAACCCGTGGGCGGCCTCTATGTACAAAACCGAGACCTAATTGGTTACCAACAAATACCTATTGTTTATTTAACAAAATTAAAGTACAAATGTTATAAAGAAATTAAAGCACAATCTTACGCAAGAATAATTAGATGTTGTTGAAGTGTGAGCGGTACTTTGGTGGTTAAATTGAAGGTGGAGGTTCAGAAAGCTGCGTTAATAATTGGAAAGAATCAAATTTATCAATGATGTTACTCAAAGGCATAAGGATCCTCATATGCATAATAACACAAAAAAGTATATAAACTTATTGGAAATAAAAATTGAACAAAAAAAATGAAAGAAAAGAGTGCAACATCTTATTACTTAGTTGTTTGACTACTAGTAACAAAGGTTATTTCCATCGATTTTGAAAGAATATAATTTTTTGATTATTTTCATTAATGAAAAGGTATATATACAAATATGCAATTCTTAATTATGGAAAATAACTCTACATTTTCCTACTATAATTCTAATAATTTTTATTAATACAAGACTAATACTATAATTACACTTGTACAAGAATTCTACAAATATGGTAAAAGAATATACAAAACTCGTCTTTTGACCGTGTATATAGTCTTCTATCATACCCTGCAGTCATAGCGGGCAGTTGTCGTACGCTGAGATTGTCCCTAAAATCATCAAACAGAACCAAGGGAAGACCCTTAGTAAATATGTCTGTAATTTGATATCGCGAAGGGACATGGAGGACGCGTACTTATCCACGAGCTACCTTTTCTCGAAAAAAGTGTATATCTATCTCGATATGTTTAGTGCGCTTATGTTGGACATGATTTCTAGAGAGATAGACCGCACTAACATTATCATAGTAAACCAATGTAACTTTTTGAATTGGAAAGTGAAATTCTAATAGAAGATTACGTAGCTAACATGACTCAGACACCACATTGGCTACCCCACGGTACTTGGCCTCCGCACTAGAACGTGATAACGTCGCCTGACGTTTTGCTGACCATGAAACCAAGTTATTACCAAGAAACATACAATAACCAGACGTCGAACGTCTGATATCTGGACATCCACCCCAATCAGCATTTGTATATGACACGAGAGTAGAGACGGAGGATGGATATAAATGCAAGCCATACTCTAGTGTACCATATATGTATCGTATAATGCGTTTGAGCGCATGCATGTGCACAATCCGTGGATCATACATAAACAAACTACCTGCTGGACTGCATAAGTAATGTCGGGTCTTATGAAAGTCAAATACTGAAGAGCTCCTGCAAGATGTGATAGTGGGTGGGATCCTCGTATGGTGTGCTAGTATTAGCACTTAGTTTCGGTTTGGTATCAACCGGAGTAGAAGTGGACTTATAAAATGACATGCCATATCTCTCAATGATCTCAGTTGTATACATTTTCTGTGATAAAAATAGACCACATGCATGACGAGTGACCGCGATACCCTAAAAATAACTCAAGGGCTCCAAGTCGTTCATAGCAAATTCTGAACTGAGAAGAGTAATGATAGACTTGCACAGATTATCAGAAGAGGCAGTCAATATAATATCATCAACATATAACAAAATGTATGTAATAGAAGTATCACATCTATAAATGAACAGAGAATAATCAAACCTGCTGTAAGAAAACCCAATAGTACACATAATCTGCAAACCTCCTATACCAAGCCCATGGGGGCTTCTTAATCCCATATAAGGACTTTTGAGTAAACATACATGATTAGGATAATCGGGGTTTTGAAAGCCAAGGGCTGATGCATGTATATTGTCTCATTGAGATCAACATGTAAGGAAGCATTTTTCACATCCAATTGATGTATGGGCCATGCTTTCGAGAGAGCTAGGCTGAGAACAATGCGAATGGTAGTCGGTTTGACCACCGGACTAAACATCTCTCCACAATCTACGCCAACCTGTTGAGTCTTACCATCACCTACAAGACGAGCCTTATGCCTCTCAAAAGAACCATTAGAATTTTCTTTATGAGTAAAAATCCACATAAAATGAATAATATTGACACCAGGCGGACGGGGCACCAACTCTCACGTTTTATTCTCAATTAGAGCATTATATTCATCATCTATGGCTATTTTCCAATTCGGGTCATGAAGGGCAGACACTAGGTTACGTGGTAAGAGAGATTTAGTGACATTAGAATTTAGATTAAATGTCGTTTATGTTTAAAAATATCACGTTGACTACGAGTAACGGGGCCTTGACTAGGAATAGAAGTGGACTGGACCGGTGACGATATATATATTCTTTGGGCGGGCCAAGAGCGGTGGGCTCTTGGCCGTCAGAATAAAGGATCGAAAATAACATGGTGACTAATTATGATTTTATTAGAAGATAAATCAAAATATTTGTAACCAGGATGATTAGATGTATAACCCAAAAACACACAAGCGATAGACCAGACTTGAAGTTTGTTAATTGTAGTGGACGGAATAAGTGGATAGCACAAACACCTTAACACCCAAATATGAGAATACGATGGGTCTTTATGATAAAGAATTTGTAGGGGAGATTTATATGATAATCCTTTGTTAGGGAGTATGTTAAGGAGGTAGGTAATCATTTGTAAAGCATGATGCCAAAAAGAATGTGGTAATGAGGCATGAGCAAGCAAAGTCCGGACACTATTATTAATGGTACAAATTTTTCTTTTGGCCTTCCCATTTTGTGAGGACGTATGGGGACAAGAAAATAGAAAAATATGACATCAGCGTCACAAAAGTCGCAGAACGGACCATTATCACATTGAATTTTTTTAATTTTCCGTTCAAATTGGGTACGGATGAATGCTCTAAATTTTAAGAATGTTGAAAACACTTGAGACTTTTTGAACAAAGGAAAGGTCCACAAAAAATTATAATAATCATCCAATAATAAAATATAATAACGATGGTCAACAGAACTTAAAACAGGATATGTCCATAAATTACTATGAATAATGTCAAAAGGCATCAACATACTAGAAATAGATGCTATAAACAGTAATCTAACATGTTTTCCTAATGGACACGAAGGAAAAATAGGAGCACTACTCGTACTCTTACAATCAATAAATTTATTACTACGAAAACACGAAACAATAGACGACCCCGGATGATCTAAACGGGCATGCCACAAGGACGGAGCAAGATCGACAAATGTTAAAGGTGTGGTTGGACTCATGGACATGGTGGTGATTGGATACAGCTTGCCCCAACTATTACACCTCATTAGAGGTACCCCGTCTTGAAATCCTTCACAGAAAATCCAAAAGGGTTAAAGTTAATAGAAATCCAATTATCAGTTATGAATTTTTGGACTGACACCAAATTTTTAATTAAGTGTGGGGCATGAAGGACATTTTTAGGACGAGAGGTGGATGTGGGGGATACAAATTTGTGTGACCATAACCACGAATTAGAATTGAATTGTCATTACCAACAATTATGCCTCGATTTTTGCTCATATTGAAATAAGGCGAGGAATTACCTTGTGTCGATGTCATATGAGAAGTGGATCTGGTGTCCATGTGCCAATTTGTGTCCGAATGATTTAATCCAAGTGTGTGCATTGCGGCTTCGATATCCGTAGGTGTCGGAAATGCTGCTGGGCCCGCAGCCATGAAGTCCTGCTGAGGCCGAGGCCCAAGCAGGCCAGCCGGCTAGCCAGGCCTAACAACAGGTTGTCCAATCCAAAACTGCTTAAACTGTTGTGAATTGGGCCTCTGTTGGCTGGCCCAATTTGCTGGATATGTTATTGGAATGGGAAAGGGGTAGCTGGGCCAGTTGGGCCACTTCCAGGTCCATTGTCTAGCGGCATTGTTGGCCCACTGCCCTGGCCCAGCAGCCTGCGGTTGCCCCTGCCGACTGCCACCCGGACTCTTGCTGCCGCCACAGTTATCGCTGCTACTGCCGTCTTTTTCGTCGGATTTCTGATTTTGACCATGTTTTCCACCCCCGTTGTTCCAATTGGGAGTGGAATTAGCAAAATATGATGGAGAGTAGGAACTTGATGGTGATTCCGCAATCATGACAGAATTTGCTCCAGTTGCGGCCTTTTTAGCCAACCCTGTCTCTTTAAGGGTGAGCATAGACATAGCTTGATAAAACAGGGGAAGTGGGTTGCTTTGACAAAGGAGGGTCCCAACACCATTATAGGCCTTGGATAGTCCTGCAACCATTTGAAGGACAAGACGACCATTGATGATTGGCGCACAAACGTTCTTGAGTTGATCCATTAATTCCTTCAGCTTTTTACAATAGGCTGAGACATTCGGAAAATCCTCCATGGTGACATGAGAAAATTCATGCTCAAGAGTAACAACACAGGAATTTTTGTTGTCTTGAAAAATATCACGCACCCTATTTCAAGTTTCCATCGCCGTAGCGTCGGGCTCAATAATCGTCTGCAAGAGGTCTGTAGAGATAGTGGAATAAATCTACTGGAGAACGGTAGCATCAAGGGTTGTCCATCACACCGGGTCATCCTCCGGGGCAGGCACCTTCTTCTTGCTTGTGACTGAGGGGATGATGTGATGAAGCACTTGATGCGAGCGTACGTGAACCTTAAAAAATTCCGCTCACATCGCATATTGGACGTTTTCCATCTCAAGATCAATAGGGATGTGGTTCTTGATGTTATAGACTGTAAGAGCATGATGAAATGTGTTCTTTGATGTAGACATAATGAAAGAACAACAGGTGAATGAGGGGTTTGGAAAAGAAATTTGAAAGGAGAAAACTAAAGAACAAGAAAAAAAAATCCGAGACGGAAAATTTGGAACAGTGTCTGACGACCAGCTGTGTTCCGAGAAGAGGGGCTACGGAAATATTGTGGAGAAGAAAATTATGTGCCCTAGACTTCTGATACCATGAAAGAATATAATCACTTGATTATTTTCATTAATGAAGAGGTATATATATAAATATACAATTCCTAACTATGAAAAATAACTCTACATTTTCCTACTATAATTCTAATAACTTTTACTAATACAAGACTAATACCATAATTACAGTTGTACAAGAATTCTACAAATATGGTAAAATAATATACAAAACCCGCCTTTTGATATACACGGTTTGGCCGTGACCTTTTCCTACTATAATTCTAATAGTTTTTCCTAATACAAGACTAATACCATAATTATATTTGTACAAAAATTCTAACCCGGTCTTCTATCAGATTTTCACTGAGAAATTTGTGCTATATATAGAACATGATTTTCCTACCTCTTTTCCACCAAACCAGCTCACTGGAAAAACGCATGGTTGAAAATAGTTTCCATTAAAACGCTGAGAAACTTCCTTATTTTTCTATGTGAAAACACTACTATTTAGATTTTTTTCATCGACATTCAGTGAAAAATAGTCACTGAATATACGTGAGTTATAAAATAAAATGAATTTAGTTTAGAAAATATAAGTAACTGCAAATTGAAGTGAGTTATAAAAATCTGCATGATAAAAACATACGTGTTTTACTTGTTTGGTTCAAAAAGCATATGCAGATAATTCTCCTTTTTTTTCTTCTGTTCAACGCATGAACCAATATATTGTGTTCTCACTTTCACTCCCTTCTAGTTTCCTGCTATAGAATCACGCCTGTTTCTTTTCGGCGAATTCGACACTTTAGTTATTCAAAATTCTTCTATCTCTTTGTCTATACTATTTTGTTGGTATCATGCGTTATAAATGTAGTGACAACAATATTTAAACATTTGGTGGTAATTAACTAGCACCCTTTAACTCATATATTAATAGAATTAATACCAACATTTAAAAGAAAACTAAATTTTATTGAGATAGCATTATTTCAGGTAAAACAGGTAAGGGGCGAGAAAGAAGTGGGCCAGAGGAAGGGGCCAGAAAGAAGTGGGCCAGAGGAAGGCATTGTTGGGCCAGCAGAAAGTGGGCCTGCAGGCTGGGTCGATGGAACTGGACTGTGCAGACATAGTATTGGGCCAATACCGAGAGTATTTGAGCCAGCAGGCAGTGGGCCTATTTCAGCACAGGCCTTTAGTTCTTTTGTTATTTCTTTTGCAACAATCATCTAACTTGTTGTATCCCTCTGTCCTCTTAGCAAGCTTATAGAATCATATATTGTCTTCGTCTAAAAAAGATTGTCTTACTTTCCTTATTAATTGTTCCAAAAAAATTGACACATTTCTACATTAAAAAATATAATTTAACTATATGAAATGATTCACAGCCACATCTAAGGCTTGTTTTAGACCACATTTCAAAAGTCTTTATTTATTTCTTAAACTTCGTGTCAAGTCAAACTAAAACAATCTTTTGGAATGGATGGAATCTAAGGTATGGGAATTTCTCCAAGTTGCAAAATAGTTGGACAAATTAGTTTCTTCCTTTTCTTTTTTTAAATATAATATAGTATTGAATTTTATTAATCCAACATATTAATAATTGCATCATGTAGGTAGGGGAGAACTTATGTGTAAAATTCGGGTCACGTGAATCCATGATCATCTGACAACTTGATATATTATGTGCATAATTCTAACAATATATCTAATATAATCTGAAGGACCATATAGTCAAAAATAACATAATGGTGCACTGGTTGGGGCGTTGACCATAACCCTTTAGGTCCATAGGGTCGAATCCCCTTGTTGCATCTTTTGGCCTTTTTAATTTCTGAAGGAGTTCTTCTTTTCCCTTCTTTTTTTTTTATATAAAATTTTATCTCTAAACTTATTCCCCCCCCCCCCCCTTCTAATGCAAATAAAAGGTAGTGTTTGAGTCTTTGAGATTTGAACTTAGAACCTCAAGATAAAATTTTAGCCCCCTAAATCACTAAGTCAACCTCTAGTCTTGTATAAAAGGGGATTCAAATCTATATATGTGCATAAAAAATAAAAATATGATATTATATATGTAATTTTTTACAGAGGGGTTCGGGTGAACACTCCCCCCCCCCTCCTTAGATCCGCCCCTAATGGTGCACCCATACTCTTGAAATCTTGAATTTGCTTCTGCATGTAGGGTTATTTAAAGAAAGCGTTCCTTACTTTCTTATGTATCAACGATTCTTTTCATTCTCGAGACTTGAAATCGAGATCGTTGATTAACGATAGTGATATCTATTTGATCGCATCCCCTGGTTGCAGGAGTGGAGCTAGAATATAGGTTATGCGTTCGGTCAAACACAATGACTTTAATCTAAATTTTGTATTTGTTTAAATTAATCAATTAAATAAATATAAATTATTAACTTAAAATTTAATAACTTAAAAGATATTAGAATTTCGAACCTTTAAGCTCCAAATCCTTACTATATTTGGTTGGGTCAAATAAGTTACTCTTCAGTGTGAAAAGAAGAATGTTTCAATAAGGGTTTGCCAATTTCTTTGCAGGATCCTCGATATACATAACCTTTAAGTTGGGCTTATTTTAGTACATATTGAAATTGGTGCCTTGGAAGACTTTGCAAGTGACCGAATATACCGTGATATACACGGTATATACACTACCTTGTGTATATCGTGTATATCACGGACACACAAGGAAATCATGAACCGTGTATACTTGTATATTTAGGTAATATATTGTTGTATTTAATTAGCACTATACACTTATCATAATTATAGAATTCTTGTACAAATAGAATAAGATTTTGGGAGTATAATAGAAATATGATTTTATGGAATATATACTCATTCATTAATGAAATAATAAAGAGATTATTTCTTTCATGGTATCAGAAGTCTAGGTCTCACATACCTCGTTCTCCAAAAGCTTTTGTTTCTCTCAAAACTCTACCTCCTCCCTTCCCAAAAATTTCTTCCAAATCCCTCAATAACCCTTTGGTCTTTCGTTGTGTCAATGTCAAAGAGCATGGTTCATCCTGCCCTTACCGTTTCTAACATCAAGAACAACATCCCTAATGTTATGGAGATGGAAAACGTCCAATATGCTACGTGGGCAGAGTTGTTTAAAATTCACGCTATCTCACATCAAGTCCTCCATCACATAATTCCTACCGCCATCCCTCCTCCTGCGGAAGATCCTCATTTATGGATCACTCTTGCTGCTACCATCCCTCAGTGGATTTACTCCACTATTTCTACCGACCTTTTTACAGACGATCATTGAACCACACACTACGACTATGGCTACCTGAAATAGATTGTGTGATATATTCCAAGATAACCAACATTCTCGAGTTGTCACTCTTGAGCAAGAATTTTCACAAGTTAGCATGAAATTTTTTTCGAATGTTTCAGCTTATTGTAAACGGCTGAAGGAATTGGCGGACCAACTCCATAACGTTGGGACGCCTGTTACCAAAAATAATCTGAGGCCTACAAATGGTTGCAGGCCTATAACGGCGATAACAAAGGCGGCGGACAAAATAGTGGTGGGCCTTGGGGCAGTGGGCAGCAGCCCAATTGATCTCAACAGTGGGCTCCATGGCAGTGGAACTGGGCCAGTGGGCCGTGGCCCAACGTTGGATATTTTTCGCCAAGTCCTTACTCGAGTAACTGGGCCCAGTTCCAGCAATAGTCCAGGCCCAGTTTCTTGGGTCCAGCTTCAGGCGTCAGGTTCTCTTCTTGGCCGGGGCAGCAGGCCGGTGTGCTTGGGCCTCGGCCTCCGCAGGCATTCCAAGCAGTGGGCCCCACACCGACTCCGACAGATATTGAGGTCGCAATGCATACGCTTGGATTAAATCCTCATGACCCGACTTGGTACATGGACACCGGCGCCACTTTTCACATGACGTCAAACCAATGTACTTTCTCGTCTTATTCCAATTTGAGCAAAAATCGTGGCATAATTATTGGTAATGGCATCTCAATTCTAATTCGTGGTTACGGTCATGCAAATTTGTCTCCCCCCCCCAATCCATCTCTTGTCTTGAAAAATACCCTTCATGCCCCTAACTTAATTAAAAAGTGTGTGTTTGTAAATTCACCACTAATAATTGGGTTTCTGTTAATTTTGGATTTTCTGTGAATGATTTCAAGACGGGGATTCTTCTCATGAGATGTAATAGTAGGGTAGATCTTTATCCAATCACGCCCGCATCCAGTCTCTCGAGTCAAGCCTTGCCATCTACTTTTGCCGCTTTAGCTCCTTCCTTGTGGAATGAACGTTTGGTTCACCCTGGGTCGTCCATTGTTTCTTATTTGCATTAAAACAATTTTATTTCTTATTTGCATTAAAACAATTTTATTTCTTGTAAGGGTACGTGTAGTAATCCAATTTGTCATTCATGTCCTTTAGGTCAACATGTTAGATTACCGTTTGTAGACTCTACTTCTCGTACTCTAATGCCATTTGATATTATTCATAGCGATTTATGGACATCTCCCGTTTTAAGTTATGTGGCCATCGTATTATATTCTATTTTTGGATGATTATTCTAATTTTTCATGGACTTTTCCCTTAGCGAAAAAATCTCAAGTTTTTTCTACATTCTAGACATTTCGAGCATCCGTCCGTATCCAATTCGAATGAGAAATAAAAAATATTCAATGTGATAATGACAAAGAATTTGATAATGGATTGTTTCGGAAATTTTGTGAAAATAATGGCATATTCGTTTCTCTTGTCCTCATACGTCTTCACAAAATGAGAAAGCCGAACGAAAAAATCATACCAATAATAATATTATCCGAACTTTATGGGTCCATGCTTCCGTACCCCCCCTCATTTTGGCACCATTCTCTACAAATGACTACTTATCTTCTTAACATACTGACTACCAAAGTATTGGCATATTCATCCCCTCTTAAAGTCTTCTATAACAAGAGTCTTTTGTATTCACATCTTAGGGTCTTTGGGTGCTTATGTTATCCGCTATTTCCGTCAACAACAATTAACAAACTTCAAGCCCGTTCTACCGCTTGTGTGTTTTTGGGTTATCCATCTAATCATCGTGATTACAAATATTTTGATTTATCATCTAATAAAATTGTCATTAATCGCCATGTTATTTTTTATGAAACTCAATTTCCATTTGCTAAAGTCAATAGTCCCGGGCCTAGTTCGTATAATTTTTTAGATGACGAGATCTCTCCTTATATTATCCGCCATTTATCGGACTTATCCCGCTCCCAAACTCCTCCAGCGAGCCCACTGCCCGCTGGCCCTACAGTTCCGTTGCCTTTGCCCATTGGGCCTTCCACTCGGCCCAATACCCTTCGTGTTGGGCCAGTAGGCCCACTGCCTGCTAGCGAGTCTGTCACCCATCTTAATTTTTCCCAAAATCCACCCAATTCTCCCCCGAGTCACAGACCGGTCACTCGTAGTCAACGGGGTATTTTTAAACCAAAAAGACATTTTAATCTAAATTCTAATGTTCTTAAATCCCCCTACCCCGTAACCTAGTGTCTGCTTTAAATGACCTGAATTGAAAATTGTCTATGAACGACGAATATGATGCTCTTATTGCGAATAAGGAGTGGGAGTTGGTCCCCCATCCGTCTGGTGTTAATATTATTCGGTCTATGTGGATTTTTACTCATAAAAATAATTCTGATGGTTCTTTTGCGCGACATAAGGCTCGTCTTGTAAGTAATAGTAAAACTCAACAGGTTGGCATGGATTGTGGTGAGACATTTAGTCCAGTGGTCAAACCAGCTACCATTCACACGGTTCTCAGCTTGGCTCTGTCGAAAGCATGGCCCATTCATCAGCTTGATGTGAATAATGCTTTCTTACATGTGATCTTAAAGAGATCGTTTACATGCATCAGCCCTTGGGTTTACGCGACCCCAAATATCCGCATCATGTCTGTTTATTGAAAAAGTTCTTGTATGGGCTTAAGCAAGCCCCACGAGCCTGGTATAAGCGATTTGCAGACTATGTATCTATTATTGAGTTTTCTCACAGCAGGTCTGATAATTCTCTGTTCATATATCATTGTGGTATTTTCTTGGCATATATTCTCTTGTATGTGGATGATATTATTTTGACAGCTTCTTCTGATGGATTACACAAGTCTATCATGACACTACTCAATTCCGAGTTTGCTATGAAAGACTTGGGGCCCTTGAGTTATTTCTTGGGGATTGCTGTCACTCGTCATACGTGTGGGTTATTCTTGTCTCAAAGGAAATATGTTGCTGACATCATTGAGTGAGATGATATGTCCTCGTGCAAGTCTACTTCCAATCCAGTTGATACAAAACCCAAGTTAGGTGTTGCGGCTAGCTCACCTTACGAGGATCCAACCCACTATCGCAGTCTTGCTGGGGCTCTTCAATATCTTACTTTCACGAGACCAGATATTACGTATGACGTACAACTGATGTGTTTGTTTATGATCCCAGGGTTGAGCACATGAATGCGCTCAAACGCATTATTCGATACATCCAGGGAACACTTGACTATGGCTTACATTTATATCCTTCATCGACATGTACACTTGTCTCGTATACAGATGTTGATTGGGGTGGCTGTCCTGATACCAGATGCTCCACTTCTGGTTATTGCATGTTTCTTGGTGATAACTTGGTCTCCTGATCTACAAAACGCCAATCTACATTATCACGCTCCAGTGCAGAGGCATCGAGGGGTAGCCAATGTAGTATCTGAATCATGTTGGTTACGTAATCTTCTTTTAAAGCTACATTGTCCCGTTCAGAAAGCTACCTTGGTTTATTGTGACAATATTAGTGTCGTCTATCTTTCTGGTAATCTCGTTCAACATCAGCACACTAAACATATCGAGATGGATATCCACTTCGTTCGAGGAAAGGTAGCTCGTGGACAAGTACGCGTTTGTCATGTCCCCTCCAGGTATCAAATTGGAGACATCTTTACTAAGAGTCTTCCCTAGGTCCTTTTTGAAGATTTTAGAGACAGTCTCAGCGTACGAAGACCGCCCGCTATGACTGCGGGGGTGTGACAGAATATACCGTGATATACACGGTATATACATTGCCTTGTGTATACCGTGAATATCACAGACACACAAGGAAATTATGAACCGTGTATACTTGTATATTTAGGTAATATATTATTGTATTTAATTAGCATTATACATTTACCATAATTATAGAATTATTGTACAAATAGAATATAATTTTAGGAGTAGAATACGAATAGTATTTTCTATATTATAAAAATTATAAATTATATATATACTCATTCATTAATGAAAATAATTAAAGAATTATTTTTTTCCGCAAGAGTTTAGCCAATAAGTGAAAACAAAGATCTCTTTTGTAGTTGTTCAAAGCATTGCGCATGGTTGGGGTCAACTCTTTGTCTTGTTACTTGTTGCTACTTCTGCAGGTAGAATCAGAAAATGCCCATGAGCTTTATTGAGTAATTCCACAAACTTTGCAGTCTTCCTTTTTCCAAGGATAGCAACAGGTGAGTACTAAGATATAGATAGTTGGGATCCATCTACTATTGATCAAAGTCGATCGAAATTGACAAATATATGATTTTGGGTGCATCATTTAAGTCATACTCACAGTATATAGAAAATTTGCAACTCTATTCATGTCGAAATAACTTTCTAACATGCGGTTTCATAAAATACTTAAAATTTTATATAGTTAAAGCACATACACATATGATTGAAGTTCAATCATTTTTGTCTGAAGTTAGGCAGAAATACATGAACATTAATCACACGAAACTTTAGACACCGCATGTTTAAAGTTGTTCCGAAGTGAATAGACGTGCTAACATTTTTAAAAATCGGGTACATATAATAAATGTGTCCAAATAGGGTATCCATTAAAATTTACTTTAATCAGAGGTCTCGTATTTGAGCTTGAAACTAATAAACTTCTTGGCCAATAGCGCTATACCCCTTCTAGTTTTGCATATCCATTGCGAATACGAATTAATCAGGTAGTTGACTTCGGTCTAGTTCATACACACAGACACACATGGATAAAAAAAAATCAAATGAAGATAATAAAATAAAAATATTGAGAGGGAGGAGAAACATTTTTTGCAAATGTAGCCGGTTTTCACAGAAGTAGAGTTGCATCACGCCTTAATAAGACTGAAACACGAAAGCTCTTTAAACGTAAGCATGGGCTTCCGATTTCTGACCCAAACCATCCGTACTCTCCTAACTCAAGTTGGATAACTTTCAAACAGCTCAAAAAAAAATCTTTTGCCAATTTTATTTATTGACCGGTCTGTCAAACCTTTTCAGTGCAGCAATCACTAGAATGATGTTTCCCTACACTAATTACATCTTCTATTATTTCGCATATTCCTCCCTAAAACTAATTTTGGTGTGTGCATGCATTTATTTCATCCATATTTCAAGATTTCAAAAGGGTGGTTTCAGAGAATATTATACCACTTGATATTGTCGTCCGATTTGAGCCTAGATTCGCACGAGTTAAGAATGCGTCAGTGACAATTTTGATTATGTTCAAAACTGAACATGAATTATGCTGTCAAACCAAAATAAAAATTTATTTGATACGTGAATATGATGAAATTTGAGAATATACAGTTTAGTACCTAAACATTATTCTATTATTGTGATTCAGTCAAACTATCTAGAAATAAATAAGATATCCTTCTTTTTTGATATGTTCTCCCACAGTCCCACTGCCACTTGTTTGGAATGCTTGGCCTTCATTCTTGAGTTGCGCCAAGTACTATACAATATTGTCTATAACATTAAATGAGAAGAAAAAGAAAGCTATGTTTTGCTGTTCTTTTTACTATATTTCCAATTTGTAACAACTCACTTTGTTAGTAATATATTGTCTGCTTTAAACCTAAATTTGCATCATTTTTTTAATGCGTCACTAGAATCTAAAACTTTTTCCTCATATATCTAACATCTTTCCCTTATTTTATTAATGTGGATTTGTCTAGGGTATCACATAAAATCTAACAACGTACACTATTAAAAAATCTCTAAAAGTCTCTGTTTAAATAATAAGCTGTATAGGTAAAAGGAATCTCTTTCCCTAGCAATATGATACATGGTGCTTGACCCGGTCCACTTTTGACTAAACTTTACATTGAAGGACTCATATGCCAATATTTTTCCTTCAGTCTCTATTTATGGAAATAGCTTGTCAAATAATGGAAAGAAATCGATTTTACATTTTTGTAAAAGGTTACTTGTATTAAAGAAAAGAATCTTTCTACGGCAGCAACATTATTGCAAAAATGACCACATTGATGTTGTACGGTACTCTCACTAACGACAATAAATTTGGATGTAGATTTTGTCTAGTTCAGCATGCTTTGATAATATTCATTTGCAGATATGAAATTTTCGCCAAATGTTGAGTACATTGACCAACTCAATCGAATTCGTCATGTTTTTATTCGATTTATGATTCTTTTTTTGTCACGGGGATATCCCATTTTGGTATTCTATTTTATCTCTTAGGCAAGTTTTAAACTCTTATTAAATTAATTATTGAACATAATGAATCGACGTTGAGGATGTTGAAGCTAAGGAGTTTATCCAAGTCCAAAAGTTTAAGTGAACTAACAAAACTTATGCCAATAAATCAATATTCTAAACTATCAAGTTATATATATAGTAATATTTTACTTTACTAATATGTAAATATCATTGTCAGATGAATAGCTTAATGGTCAAGAAGAGACAATTCAAATCGTGTTTTGATATTCGCAAGATTCACCATGCGTAAGACTCTGGGATGCAACCCTACCAAGGTTTTTTTAATTATATGTCCTCTATATTATCTCTGTGTCAAAGTTACATGTCCGGTTTATGTGGTGGAGTTTGTAAGAATATACGCGAGAGTCTAACTAATTCCCACTTCCTTTTTGAACTTTTTTTTTGCGCGGATTTCCATTCAAAGGCACTGGTTTTTTATTTTTGTCACTTATTAACGTGTACATATAATTCTATCATAATTAAAATATATTTCATATATTGTGTAATAATTAGTAATGTGTAATTATGGTAGATTTAGGATCCTTATGGTAATAGGGTTCCACATTGTACACTATATATATTTGTATTAATGAGAAAGACTCCTTAAGGGAGATTAATACAATCTTACATGTATCAAGAGCCAAACCTTAATTCTTTTTCTCTATTACGCCGCCCACCTCGGTCTTGCAACCACCGGCTGCTTCCACACTCCTTGGCCGAGAACCACCATCATTGTTCTTCCTTGTCTTCTTTTCTCATTATTCAATAACTATAATCCACTATAATGACTCCTCCCACAACCCCCACAGTAGCCTCATCCTCTTCCGTCGTCACCCCTGCCATACAAAAATCACCCTTTGTTCATCCAGCACTCATCGTCAACAACATCAAGAACTTCATCCATGTAATTCTTGGTCAAGAGATCGGTCAGTATTCTCCATGGGTTGAACTATTCTGTATTCATGCATGTGTCTATAACGTGCTTGACCATATCGACGACTCATTCCCTCGCCCCATTGAGGTTGATGACTCAACATGGCGTCGCCTAGACGCTGTTGTCAAACAGTGGATTTATGTCACTATCTCTCAGGACTTGCTCATCACTGTTATGAAAACTGGCGCCACGGCCCGTGAGTTATGGATTCGGTTAGAGGAAATTTTTCAAGATAATAAGCACACTCGTGCTGTGTATTTGGAAGAACAGTTTAATAATACACGCCTTGAAAATTTCTCTAACATGTATGATTATTGCAAACAGTAGAAACTTGTAGAGGACCAATTGTCCAACATCGGCGCACCTGTTTCTGAAACAAAGATGGTCTTATAATTAGTTGCAGGCCTACCAAAAGGTGAGTACGACACTCTAGCCACGATGATACAGCAGGTTGACCCGTTACCCATTTTCAACAAAGCCCGTTCGCAATTACTATTGGAGGAAACCCCACGTGTAAAACAGGACGAGCACAATCAAAAAGCGTTAGCAGTTGAAACGTCTCTCCAAAATAACATCACCACCGGCCAGCACCCACTACCAGAAAATAATCAAACGTGGAATAACCGCGGCGGTAGGGGCCGCGGCGGTGGACGAGGTGGCAAAGGCCGTAAGAAAGGGGGTCGCGGCCAATAACAGCATCAACAACTGTAGTAGCCCAATCCATATGCAGCACGGACCGGCCTAGTTGGTCAGATGCAGAACGGGAACTGGGCCAGTTTCCCTGGACCGATCTCAGCCCACTTCCCTTTCCAACAATAGGGTATTTTGGGCCCAATTCCAGGGGGCTCAGATAGCCCAGTTTCAACAGTACCAAGCCCACGTTATGTAGGCCCAACTCTCACGACATTCCTCTGGTCTGGCCCCGACTGACTTGGGCCAGGCTTTTAGCAGTTTGAACTTGCAGCAACCCGATAAAAATTGGTATATGGACTCGGGTACCACATCTCACCTCACCCGCTCTGCAGGTAATATTCCTAAACTGTTTCGTTTAAAGCATCCTCAATACATTACTGTTGGAAATGGCCATCGCATTCCAATCCAGAGTTATGGTATCACCTACACATCATCGCCTCATCCACAATTTTCCCTTAATAATGTATTGTATGCCCCAAACATCATTAAGACCTTAATTTCTGTCCGCAAATTTACTCGTAATAATTCCGTCTCTATTGACTTTGATCCTTTTGGTTTGACTGTGAAGAATCTTCTTACGGGGACACCTCTTACGAGATGCAATAGCACGAGGGATCTCTATCCATTCTCATCCACCTCCGCTGCCAGATCATGCTCTCCCATATCTCTCATTGTTATCTCTCTGTCAACTTGGCATCATACGTCTGGCCATCCAGGAACCCCGATTTTTAATTTTCTTAGAGGCAATAATTTTGTTAAATGTAATAATGGGGAACTTGCCCAGCACTGTGTTTCTTGCTCGTTAGGCAAACATGTTTGTCTACCTTTTAAATCATCTTCAAGTGTTGCGTTTTTTTCTTTTGATATTATTCATGCTGATTTATGGACATCTCATATCTCTAGTTCATTCGGTCATAAATATTACCTTGTCTTAGTAGATGATTTTCCTCATTATATTTAGGTCTAGCCACTCAAATTTAAATCAGGGGTGTTTGCCATATTTTTCGAGGTTCATACTTTTATTAAAACACGGTTTGAGAAAGCCATAAAGTCTTTTTAATGTGATAATGGTCGTGAATTCAATAATTCACAGTTTCATGGATTCTGTAGAAATAATGGCATGGTTTTTTTATTCTCATGTCCCCACACCTCGCCTCAAAATGGCAAAGCAGAACGAATCATCCGCACCATAAATAACATGGTTCGTACCATCCTATTTCATGCCTCCCTACCTCCCTCGTTCTGGGTCTATGCAGTCAAAATGGTAGAATATGTCCTTAATATTTTACCTACCAGCACTCTTCACAACATGACCCCAACCAAAATATTATACCGACGGGTCCTCTTCTATGATCATCTTTGGATTTTCGGTTGCCTATGCTATCCCAATCTGGCCTCCACCGCTCCTCATAAATTGGCACTCCGAACTACTTCGTGTATCTTCGTAGGGTTTCATCCAATCGTAGGGGCTATATGCGTTATGACTTGTCTACTCGTTAGATTGACGTCTCACATCACGCCACATTTGACTAAACCACATTCTCTTTCTCGGACATTAAAAAATTCTGAAGAATTCACTATACTTTTCTTGACGAATCCAAAATCTCTCCTGTCATCCTTCGCGAACTGTGTCCGTCCACCACCCAAAACCCATATTTGTCGCCCACTGCAGAAACTGATCACCGTCTCTCTGTGTCCCCATCACCGTCCTGTTCTCCATCACAAATGTCGTTGATTGCCACCACCGATAATAGTCATATCATGTCGGTTTCACCACCGATCGTCGTCCCTCTCACTGTGTCTCCAACACTATCCCAAGGAAAACCCACAACCCTCTAAGCCACTGGAAACCCACACCGTACCACCACGATCGGAACACCAACCCAACCCATTAGTCTCAAACCCCACCAATATCATAACCCACTTCCTCCATCTTGATCTGCCCAGATCGGTGCCTTCACCCAACCCATCGTTGACCCTAGAAACTGCCTAACCCACAGCCTTACCCAATTACCACACCGCCACACCAAACCCGTACTCGGACCCAATCCCACACCGTAACCCAAACCCGATAACCAGCACAAACACCCACTGTGTCCCCTCGCACTGTATGAAAACACGTGCCCAACACGGGATTTTCAAACCTAAAGTACAATTTAACATATCCACACAAACTATATCACAAATTCCCCAAAACCCAAAATTAGCCAAACTAGACCCAAATTGGAATGTAGTCATGTGTGAGGAGTTTAATGCTTTAACAAAACAACACACTTGGGATTTGTTTCCTCGACCGGAGGGGGTGAATGTGATCCGATGCATATGGCTTTTTCATCAAAAATACAGAGACAGTAGTGACTTAGAAAGGTATAAGGCTAGACTTGTGGCTAATGGCACTAATCAGCAGAAGGGTATTGACTGTGGTGAGACGTTCAGTCCGGTTATGAAACCGGCTACCATTCGCATAGTTCTGAGTATTGTTATGGGTAAGCATTGGCCTGTTCATCATCTTGATGTGAAAAATGTGTTTCTACATGGTGATATGAAAGAAACTATTTATATGCACTAGCCACATGGTTTTGTCCATCCAACAACACCTCAGTATGTATGCCATCTTCGTAAGTCACTCTATGGTTTGAAACAAGCTCCTCGAGCGTGGTATGATCACTTTGCACAGTACATTATACAAATTGGGTTTGTATACAACAAGTGTGATAATTCTCTCTTTACTTTTCATTGAGGTAGTAGCATTGCTTATTTATTGTTATATGTGGATGGCATTGTGCTTACTGCCTCCTTTGATGTATTGAAAAATGAGATTATTGCACTACTTAAAATCAAATTTTCTATGACTGACTTGGGGAAGTTGAGCTATTTTTTGGGATATCAGTAACTCATTCTGCAGATACTACGTTTTTATGTCAGCACAAGTATGCAGATGAGATAGTGTACAGGGTTAAAATGGCAAACTGCAAGATCATGTCCACACTGGTTGACTCTAAATCAAAGCTTAGTGTTATTGATGGTAACCCAGTGTCCGATTCCACTCTTTACAAAAGTCTTGCAGGCGCACTTCAGTATCTTACTTTCACCAGGTCTAACATCTCTTATGTTGTTCAGCAGGTATGCTTATTCATACATGCCCCCATGATTCTCATTTTACTGCCCTTAAACGTATCATTCGATATGTTAAGGGCATACTTGATTATGAATTATATTTATACCCCTCAGCACCGACCAGACTGTTATCCTATACAAATGCTGATTGGGCAGGCTGTCCGGACACGTGACGATCCACCTCCGGCTACTGTGTGTTCTTAGGGGATAATCGCATTTCTTGGTCTGCCAAGAGGCAGGCCATCCTATTCCATTCGAGTGCAGTTACAGATCATAGATGAGTTGCTAATGTTGTTGCTGAGATTTGTTGGCTACGAAATCTTCGTTTGGAGCTGCAATGTCCCTTGCGCAAGGCGTCTTATTTTTATTGCGATAACATATCTGTCATATATTTATCTCATAACCTGGTTTAGCATCAGCGAACCAAGCACATTGAGATGGATATAAACTTTGTTCGTGAGAATGTTGCCCTTGGTCATGTCAAGGTGATACACGTGCCTTCTTCATATCAGTATGCAGATATATTCACAAAAGACTTCCTAGACAACTCTTCCTTGACTTCAGATCCAGTCTTAGCGTTCGGCCTCCTCCCGCTTCGACTGAGGAGGTGTATTAACGTGTACATATAATTCTATCATAACTAGAATATATTTCATATATTGTGTAATAATTAGTGATGTATAATTATGGTAGATTTAGGATCCTTATGATAATAGGGTTCCACATTGTACACTATATATATTTGTATTAATGAGAAAAACTCTTCAAGGGAAATTAATACAATCTTACACCCCTCAAATTTGGAATCTTTAATTTTTGCCCTTCGCTAAAAAATACCCCGAGGTTCAGGGTTCGAACTCCTACTCATTCAAAAATAAAATAAAAATCGCAAGATTGAGTTTGGATTCACAAGGCAGAGTTTGTCTTATGCTTGAAGACAAACTCTACCTGCCTTAAGGTAGAGTTTGCTACCTTAAGGCAAACTCTATCGGACAGGCATAGTTTGGGAACAAACTCTGCCTGTTGAGTTTGAACTCTGTCTTCGGGCATAATTTGCAGGCAAACTCTGCCGCGATTTTTTTTTTTAATTTTTGCCTGAGCGGAGTTCGAACACGGAACCTAAGAGTTTTAGGTTATACAACTAAGTTAGTGAATGCAACAATATTTCCCAAAATAGTTAGTGATTTTAATAAAACAAGTCAACCTTATTAAACCATGCAACAAACAAAAAAGAATGCAATAAGAAGTATATAGAAATATTTATAAAATAATTGGTAGAAACCTGCACCTTATATAAGATCATGTCCATAATTTTTGTGGATGATTATACAACTCCTTGCAAGTCAGAATTGCATAATCAGAAAATGTTACGTCGACCATTTTATAGGCTTGTGCATGGACCCGACACATGCCGGCCCGTTCAAAAAATAATTTTGTTAAGCGTTGAGCCTGGCTTGATTGGACAAATTATGAGCCCATGATGCCACGAAATTATATGGATTAGATTAAAATTTTGTACTTTTATCTTTCAAACGAGCTAGTGTTTAATTTTTGCCCTTAGCAATCGACCTATGCCCAGTGCGCTATGAGTTCTTTAAAGGCGGGGTATAATTTATAGGATATTATGATGCGAAAATATAATCTTATACCCGTGAAAAAGTTGTTGGTTATGAGGGGAAAAAACTAAAGATCAACACAAAATAGGGACAAAAGTGTCAATGACCCATATTAGATTATATGGCCGGGTCATTTTTACTTCCCCAATATTGTACTGGTCTTTAATTTTTACCCTTCAAAAGAAATAGTTTTTTCGTGCGCATAAGTTTATATTTTTGCATCATAACATTAACAAATTATGTATGCGACCCTTAAAAAACTTAGGCACCACTAATCATTAGTTCAATTTTGATGGACAAAAATTAAAGACCGGCCCATTTGAAGGGAAAAAAGTAGATACCAGCCTATTTGAAGGGCAAACCGTGAATTTATTCTATATGGACAGTCGACCGACACTAAAACTATGAGCCCGAAAAACTATATGAACTAGAATATGGACAGAGAAAAACTGGTCAGCCCATATAAGGGCTTGTACTAAAATTACGAGGGACATTCGCACAAATGTCCATATTTTGGGCTGATCTTTAATTTTACCCTTCAAATCTGAGTTCTTTAATTTTTTCTTATATTATTTTTAGCGCGCCATTATTAGAATTTTGCTCGGTATAATTAGTGTTATATATTCGGCATATGTATCATACACAATCCACAGGTTATTTCGGATAAGCCATAACTGTCAACACTCAACATAATATGAAAAAAGACATAATTTCAGTTTTCGACAGGCATAGTTAGCGTTTAATTTTAACATATGTATCATAACATCCACACAAACTATGTCGGATAAGGCACAATTTCCAACACTCAACATAATTTAAAACATTACTATAAAACTATGCAACATAACTTAATTCCTAGATAATTTATGCCGCGCGAGACAAAAATTTAGTTTTCGAAGAAAAAATATTATAGAGACTATATTTTGTGAAGTAGACCTGGATATTTTCATTAAAAAAAAATAACAGCGGCAAAAAATTAAAGACTACATATATGAAGGGCTAAAATTAAGACCAGTGCGTATGAGGATAATCCACACAAAAAAAAATGAAATTATAAGCCCACAAAACTATATGAACTAGAATATGGACAGGAAAAAATTGGTGAGCCCATGAACAGGGCTTGGACTAAAGTTTTGAGCCCACGAAACTATATGGATTGATTTATGGACAGAGCAAAATTGGTGAGGTGAGACCATGATAGGGCTTGGGCTTCGATAAAATATCATGATGGGCTGGACATGACAGAATGTGGCCTTATTCCGAAAATCGACCTAAGCATAGTCTAGGCCTGATCCAAAGAACAACATTCCCAAAGCAATGGACAGTCCTACTTTTTACAAAGGATGATTGGTAAATTCTAATTTTCGTCCGTTTGATATATGATTAATCACATTTAGCTTTTAATTAATTGAAATGTGTAATTTTTACCTCTTAGTTTGTAAATATTCACAAATTTGCCATGATAATTAATTGTTGCACCACTTATTTATCACGTGTTATGTTGAGCTTGTACAATTATTTCATATTTGAAAGTAGTACAATTCTAAAAGTAGTCCAAATATAATATATTTCCTTCGTAAAAGACCAAAAATACACTGATCTATTAGAATAGTCTCAAAATAGCAAGGCGAAAGAATAAAAATACCGCAAGTAGCAGGGCATGTATCGATTTTCACTTCTACATACATCCTTTCGTTCTTTCATTTTACAAAACAACAACAACAATATATCTAGTATGGTCCAAAAGTGGGGTATGGAAAAATTAAGATATACTCAAACCTTATTCTTATATTTCGGGGTAGTGAGGATGTTCATGATAGACTCTATGCTAAACAAAAACACTACAAAAAACATGTTTGGAAAAACAAGAATATAGAAGCTGAGAAGAAAATGAAAGAGAAATATTGAAAGCAAAAATATAAGGATAAACCAATGTAAAGGATAGAGAAATAGTACTACAAAAAGAATTTGTGAAATCACTAATCCATAGCTAGCCTAAGACCAAATTTCCTAGTCAAACTTCTAACAACTAATTTTGTCATACTTCACTGATTATGCAAGACATATATATATATATATATATATATATATATATATAGGGCAAGGTCATGTTGTTTAATTGGAAGTCTAAGCCAAGAAGGTACGAACGAAGTAACAGGCGGATGTAGTTCACGAAACTGAGCGGCCAACTAGCTAAGCTATATATATATATATATATATATATATATATATATATATAGTACTGACTAATTCTGTCATACTTCACTGACTATGTAAGATATATATATATATATATATATATATATATAAAGAATTTAATTAAAGAATGGTGTCAGTCCTTTCCTGGACCAAAAAATGAGATATGAGAACTTGGTAATAGTAAATGATATGATGATATATAGATAAAGATAGGGATTGTGGTGACTATATTATATATTTGTAAGAAAAAAAGGCTGTGAGACTGTAAAGCAAAAATTGCTATAAGCATCTAGCTCAGACGCTCCCAAATCAGTCATATCCATCATAAGGTTTTAAGAAAATATTTAGAATTGAGACCCCCCTTTGCCTCTGCCCTCTTGACATACGTTCCTTCAATGGCCCTCTTTTATTTCAATTATTCACTACTCTCATAGGACTTGTAAATAAACCCCCACATCCCCATATTCATCATTCATCTTCCTACCCTATATGTACCATGCTTGATTTGCTACTCTTTTTTAAAAAAGAAAAATATCAGTAATGTGCAATGGTCGAGAAAGAATTTTCACTAAGCAAATTTAAAATATGCGAAAGTAAAGAGACGAAGAAGGAAAAGGTGTTCAACATCTATCGTATACATACATCTAAATAATTTTGATTTTATATATACATTGTATTTTTTTTGGCAAATAAAATTTAGATGAACCTCCTTGTGCCCCCTAACTTCACCCCTAATGGTGCTTGAACCGGTTATTGACTAATCTATCGACAATTTTGTTCAGCCGTCACACATAGTTCGTCGAGATTGTAAGATTGTATTAATCTTCCTTTGTGAGTCTTTCTCATTAATACAAATATATAGAGTGTGTACAATGTGGAATACTAATACAATAAGGATCGTATATCTACCATAATTGTACAACACTAAATATTACAAAATATATGGGGAATATTTTATAATATTTGCTAATACACCCCAGTCGGAGCGGGAGGAGGCCGGACACTGAGACTAGATCTGAAGTTGAGGAATAGCTATCTAGGAAGTCCTTTCGTGAAGATATCCGCATATTGATACGAAGAAGGCACATGCAACACCTTAACATGACCGATAGCAACTTTCTCACGAACAAAGTGTATATCCATCTCAATGTGCTTGGTTCGTTGATGTTGAACCGGATTATGAGATAAATATATTGCGGATATGTTATCACAGTACACCAAAGACGCCTTACGCAAGGGACACTGGAGCTCCAAAAGAAGGTTTTGGAGCCAGCAGATCTCAGCAACAACATTTGCAACGCCTTTATATTCTGCTTCTGCACTCGAGCGGGATAAGGTGGCTTGCCTCTTGGCAGACTATGAAATGAGATTATCCCCTAAGAACACACAGTAGCCAGAGGTGGAGCTTCGCATGTTCGGACAACCTGCCCAATATGCATCCGTATATGATAACAATCTAGTCGGTGCAGAGGGATATAGATGCAATCCATAATCAAGTGTACCCTTAACGTATCGAATGATACGTTTAAGAGTAGTAAAATGAGGTTCCCTGGGGGCATGTATAAACAAACACACCTGATGAACGACATAAGCAATAACAGGGCTTGTGAAAGTAAGATACTGAAGTGCACATGCAAGACTTCTATACAGAGTAAGATCAGACATTAGATCACCATCAACAACACTTAGCTTTGATTTAGAGTCAACTAGAGTGGGCATGATCTTACAGTTCGCCATTTTAGCCTTGAACATAATCTCCTATGCATACTTACGCTGATATAAAAATATAATATCTGCAGATCTAGTCACTAAAATCCCCAAGAAGTAACTTAACTTTTCCAAGTCAGTCATAACAAATTCGATTTTAAGCACTGCAATGATCTAATTTTTCAACACATCAGAGGAGGCAGTAAGAACAATATCATCCACATATAACAACATATAAGCAATGTTACTACCTCGATAAAAAATAAATATAAAATTATCACACTTGCTGCATACAAATCCAATCTGCATAATGTATTGTGCAAAACGTTCATACCACGCTCTGGGGCCTGTTTCAAACCACAAAGTGACTTATGAAGACGACATACATAATTAGGGGACTCTAGATGGACAAATCCTGACGGCTGGTGCATGTAAACAATTTCTTTAAAGTCCCCATGTAAAAATGCATTATTCACAGCAAGCTGATAAATCGATCAATGCTTACCCATATCAATGCTCAGAATTGTGCGAATGGTAGCCGGTTTAACAACCGGACTAAATGTCTCACCCAATCAATACCTTCTTGTTGATTAGTACCATTAGCCAGAAGTCTCGCCTTATATCGCTCCAAGTTACCACTGTCTCTAAATTTGTGACGAAATAGCCACATGCATCGGATCATATTCACCCCATCCAGTTTAGGAACCAAATACCAAGTGTGTTGTTTCGTTAAAGCATTGAATTCACCACGCATTACCGCATTCCAATTAGGGTCAAGTTTGACTAATTTTGGATTTTGGGGAATTTGAGATATAGTTTGGGTGGAAAGATTAAATTGGACTTTGGATTTGAAAATTCCGTGTTGAGCACGGGTTTTCATACGGTGCGTGGGGGCAGAGGCAGGGTGGGTACTGGTTCGGGTAGGGGTCTGACAGTGGGTTGGGTCGGTGGTGGTTTGTTGATTAGTGGGTGTCGAGTAGTCAGGTCTGAAAGGGGACGGACTGGGCTACTCGACGATGGTAGGTGATGGGTGGGTTCCGGTGACAGGTTCATTGATGGAGATACAATCGGGTGGAGAAGCAGGTTTCAGCGACGGGATGATTGGGTACTTGGGTTTTCGGTGTGGGTGACTGGTCTTTGAGGGTCGCCGAGATCAGTGGTAGATCGGGACAGTGGCGACGGGGAAGGGTCGGTTTGGAATGACGGTGATTGGTAGAGGGTTGCCATGACGGGATCGGTAGTGACGTTGGTGGGTGTAATTGTGATGGGACGGTGTAGTGGTGGTGGTTTCGGCTGCTGGAATAGGGGGAAACCGGAGCAGTAAGACCGGTATTGTGGCGGAGAAGCGAGGAGATCTAGGACTCTTCCAGAAAAGTGTAGTCCGTGTTGCGGAATTTTTGGATGGTTGCAAAAGGGAAGACGGACTCGTCCAACGTGACATGACGAGAGACGTGGATTTTACGAGTAGATAAATCATAGAACAAATAGCCCATATGATTAGACGGGAATCCTACAAATACACATGGAGTGGTGCGATGTGCTAATTAATGAGAGGAAGTGGAGGCAAGATTGGGTAGCAAAGGCAACCGAAAATTCGAAGATGGTCGTAGTAAGGGATCTGACGGTACATAATTTCGGTGGGGGTTTTGTTGTTAAGAGTGGTGGTAGGTAAAATATTAAAGATGTATTCTATCATTTTGACTGCGTATACCCAAAATGAGGGAGGGAGAGAGGCATGAAAAAGGATTGTACGAACCATGTTATTTATAGTGAGGATGATTCGTTCTGCTTTTCCATTTTGGGGGAGTTGTGGGGACACGAAAAATGAAAAACCATTTCATTATTTTTGCAAAAATTGTGAAACGAGTAATTATTAAATTCACGACTATTATCACATTAGAAAGATTTGATGTTTTTTCGAACTGTGTTTTGATATAAATACGAAATTCAATAAACTTGGCAAACACTTCAGACTTAAATTTAAGAGGGTAGACCCAAATAAAGTCAGAAACATCATCTAATAAAACAAGATAAAATTTATGACATAGTGAGCTAGTAACGGGAGATGTCCATAAGTCTACATGAACAATATCAAACGGAGAAAGAGTGACACTGACAGGTGACTTAAAAGGAAGGCGAGCATGTTTGCATAACGGACAAGAAAAATAATTTTGGGCAATTTTTCCATTATTACATCGAATAAAATTATTGCTTTTAAGAAAAAAATTAAAAACATGAGCTCCTGGGTGTCCAAGTTTATTGTGCCAAATTGACGGAGAGATTGCAGCGAGAGTGGTGGGTGACCGGTAACTGACAGCGAAAGTTGATGGGAAGGGATAGAGGTCCCCGATGCTATTACATCTCATAGGAGGAGTCCTCGTACGTATATCCTTCACAATAAAACTAAAATGGTCAAAATCAACGGATACATAATTATTACGGGGAAATTTCCTAACCGGTATTAAATTTTTAATAATGTTGGGAGCATAGAGGACGTTATTTAAGGAGAAAGGCGGGTGAGGTGGTTGTGTGTAGATTGTACCATAACCGTAAAATGGAATGAGATAATCATTACCAACGGTGATAAATTGAGGACACTTTAAATGAGACAATTTGGAAAGATTACCTGCGGAGCGGGTGAGGTGAGATATGGCTCCCGTATCTATGTACCAATTTTCGTCGGGCTGCTGGACGGTCAAAGTGCTGAAAGCCTGGCCCAAATCAGTGGGGGCTAGGCCATACGCGGTCTAATTTTGCTGGGTCGAGACCAGGTGGGCCTGCTGGGCTGTCGGATGTTGAAGTCGTGGGCCTGATCCCGAGCTCAGAAGCCCTGGCTGTTGGAAGTATGTTGCGGGTGGCTGGAGTGGGCAGAATGGCGAGGCCCAATTTGATAGGTTGGACTAATGAATTGGGCTAGCCCACTAGCCATAAATCAGTTGGTTGGCTTGGACTGCTGCTCGGTTCTACCTCCCTTCCCGCGGCCTCTGCCGCCACCGCAGTTATTTCGCAGGTGGTTGTTATCCGGCGGTAGAGGCTGGCTGGCGGCGACGTTACTTGTCGCTGGTGTTTTAACTGCTAACGCATTTTGATTGTGTTCGTCTTGCTTGACATGTCGGGTTTTTTCTAACAATTATTGTGAACGGGCTTTGTTAAAGTTGGGTAATGGGTCGGCTTGTTGTATCAACGTGGCTAGAGTATCGTATTCACCTTTTGGTAAACCTGCAACAAGTTAGAGGACCATCTTTGTGTCGGAGACAAGTGTCCCCATATTGGACAATTGGTCCGCAACTAGTTTCAATTGTTACAATACTCACACATGTTAGAGAAATTTTCAAGACGGGTATTATTGAATTATTCCTCCAAGTATACGGCACGGGTGTGCTTATTGTCCTGAAAAATCTCTTCCAATTGTACCCATAACTCACGAGCTGAGGCACCGGTTTTCATTATTGTATGGAGCATGTCCTTAGAAATAGTGTCATAAATCCACTATTTAACGATGGCGTCAAGACGACGCCATGTCGGGTCATCAATCTCAATAGGGCGAGGAAAAGAGTCGTCAATGTGATCTAGCACATTGTAGGCACATGCATGAATATGGAAAAGTTCGACCCACGAAGAAAATTGACCATCTTTTTGATCAAGAACCACAAAAATGAAGTTCTTGATGTTGGTCACGGTGGATGCTGGATGGAATGACGAGGAGGAGGACGTGTGAGGTGTAGGGATGACGATGGAGGAGGCTAAGGCCGTTGTAAGAGTTGTGGGAGGAGTCATTATAGTGGATTAATTTTGGTGAAGGAAGAAAAGATTTTTTTTTATAATGAAGAGAAGAGAATAAAAGAGGATGCCGCCGGTCGGACGAAAAGCGGGGGGGGGGGGGGGGTGACCATCCGGAAGGAGGAAAAAATAGGGTTTTGGTGTTTTAGAGTTTGGCTCTTGATACCATGTAAGATTGTATTAATCTTCCTAGTGGAATCTTTCTCATTAATATAAATATATCTAAGTGTATACAATGTGGAATTCTAATACAATAAAGATCATATATCTACCATAATTATATAATACTAAATATTACAAAATATATGAGAAATATTTTGTAATATTTTCTAATAAAAATATTTATGACCATAATAGTTGAAACATATAGGCTCACACCAAGGTTGCAACTTGGAGTCATGAATTCGAAATCTGATCAGTAAGGATCATAATTGAGAATTGTTTGATCATCTTTTTTTGAGAAAGAGACGAAATTGAATCAACTTAAATTCTAAATCACTATTCGAAATTGGATTTCTTATTTCATTATGTCTGCTTTTCATGAAAAAAGTACCAATTGAAAGGTGCCAGAGTGTTTCTTTAAATATTAATGGTTGGATCAACTATTTAATCAAATATAATAAACATATTTCACATAAGGCTGGCCAGTGGGCCGGGTTGGCCCGGACCTGGTCCGGTTCGGTCCCGCTCCGACACCGCCCCGAACCCGACTATTTAAACAAAAAATATTTGCGGTATCGGGACTCGAACCGGAATGGGACATGGTCTCGTCCTAACCCGTACCAGCCCGCCCCAGGCCCACCAGTCCCGACCCGATCCCGCCCCGGTCTCGCACTGATCCCGCCCCGATCCCGCCTGAAACCCCCTTTTGCAAAAATAGTCATTGCACCAACGACCATTTTACATTTTGCCGTTGTGCAATAGCCATTTTTGGCCTCCCCCCTCCCCCAACCCCCAACCCCCA
Source organism: Anisodus acutangulus (assembly GCA_029783415.1). Taxonomy (NCBI): domain Eukaryota; kingdom Viridiplantae; phylum Streptophyta; class Magnoliopsida; order Solanales; family Solanaceae; genus Anisodus; species Anisodus acutangulus. Next base: position 9,505,205 of record CM056503.1, on the reverse strand, counting down.
ACCCCCCTACCCCCTTAATATTTATTTTTAACACATAAGTTATTATATTTATACTTTAATCTGATTTTCTAACTATAAATACTTCATTTTCTCTTCATCTTACTCACAAATCGTCCTACAATCTCTCTAATCTCTCAATACTCAATCTATCTCTCTACAAGTCTACATTATCTACCAAGTATTCAATTTTATTATTCATTTGGGAGTGAAGTTGGCAACTAGCTTGAGGATTTTCCATCGAGCAAAGTTTCAATTTTCAACCTCTCGATTACACTTCGACGTTACGTCGGCGTTTGATACATTCGTTCATTCATTAAATTATTATTGTCAGTTTATTTTATTTAGCGCACTTAATTTCATTTACTTTAATTATTTATTAGTATAATTATAAATTTATAATGGAAGAATTTAAACGTATGCTTACGGGTAGGGGTCATGCTTCTTCTAGTAGGGCAACAAGGGCAAGAGTCATATTTCTAAACAGAATTATATTCCTACACATGATGATTTTGTTGATACTGAACATTTTTCTACAATACCATTAGATTTAGACGATGAGCTATTTTCTTGAACTCAAGAAGACTTTAATTTAGACGATGATCTAGATGATACACCCATTAATGTAGATGACAACACATCCACTAGTGCACCTTCAACTGAAATGTCTTTTATTCCCCCTAGTATGAGACGAGGTCCAGTAAAACGACCATTAAAATAAGATGCATGGACATTTTTTGATAGGGACGTAGAGAATCAAGTAGCTAGATGTAATATTTGTAAAGATGTTTTAAAATTTAAAACTGGAAAAGGTCACGGTGGGACGGGGGGTTTAATGAGACACATATCAAGGGCTCGTCCAGTTAGGTATGTCCAATACGAGGCTTCAAAATCGGGTGCCCAAATATCCGCTCCATCGGGACAAGGTTCACATACTGATACTATCTCGTACCAAGTACAGGGTCAAATTAACCCTATGACGGGGGGAATTGTAGGCCCTAAATACAATAAACATAGAGATAGGAAAGCAATAGCAAAATTAGTTGTTGTGGAGGGTTTGCCTTTTTCATTTCCTTCATCTCCCGGTTTTATTCATTACATTAGAGATTTGTATAATCCTGCTTTTAACGGTTTTCCTAGATCAACTGTTAAGAGAGATGTATTTAAATTTGCACATGAATATCAACAGTATTTACGTTAATCATTATATCATTTTAATGGCAAAGTGGCTATCACTTCTGATATAGGCCGTAGTACTAACGACCATGATTATTTAACGATAACTTGTCATTGAATAGATTATAAATGGTCTATGCAAAAATGTATCTTAGCGTATAGATATATAGATGATAGGCACACTGATACTTTTATTGCAGAAAATATTTATCAAGTGTGCGATTATTACGGAATAGCTAATAAAATTATGACTATTACATTAGATAACGCTTCTTCTAACAATTACGCTATTACAATTTTAAAAAATAGTTTAACTCCATCTTTTCCAGATCATTTTCATATAAAATGTGTATGTCATAAATATAACTTAATTGTAAATGATGGTCTATCACTTTTTGAAGACATTCTTAGTAAAATACAATTTGCTATAAACTTTATTTTTAAAAATAATAGAATACAACGAAGAAAAGAATATAAAAAAACTTGTCACGATTGCCAACTGCCTTATAGAAAAATTCCAGAAGAAGTACCCACTAGGTGAAATTCTTTATACGAGCAACTACTTGTTGCTTATGACTATAGAAAATCTATAACTTTATTTTTTAACTCTCATAATCAAAATCCAACTGATATGGTTGTAGATAACGATTGTGGAAAAATTTCAGAACTTATTGTATTTTTAGAGAATTTTTTTCAAGCAACAAAAGAATTTTCCGGTATATATTATCCTACTATTTTAACTATGTTGTTTTATATAGCTCTAATATTTTTATTACTTAGTGAATATATGGAAAAACCAGCTTATAAGGCAGCTACTAAAAAGTGTTTATCAAAATAAAAAAATATTTTATTCCTATTCCCACTATTTATATTATTGGTGTTGTATTAAATCCGACTATTAAAATAGACGGTACTAAATCACTTATTGAAACTATTTACGATTGTATAGAAGTACTACCACCTCCAAGTCCCAAAAATCTAAATCACCCACCACCTATTGAACAAGCTAAAGAAGAAGTGTTGTCTAGTGTAGAAGACGAATGCAAAAAAATATATAGGTTTTACCAACAAGAAAGTGCTAGCAACCTACCGGCTTCCATACCATCATCATCTTCTTCAACACAACCTCACAAAAGACATGTTGTTTCTGCGGCTAGTATTGAAAGCCTCAGAAATAGAATGTGCGGCTGTACCGCTACTAACCAAATTAGCGAGTTTGATATTTTTATTTTGCAGGGTTCTGTACCGTACCAAACAGTTCTCAATGAAGAAGGACGTGAAGACTTGCTGAAATACTGGACGGGGAATGAGAAGACCTTTCCGACACTTTCAATGATGGCCCGAGATGTTTTGAACATTCAAGCGTCATCAACGGCGTCTGAAAGCGCTTTTTCTGCCGGCAGATATCAAATAGGAGAGCACAGACACTCATTAGCCGGAGACATCTTGGAGATTGTAGTATTATTCAGAGATTGAATACGAGCGGAGCGGAGAAGGTGCGGTCAACCGGAGATCAACGAAGAAGAAGACGAAAACTACAATGAAATCTTATCCGAAGGTGGTGGAAGCGACGTGGAGCAATTTGACCAACAAATACCAATTCCAACTGAAGAACCACAAGAAATTATCAAGAAACTAGAACATGTTTTTTTCAAAATGTAATTTTTTTAATTGCAATTTTACTATGTAATTTGCAACTTTTGAACAACACCACAAAGTTGCAATTTTGACAATTGTATTTGTATTACAAAAAAAATCATGTCTATTAAATAATATAAGAGACACAAAAACAGCTTTGGGATGTTTTTATTACACTATCTTGTTTAATTATTGAGTTTTTTATATTTATGTTATTAAAAAAAAACCGCCCGGATCCCGATCCCGCCAAACCCGGCCCACTGGCCACCCCTTGTTTCACATTTCTTCTCGAGAAACAAGTCGGCTATTTGGCTTTAAAATTGTCCTCAATTTCATATGAAGTCTTCAAGTTGGTATTTCATTACCTACGGCACTTGACCATGCTTGATGGATTGATGTGCTCCAATCTTCACTTTTTCATGTCTTCCTTCCTTAATAATCTTTGATGATTTACTTATGCATGAGGGAGTGATGTGCTACAATCTTCACTTATTCATGTCTTCCTTAATAATCTTTGATGATTTATTTATGTAAAGCACATCTTTTAGCACACGTACTCCCTACCAAAAAAAACTATCAAACAAATGAATAAAGGAAGAAATGATAGCTAAGCTCATCGATCTATGTCCTCGCACTTATGTAACAAACTAGGTGAAATGATACCCGTGCTGTGCACGGGCCCAAACTATAGGTAATTAACTACTTTTTTAACTATTAATCAATTTCTTGTTAACATTTGACCATAAATTATATTTTAGTTACATTTTAATGCGAAAATATCATTTGAATTATCATATTCTTCTTGACCAAACATGCCATAAATAGCCGTATATTCTTCTAATGCCTGGGTAGTCTTTCAACTAATATGAGAGTTATATTGGAATTCTTGAACCAATGCGCTATAAATTATTAACATTTCAACTGAACTTCAAAATTATTCAAATTATGGTTTGTAATGTATTAGCATTTCAAGCTCATTCATTATTATGCAGCACTTGAATGTTTATCTTTGCACTTCATACTTTCTGGGTTGAAGGAGCAGTCACAAATATAAATTTAGGAGTTGGCATTCGAAGTTCTTTTTTTACTATTTCTTTATCTTCAATGTTTCGGTTTCTAGTATTAAATAAAAAAAGGTGTGCTTAACCCTTATCATCTCAAACACTGGAGTGCTGAGGGACTAAAATTATTATCTTCGGTAATAGTCTAACGTAAATCGGAAGTTTAATATAAAAAAAATGTTGGCGGCGAAACAAGAAGTTCAATGGGTCCCATCGTAATCATAATTGATTGTGTCTGAAAGAATGTATAGTAAATGATATAAGCACAAGGGTTAATTTGGTCAAGGCATCAAAATTATTTATGCAGCAGCTACAGTAAATAAGTTTGTTGACCATACCATTTCTCTATTTTCATGCATTTACAAAACTAACCTTCTGGGCCCATATTATAAAAGGACAAGATAAGTTTGGCTATTGTCGACATTTGTGGGCTATAAGAAAACAGTAAAGCGTAGAAAACAACTAAACGATGCACAAAAAGTAAGGCAAAATGACCAAAATGTCCACAGCAGCACACTAAAAGACCAATCTGCCCCCACCAACAGGCAGGCATGTTGACGGAGTGCTCTTATATACTAGATGCAAAGCCCCGGTCCAATTATAAATTGGTTAAATAATTTTTAAAATTTATAATCTAAAATAAGTTATAAATTTATATGATACTAAATTATTTCATTAAGAATAAAATGAATAGTCAATAAATATTATTAATATTAATAAAAATATTATTAAGAAGAACAACAATATTTATAATCAAGGCAAGTTTAGTAACATAGATTTGTTGTCCTTTATTTCACTAAATTGGAAAAGCAAATTAAAGATAATATATTTAATATTCTCCCCTCAAAAATCAGTATAAATACATAATATCAGTGTTAATTCCTTTTGTTAATGCTCTTAGAAGTCTATTACACATGCCTCTTTCTAAGGTAGATAATAATGAATTTGTTATCACCAAATTAAAGGCAGTCCAGAGTTAAATTTTCAGGATAATGGGCTTCAATATTGTTTGATTTACTAAAAGCAAGAGACAAACCAACTTTAAATAGAAGCAAAACCAGAGGCAAACAAAAACAATGTAAGCAAGCTGTGTGCTTCTAGCCTCTTCTATATATTAGTATTTAGTAATAAGAGAATCTTAGTGAGTCTTTCTTCTTCTTTTTTCCTTTTTCCCCACCAAGATATTCAAGATTTTTTCTATTGTAATTTATTTAAAAGAAAAAAATTATTAAAATTCTCTAAAAGTCAACACGCAAATCATCGACATAATTATAAAACAAAAGAATGACTAAAAAAGCCATTACATAGTACGGATTGATATTGATCAACTCTTAAACATTACTCAAGTATCATGAGAAAGGACAACAAGACACATAATTAGGATTATATTGTGGTGTGCTTATACAATGTCATATGTCGGTTGTGTACAATGACGAAATTAGGAATGTAATAGAATTTTATAATTGAATATAAATATATAAAAGAATTAAATTTTAACTTATATATATATATATGGCCATTTTCTATATACAATAATATGATTTTCTTACAAAATAGGTATTCAATTGACCGCTCAATCTATGCATATATAATAAATGCTCTTAACTATTTTATCAGATGCTGAAATGTAATGTAAGGGTCGTTTGTAACCGGTTAGAGTTAGGCATATATTAGTAATATAAAAATTAGTTTATGAGAATATAATATATAGATTTCCTCATAATTTATATATGTTTTAGTTATGTGAGTTTTTAAATTGTAAAACAAACACCGCATTAAGTGTTGAATTTTATACATATCAAAAGAATGTGAAAGTATACTGTGATATACACGGTATACACGACGTATATAATGCCTTGTGTATACCGTGTATATCACGGAAACACAAAACATTTTGGACAAAACAATCCGTGATATACATGCCAAGTATATCACGGTTTGGAGCTATTTTTGGTAATATGTTTTTGTATATAATTAGCATTGTACACTTACCAAAATTGTAGAATTCTTGTACAAATAGAATAGAGTTTTGGAAGTAGAATAGGAATATGATTTTTCATATTATGAAAATTGTAAATTGTATATATACTCATTTATTAATGAAAATAATCAAGAAATTATTTTTTTCAGAATGCTATCAAATATGATATTATTTATGAGAAATTTAATATATGAATAACTTAGTTCCTAAGAACTCCTAAACTCTAATCCTAGGAGGAAGAAAGAAAAGCAAAAAGAATTAGAATAGTTGACATGTAATTTGTTGTAGTATAACAAAACAATATTACTAGCTTTTTCGTTGACAGTAGGAAATAGAATAGGGGCAAAATGAACTAGTCCCACATAAGCAAATAAAAGCCATATGTATGATGTATCTCATTGATGTGCTGCCAATATGATCCGCCATTTTCATTTCTGATTGAACAGTGAAACTAAACGCTCCTCTCTCTCTTTCCTTACTGAAATAATTCACTTTAAACGAAGCTTCCCAAAGAAAAAAAACTGGGTGGGGGTCCAGTCAGTGCATTTATTATTATTATTATTATTATTATTATTATTATTATTATTATTATTATTATTATTATTATTATTATTAAATAAAATGAAAAAGAATGGCATAATAGTTGGTATTGTCTGAAAAATCTCAAGTCTCAATGCACTCAATTTCCGTGAGAAAATTTAAAGACTGTTTTGAAGCTTCCTCAATGTGTTTATCGAATACCGGATGAAAAATAAAATAAAAAATATATTGATCTCCTGTCCTATATGCAAAACTAATTTATGTGCATATTATAATTATTTTTTTATCTAAATTTATTTGACATTTTTCGCTTTTTGAGATGCAAATTATGTTAATTTTGATTAGTATTATAAAATATAATTTTTATTATATTTTCATGAGAAAAATTGCAACTTATAGTACTTCATATATCCTTTTTGAAAGATTAGACAATTTGATTCTCGAAAAGCGAATTTTTTTTATATAAAATTAAAACGGAGGAAATAGTGTTGGAAATTAGCCTTTGGCGGGAGTTGCGACCGACCAACTTTAACGGCTTAAACACTAGTGTTACGTATGTTGGAGAATCCGGTTCTTCACACATGCATGATGTACTAAGTACGTAGATAACCGTAGGGCCAAGAATGGTCAAATTTCATTGAGAAATGAAAGAGATATTGGTTCACGAAGTGAGGTGTTTGAAGCATGGAAAGTGTGGTGTTGTGTTCAATTCTCCCTCATCGGTAGAGGAAGAAAGAATTGTTGTGTATATAAGACTCGGAATTGGTTTGGGGTTTGGGACCCCAAGGGGTATCCCATGTGTTTAAAGGAGGGAGGACCTAGATGTGCTTCGTTCGAGGAAAGACCACACCGCCGCTCGCCTGGTCCGGCCCTGGTCGTCAGCGCCTTCGATATTATCTTTGGGCCGCAGAACTTTTTCGTATACGCTTTGATCCCGTAAGCTTCGGGATGTACAGTTTGGACCAGAATTCTTTCAGATGTACTGATTCGGTCCCTGAAGTTTCAAGGTGTACGCTTTGGTCCCCGGTTTCAAGATGTACGCTTTGGTCCTCAAGTTTCCAGAAATTCAAAATTTCGGCAGACAGAATGTAAACGTCAAAGACTCAATTCACCATTTATTTTGGCTGAATTACTCCTCCTATAATGGCCAAATCCGCTGGTCTTTCACCCTTTAATTTGGTGGCTTTACTACCTCCATAATGGTCATTATTTGGCCAATAATGGTCATTATGGAGGCGATCAAACAAATTCCTTCATCACCTATATAAACACCCTTACACCATTGTTGAGACACACTTGATATACACGAAAATATACAACCAGAAAATCAGTTCTTCCTATAACTTCCAAGCATCATTTCTTATTCAATATTCTTCACGGTAGCTCTTGAGTTTCCTTTGCTCAATTGTTCCATTGTTGTTTTATCTTGGGAGACGAATTGTCCGGGACGTATAAAGGATACATACGGGGCAATATTGTCTTAAGGACAGAGTGCCACACTCGACTCAGCAAAAATCAAAGCAGTTTCCGGTCTTCTTGTTCAACAAATATTGTAATTTCAGTTTTATTGTTATATTGTAATTTTCAGTTTTCTAGTTGAATTGTAATTTCAATTCTTACATAAGCAGTTACTTGTAATTTCCGTTTCTTGCAAATCCTTGTAACCCAACAAATAGAACTTATGCCCGAGTAACAACATATATAATTTTGTAAAGATTTTGTTAAATTGGGCTAATCGTTCAAGACCACCCCTTATAATGTCCTATTTCTGCATTTTTTTGGTAGTTCCCACATTGATTTCAATTCAAACTTACGAGTCAAAGAACGCAATTTACTAAAGTATAAATGTGTACTAAACCATTTCTCCGTCAATTACTATAACATGTTGCTATACAATATTTCATGCATCGACTAGAAGGAATAATTTCTTTGTGAGTAATGTACCAATAAAAATGTACTATTCAAGAAACTTTTGTGGGACTTTTCATACTTAAATGAAAGAATTTCAACTATGAATACTCATGCACAGTAAAACCAAACAACATAATAATTGAGGCATAGATAATTATTGAGTTAAAATATACTTACTACTATTGGGCTTGGACCTACCATGGGACAACAAAGCCTTTATACCTCAGAACTTACTGCGTTACATTAACTACGAAAATGAAAAAAAGAGCATTTACTCCTTTGAACTAAAAAAAAAACTGGTCCTGCTATGTACTAAAATTTGAGTACTTTTTCTTGAATGAAAGGAGATATACAGGGAAAAAACAGTGGAATGAGTTGGATCACCTGAGTTTCATCAACCTAACAAGCAAATAATATACGCACATAGAAATAAAAAAAAATTATTTTTTTTTGAAATTTTTGAAGTTGAAGTTGGAGTTGTGTTTGAACATAGTTTTTGCAAATAATATTTTGTTGTTAAATGTACTTTTTCAAGAAGATTTTGGTTGTGAAAAAAAGTTAAAAAATAAGATTTTGATTGTTTTTCAAATTTCAAATATCAAATATAACTTCAAGTTGTATTTGAAATTTTCATAGCCATATTGACTTTTGAAAAAAATGAAAAAAAAATAAAAAATGAATAATTATTATGATCAAACGGGTTACAATATTTTTTTTTGACAAATAATATTTGACTGAACCTCTTCTGCCCCACTATTATGTCCTGCCCGGGCTATGAGTTAAAGAAGAAAACAAAGAGAATGAAAATATTTCAGAAATTTGGTTGTGGTAATAACGCATTGCGTGATAAATGGACTAGACGTATGCTATGAATTTTACTATTGCCACATACAAAGCTTATACTATATATAAGTGGAGAAGAGTAACGCACTCCTCAATCATTGAGTTTTGACATGTGTACCATTGTCAAAGTTTTTTGGTAATAAAAAAATCAAAAACGAAAAAATAGAAAAAGTACTCTTAAATTAACGAGTTGTTTGAAGAAAAATAAAGGTTTTGAACTGCAGTTTAATAGTAGTTTTTTTTTGTCACGAACTCAAATAATTGTTTTAATATGGTTTCAAATCTCACAATAATGTTTATCAACTCCTTACAATACTTAGGTATTGAGTTCAAATCCCTTCAAACCTTCTCTTCCCCCTACCCCCTCCATAAAAAATATTTTAAGAATCTAAAATTAAATTAATATTGTATTGTAATTATACATAAAGCAATTTGCAGAGGAACCTTACTCAATAGCAGCCTGAGAGATAACAATGATAGTAAATTGAATGATAATAAATACTGTTAAGACTGATCATTCTGAATTATTTTCTTTAAAGGGGATGGGTATTTTATAGCTTCAAGAATATTATTGTCCTCTGCTTCATCTATTTGTCTTTCTTAACTTTATATTTCAAAAAAAAATAACATGTATAGTACAAGGATGCTGCCATGATTGTCGATATTTAGGCACCTTTTAAATATTTTAAGTGGCCATACTTATTTTCTGATTGCTCCATATTTATAAATTAACTTCAGGTAACCCCAAACTGAATTTAAAATAAAAAGGGTAACTAACTATTTTCTTAAAACTAAGAAACAAAAGTGTTCGTTCTCACTTGTTAATTTTTTATTAAATAAAAAAATGCCAAAATTTATTAACAGAAAAATTTGAGAAAGAAATCATACTTTTTTTCTTTTATATTAGGAACATAATAATTGTTTTTAACCCCCCATTCTAAGGGATCAACGTTTTAATGTGACTACTTTGAGAGGCTGTCTATCCTAGAATTTAAGTTCTACACATTAATGACATAAAATATATTTATACAATCAAATCACGTAATTGCAAGTAATTCTATATGAAAAGCATTGGTTAATAATTTAGAATTAATTGTTAAGTAACATACTATAATAATTTAAATTGCACTATTATGTAAAGATTCTTTACATTTTAAGTACATATAAATTAAATCCATAAATCCTAGTACAATATTTTTTATACTTTTTTGCAAGGCTGATTGTGTGAAAATTGGCTAAAATTGTCAGCTCCTTTTTCTTTTTGTTCAGGGAACTGATTCCACAAACCAAAAGGGTTAAAAGTTGAAATAACTTTACATATACGGTATTTCTGAATGTCTGGCAGTGCCTGAACTAAGACAATTTGTAGTATATTCTTTGCCCATGAAAGTTGCTTTTTTTTTTTGCCTTTTCTGAAAAGTCCCAATCTATATACCAAATTAAACAAACAATTATAAAATAAGGAAAGAAGAAAAAGATTCATTTTTAGTTTATATATATATTCAAGATTGTTAAAGATCAAGAATTTTGTGCCCATTGCATTGCCAAATAAAACTAGTCCCATACTGATAAGGATAAAAGTGAATGAGGGCTACACTCACCTTCAACATTGTTCTTTATTAAGCATAGCAGCAAACCCCATAGACTCCAACCAGACATACAGTCAAACAAGGACTCATCACATGTGCTCCACAAAAAAGTATATATGGAAGGAGGCTATTTTAGTCTTTTCCTGTAAGTTTTGTAGCAGAAAAATTAGGACCAATAAAATCCATTACCTGAAGACTAGAATAAAATAGATATTGTGGATTGGTCACCTAGCTGATGATGAGATTATCGATCAAAATTTTTATTCTTTCTCAATATTATAAATAATATGTAGCTATCGATCAAGATCTTCTAGCGCTCTTAATTAATGTAATATCATATGGGAAACTTCGTTGAAGAAAATCTACTTTCATCAGCTTCCAAGTAAATAAAGAAGTTAAGGCTATGTTTTTTAACTTGTTATTTTTTAGTTATTAATACCATTTTTGTGCAAGTTACCTCTCGATATCACTTAAGTGATCTGGTAGTGTATAATTCTTTTATATTGTGTGTATGGGAGTTAAACTCTTAAAATAGATGGCAATGTAAAAGAGCAAAATCAGATATTACTGAACTGTATAGTTTAGAATTTCATAAAGAAGCCATAAAGGTATATACATATATCAAAAGTGAACATTAACATAAATAAAATGAAACAACTCAAAATTCTCTTCCTCTCCTCATGCTCAAAATATCTCTGGTGTTTTCACCTTCCACCACCTGTGTTTTCTTTTTGTTTTTCTTTTTTTCTAAAAAAACTCAAAAGAAATACAAACCCTCAAGGCTAAAACAAACTCATCTATGATAAACTCAAAAGCAAGAGACTATAAGAGTTCCTCTATTTTTTGTGTTTTTTTGTTTTGTTTTGCATCTCATTTACTTCTATTTCAGCCTAATTTATCTTGGCTTCTTAAGCTGTTAAGAAGTATAATATTTAACAGCTTCAAATTTTTTTTCATGTTAATACACCATGATACCTCGACTTAAATATCTTCCCTTCAATCTTCAACCACCAAAATGACCCAACCACTCAAAAACTCATCCTCCCCCACCATTTATATGTATTCATTTTCTCCATAATAATATTTCTTTCTTTATTTTGAAGTCTTGTTGTGGGGTGCATTGCATTTGTCAAGGATCACACCAGAACTCTCATTCAACCATATCATAATACAATATTCATCCATCTTTAAGTATCCACTTCATAAGGTGTATTTAGCTTTCTCCTTTTAACTGGAGTATTATGCGATGAATTCGCGCATGATCCAACTCCTCCTGAGTCATCAGTTCTGTAATCCAACACACCAATTGGACTTTGAGGCACAGATGAAATTGAAGAAGCAATTGGACCTTTAACAAAATCACTTGACAAAGATAAATCTTGAATCAATTCAACACACTTCATCACTTTATCCTGCAAAATCAGAATTGTTACAAGTTAATCAACATGAAAATGAGAAGGTTGAAAAGTGAAAAAATGATCAAGTTTGTACTAAATTTTTTGGCTATGCTTTTTGGACCACCATATTTACATTTTGTACATGCTGAACTAAAGTAGATAGTGCTTTCTCACTGCCTACTGTCTCAGTTTTAACTGCAAATGAGATTGCTACTGCTGCTGCAATCTCAGAAGGCTTGAATTCCAAGAAGTGAATTCCTGCATTGAATTTCCACCCACCAAAAGAATTAGGGATAGATACATTTTCAGGCTTTAAAAAATAATAGCCGGCAAAGGTATATCTTTTTGTATATTAAGTATAATATACACAAATATACATGATCAGTGTATATGTTTTGTATATTTTGGCAAGCGACACGTAATTAGTTTTGGCCGACGGATCAGAAAATGAAAAAAGCCAAAAAAATTACTCCATCTTCCATGTTCTACTTTCTTTTTAGTCAAACAAGCACAAATTAAGATTTAATTATCTAAATGATAAATGAACCTTTACCTTTAAGTGTGCTTAGTATGAGTTGTACTGATTTATTGATTGAAGATCTTGAAGCATTTTGATCACTATTTATCTTCTTGAGGAAATAATCTATGAATGAGAATGGAGTGATAGCCTGCATTCTCCATTTCAATGTGCTCAACACAAGGAGCTCCATTCTTTGTATGGTTTTAGCTTCAAATATAAACTTTCCATCGCCTCCCTGTCAACGATCATCATCGTAAAAACACAATAGTTATTTAGCAAATACCCAAATTGATAAATCAAGAAATGTACTTAAAGTGAAAATTCACCTGTAAATCTAGAGACATAGGAACATCAGTCTCCTCCATTTTGGCAGCTAGAGACAAACAAGCTACACCAAGTAATTGCATCATCCATTTTTTGCCCTTCTGTGGAAACAAGAAAATATAATTATAAGCAATGTAACTGAATGGAAATAAAAGATCAAACAATTACCAAATTCAGTAATATAAAAACTTACAGGTAAGTCATAGGCAGAAAGGAATCTATCAAGATAGTTGACAGCCAAATATGCACACATTGGACCAAAATTGAAATGTGAATGAACCTGCAAGAACCAATCCACCATTAGATTTACTTGATATCTACTCAAACAAAAATAAATACAATTAGTAACTGATAATCAAGAAGCAGAACAAGACAAGTAAAAAGGTAAAAAGATCCTGTTACAGACAGCTAAGAATTGGTGAAACAGGAAAAAAGATCCAAAAAAATCCCCCAAACTCATTTAACGTATGAGCATTAGCTGACCATTAAACAAAACACCAAAAGGACCCCCACCAACCCCATTCATGTTTTTCTGTGGATGTATTGGAAAAAGGTATACCATGATAAATTAACAGCCAAGAATCATTCATCATCCCCCCCCCCCACTCCCCTCACTCCTCCACCCCCAACCAAACTAAACAAAAACCCTCTAAGATAATAATGACATGATATAATTTACAGCATTGTAACTCCCTTCTTACATACTCCAGTTCATTATCAGTCACTGTTTAGGAATCTAATAAATCTAATTGATTAAGAACCATTAGTCAACAATTTCCATTAATCACTATGTTGCTCGACTCTCCAAGTCTGTTGTCGCACACGTGTCAGATCTTCCAAAAATACATTACTTTTGAAGGATCTGACACACACATACCTACATTTTCAAAGAGTTCGAGCAATATAATTAATTTAAGTGATTAGAACCATTAGTCAACAATTTTCATTAATCACTATATTGCTCGGACTGTCACTGTTGTCGCCCGCACCTATGTTGGACCCTTTAAAGTACAAAACTTTTGAAAGATCTAACACGCACCCTACTATATTTTTAAGAGTCTGATCATCATAATTATTCTATGTGATTAAGAACCATTAGTCAATAATTTCCATTAAGCTCACTATGTTGTTCCGACTTTTCAAAACTGCCGCTGCATCCGTATCGGATCCTCCAAAAATGCATTTATTTTGAAGGATCCGACTGGCATCCAACTACATTTTTAAAGAATTCGAGCGTCATATTTAATAATAAACACCATCTAAAAAGAGTCATGAACCAACCTTAGCAATCCACTTAAGAATCTCATCTCTAGCACCAATATCCAAATCCCCATTTCTCAATCTATCAAGATAATCACCAACAGGCATATGTTCACATTCCCTTTTAATCATCAAATCTAAACACTCATCACTCTGCAATGGCACACCAATAGTCAAAGATTCTTCCTCCCCATAAATCCTCCTCCTGTTTTGTTGACCATTTCGATGATTCCTAGGATACCATATTTCTTCCTCAACAAATCCAAATCCAAATCCAAATAGGACATCATCGTCCTCATTGCAAAAAATACTATTGTTGTCTTCTGCACACAAAAGAGTAGAAACTCCAAATTCCATATTGGGTGCCATTGAAATAACAAATCTTTTATCTCAACTATCAATCTTCACTCAAACAAAACAAGTTACAAAACGAGTTTCTTTCTTTAACTATATCAAAATAAATGGATTTAACAAAACATTTTCATAAACTAATAATAGAAAGGATGGATTTGAAGGGGAAGTTGTTGATAAACAAAGAAAAAGATGATCTTTAATCTCTCTGTTTTAGTCACTGATTGTTCAGTAGATGTGGATGGAGAAGAGTGATAGGAAGAAGAGTAGATATAGCGGCTATGAAGGAGAAAAGGGTGTTGTTTATATTGGATTTTTAGGGTACAGAGAGAGAGAGAGAGAGGAGAAGGGAAAGGGGGCAGCAATGGAAGAAAATGAGAAATGGGAGTGGCGAAAATATAGACAGGAACAAGTGGAAAAAAATGTAAGATTATAGTTAGTGAGAGATGTATAGACATTTATTTATGTCATAAGCAAATTTGGAAGACATATACGCGGAGATATGTATACGTATAAATGTAGATGTAGTTTTATTACATTAGCATATTGGAACGTAATACGTGAATATATGCATATGTATCTCAGTATCTGTATTTATACTCTACGTCTGTGTGTATATACGGCAGGTATATAGGGATATAGTCTTTTTTTTTTTAAGAAGAGCTTGGAGTAACTGATAAAGTTGTTGTCCTGTGACATGGAGGTCATGAGTTCAAACCGTAAAAAAATTCTCTTACAATAAAGTTGCGTACAATAAACTCTTGTGATCCGGACCCCGCATATAGCAGAAGCTTAGTGCATCAGGCTACCCTTTAATAGTTTTTTCTTTTGAAGCATCATATGCGTGATAAAATGATACGACAAAAAGAGAGATTACTCCAACAAGTTAATAATAAAAGGATTGCATCATATGAGATCAATTTAAGAAAGAATTTAAGTAATATAAATTGATAGACTAAAATAATATTTATATTATCATGTCATATTTGTCGAGTTAGTTTGTAGAGTGATATTTAGATGTCTTAAGTTGACCAGAAGCATTCATTCTTAACGGAAATGATTTTTTTGAAAAGACATATCTCGAGTTCTATAAATATAGTGATTCTCTTGAAATAGTGTATGTTAATTTATAGTAGTATACTAGGGTTTTGTTGAATTCTGAAGGAAGTTTATTGTAACCCCTAAATATTTTTTTGGTGAAATCTCTTTAAGAATAGTAATATCACGTCAAAGTTTTTCTTTTCCAATTCGATTTTACATATCTTATTTTAAAATTTCAAATCTTTTAAGAGACTTACCTGTAAATCATCATTTGAATGACTTATTATTTGCATCAACGATACATAAAATTTAAACTTGAAAATAAAATGTGCAGTTACTTACTACTCTATTATTTTATAATCTTAAAATTCTAATGTTTATATCGAATAAATCTCATGTGGTAATGAGATGCATAATTTGACTTTTTCCTTCTATGATAGCTCACAGTTCACACTGTGAATTTATAATACAATTAAAAGTTTACTAATAAACTAATTATTTATATGTTGAAAAATAGCAAAGATACATATATCCTTCTCATTTGGTAAGGAAATTATTGTATTAATCTTTGATTTATTTAATTAAGCTGACAATGAGTGATCATATGAGGGAATATATTTGATAGCACTAGACAAGAGCAAATATTTGGTTCTAAATAGAATTGCCTGTCTCCTCCTTTTCTTCAATCAACTACCCCAATGTATTTAATTTTACTATTAAACCTCTTTATGTTTTCCTCGTTAATAATGCGAAAATAACTCTTTCAGTTCTTATTTTCCCTTTTCATGCCAAAACAAACGAATTGTCATATCATTAGCAATTTTTAAGTGAGAAAAGAATCCTAAGAATGTATGATTCATAATAGCAAGAGATAAAATAAGGTAAGATAATTTAATATATTTATTTAAGTTTTAATGATCAAAATTAACAAAATATATATATATATATATATATATATATATATATATATATATATATATATATATATATGCCAATCAATGGTACTAAATATCCACTAGAATGAGATAAAAAAGAAGTCTCGTACAAAAATATCAATTATGTAAGACACGATAATAAAGTTTTTTTATGAAAGTACGTTCACATTAACTCGGATAATGGCACTGGTATTAGTATCATTATTTTATGAATCTAATCTATATATCCCTGCAGTATAATTTTTTTTTTACATCTTCACGTGATTTTTACTTATTGTAATAAATAATTTATCTTATTTTAAGAATTACAAATTTTAGATTTTAAAGAACTTACCTAGGGCACGTAGATATTTTACAAATAAAAAAAAACAAAATGGCATAACTTATTAGGGAGTTGGTAAATTTGTAACATGTAAGGGGCAAATTCGTAGATGAAAAAAGGTAAAAGGACCGATTGGCTGTAAAATTTGTCTTCTTCCTGGGGTAATGACATGTGGACATTGATTCATTACTTGAAGTCCAGTGGGGTGGCAGTGGTTATGTGCCGTTTCAAGCGGAAACTGCAATTATGAATTTGCAGTACTAACTTTGAGAGTCTTTTTGGATTTTATATCTACTTTTTGGTTACAAAACAAATTTATTTCCCGAATATACGGTCTGTTTTATTATCAATAGAGGTCTAATTATTTATCAGAAATATCATTTCTTTCCCCTAAATTTTCATTCAACAAACTAAAGTAGTCCCCCCCCCCCCCTTCACATGTTACAATTCACTAACTCTATAATGAACTATGTCATTTTCGTCCTACTTTTTTAAAAAGAAATATATTTTTTCTTCTCCTAAATTTTCATACAACAAACAAAAATAGCTTCTTCAAATAGTAGTGCATGAAAATTAACCTGTCGCGCTATCTAATTTACAAAATTGTGTTGATAAGTAATCATGTCTGCTAAAATAGCTTCTTCAAATATTAGTGCATGAAAATTAACATGTCGCGCTATCTAATTTACAAAATTGTGTTGATAGGTAATCATGTCTGCTAAAATACGATTAGATAGTGTCACGCGTATTGTAACAAAATTAGAATATGAAATTTCCATTTGTTTTTTCTTTTGTTTCAACCACTTTTCTAGACCCCACATTGTGGGATTTTAATGGGTATGTTATTGTTGTAGTCATTTATTATGATACATGAATAAACTATCGGAGCAAGAAATGTTGGTTTTTGTAAATTTTAAAATTTTAATTTTAGTTTTAGTAAGTGATTATTGATTTTTAGTAATGTTATGTGATTTATTGATTTCTAGTAATGTTATGTGATTTTACATATATGTGTGTGTTACGTTTACTATGATATTTAGGACACATAGCATCATTCTATTCATTATATTATTACTCCTATGTAATTAAAAAAACAAAAATCATGCAAGCATAATGAAGAATACTAGGAAGAAAATAAGAAGAAGAAAAACTATACTTTGGATAGATGGAAAAAAAACATATAGCTTTAAATTATGCAAGAAAAATGATTTGGGGTTGCCTTTAAAGTAATATGTTTCTGTATTATATTAATCAATAATGTACAATATATATAATAGTATAATAATATTTAAACTATGTAACTAATCAATTTAATTACAATAGAAAATATAATTGTACATAAAATAGGAGACCTAATTACAATAGACATATCTACCTAAAATAAGAGATATGCAATTAATGAAATAATATTCGGGAAATATTCAATTACACCCCCGCAGTCGAAGCGGGAGGTTCACGAACACTGAGACTGACTCGAAAATCATCAAATAGTATGCGCGGAAGTCCTTTGGTGAAGATGTCGGCAATCTGATAACTGGAAGGAAAATGAAGGACACAAACTTGACCACGAGCCACTTTTTCGCGAACGAAATGAATGTCCATCTCAATGTGTTTAGTGCGCTGATGTTGGACGGGATTGCCGGAAAGATATATCGCACTAATATTATCGCAGTAGACCAGTGTTGCCTTTTGAATCGGGCAATGAAGCTCAAGTAGAAGGGTACGGATCCAACAAGAATCATAGACGACGTTGGCGTCACCTCTATACTATGATTCAGCACTGGAACATGATAGTGTAGGTTGCCTTTTGGAAGACCAAGACAATAGGTTATCTCCGAGAAAAATGCAGTAACCAGACGTGGAGCGTCGGGTGTCATGACATCCACCCCAGTCAGCATCAGAATAAGTAGTGAGACCAGTGAGCGAGGACATGTATAGATGTAATCCGAAGTGAATTGTACCTTGGATGTATCGTAAAATACGTTTGAGGGCATGCATGGTGCTTCCATCGAATTGTGCATGTGTAGGCAGATTTGTTGCACAACATATGATATGTCACGTCTCGTAAATGTGAGGTACTGCAAGGGCCCAACCATGCTATGATAGTGAGTCGAGTCTGAATATGGGGGGCCGGAATCAGCGTTGAGTTTGGAATTGGTGTCTACTGGCGTGTATGATGGTTTGGAAGATGTCATGCCTGCACGATCAAGAATCTCTTCGGCGTACTTCTTCAGACACAGAAATAGGCTGCCATAATATCGAGTGACAAAGATTCCCAAGAAATAACTCAGGGGGGGCATATCTTTCATAGCAAACTCGGAGAAAAATAAAGACATAATGGACCGACGGAGAACATCAAATGATGTGGTGAGCATGATGTTATCAACATATAATAATAGCTAAGCTATGTCTGTACCCTTGTTGTAGATGAACATGGAATGATCAGATCTATTGTGTGAAAAATCGATACAGGAGACATAATCGGTGAATTGTTGGTACCATGGTCGAGGAGCTTATTTCAGTCCATAAAGCAATTTTCGCAATAGAGACACACAATCTGGATGAATAGGATCCCCGAAACCCATAGACTGATGCATATATACCGTTTCATGAAGATCCTCATGTAAGATGGCATTATTGACATCAAGCTGATGAATGGGTCAAGACTTGGATAGAGCAATATTGAGGACGGTCCGGATGGTTGCGGGCTTTACGACCGGGCTGAACGTTTCATCACAGTCCACTCCCACATGTTGAGACATGTCATCACCTACAAGACGAACCTTGTACCTCTCAAAAGAACCATCATGCTTCTTTTTATGTCTAAAAATCCACATCTAATGAATAATATTAGCATCATGTGGACGGGGTACTAGGTCCCACGTCTTATTATCAATAAGAGCATTATATCCGTCAATCATTGTGGCTTTCTAATTAGGGTTGGACAAGGCATCCTTCCGATTTTGAGGGACATGGGAAGGGACAACTGAAACATATAGGTTAAACAACCATTTAGGTTTATGAATTATGTGCATGGCACGGGTTTCCATAGTTCGATAGCGTGTCTCGAGATGCGAGATGGGATGGGGGTGTGTCGTGGGACTGTCGGGAAAAGGAGAAAAACCAGGGGTGGCGGGACTGGCTGGCTAATGCTCGATTTGCCGAGAGGTTGCTGCGGAATCACCCTGAGACGGGCTGTTCTGGGCCACCGTCGGCAGAACCGTGTGGGCAATGTATCCCGCAATGTCCGAGATGGGGCGGGTGTCAGGGTCTGGGACGGCGGACTATGTAAATGATGAATTAGAAGAGGGTTCAGGCAATAATCTAGGAAGTCATATGAATGCCGAGATGGCGAGTTTAGGGAGGCAAAGGGAAATTGAGACTCGTCAAATAGGACATGGCGTGAAATAATAATTTTACGGCTTGACAAGTCATAGCACGAGTAACCACGATGATTAGCGGGGTAACCCAGAAACACACACAGAAAAAATTGAGGTTTGAGTTTGTGAGTTGTCGGATGGAGAGGATAATAGAGACACCCAAATATAGGCAAGTGTTCGTATGCGGGATTCATACGAAATAGAATTTGAGTGGGAAACCGTTGAGCTAGAGACTTGTTTGAGATTATGTTTAGGAGATATGTGGCCATGGAGAGTGCGTAATGCTAGAATTTATGGGAATTGAGGTGTGAGAAAGTAGGGCACGAATTAGGTTGTTTATGGTTCAAATTTTCCGTTCGGCCTTACCATTTTGGGAGGAGGTGTGAGGGCATGAAAAATGAAAGGTAAGACCGTTATTGGAGAAAAACTATTTGAATTGATTATTATTGAATTCTCTGTCATTGTCACATTGAAAATATTTAATGCTCTTCAAATTGTGTTTTACGAGAGCACTAAATGAGAAAAAATTAGGGTAGACCTGAGATATATTGTCAATTGGAAAAGTCCATAGAAAGTTGAAATAATCATCCAAAAATAACACATAATATCGATGGTCAATCGTACTTAAAATATGGGACATCTACCAATCACTATGTATGATATCAAACGGTAGTAAAATACAATTTGTAGATGCAGAAAATGATAATTTAATATGTTTCCCAAAAATGCAAGATTCACATATAAGAGTTCTAGAAATACGATTGCAATTAATAAAATTATTTTTTCTAAGGGAGCGTAAAACATAATCTCTCGAATGTCTTAGTCTAGAGTGTCATAAGGAAGACGAAAGAGCAGCAAAGATTGATGGAGTTAAGGTTGGATTGTTGACGGTATTTGAAATAGGGTAGAGATATGTGGTGCTGTCACATCTCATTATTCGTCTCCCTGTCGTAAAATCCTTCATAAAAAAAAGGATCGAAGTCAAGGGAAATATTATTATCAGTTGTGAAAATATCGCACATAGATTAGATTCTTACTGAGTTCAGGGGCATGAAGGATATTTTTTAAGATTAGCGGTGGATGTGGTGAGGATAAAGATGAATGACCAAAATCGTGAATGAAAATGCCTTGTCCACTATCAACAATAATATTATGATTTAAATTACTCAAATTGGAATAAGATGAGAAAGTACATTGTGATGTCGTCATGAGAGATGTGGCACCTGTGTCCATATACCAATTTTCATCTGGAGCGTTGAGTGACATTGTTTTCATAGTTGTCTCAATGTCAGTCAATGCATAAGTTGAGGGCGGAGGGCCTTGTGTTGTGTAGGCCTGTTGGGGATGTGGATCGAGTATGCCAGGGTGGGTCTGTCGGTTTTGATATGGAGTCCAAGAGGATGTCAGATACGGGATAGGAGAAGAGGCCCATTACGGTGGGCCCCACACGGTCCACAGTGTGTAGGTAGCCCACTACTGAGGTTGCTGCCACTGCCGCGGTCGTTGTTGGCTATTTCCTGCCGGTGGTTGTTGCAGATGGATGCGGTTTGCTGTGGGTCCTCGGGCCGGCAGTTCTGGTTACCTGAGTTAGAGGGCCCGACAATGGTGGTGAAGACGGCGTCGACAATGCTGGCATGAGTGGTGTTGCGCTTGATTTTCTAGATTTTCTCAAGAATATGTTTCGAACGGGCCTCATAAAATGGAGGTAACGATGTGCATTGCTGAAGGATGATGGCAACGTCCTCATAGGATTCGTTCAATCATGCAATAAGTTACATGACCAATTGCTGATTAGTGACTGGTGCACCGACGTTGTAGAGTTGGTCGGCAAGCATCTTGAGTTCTTGACAGTATGCAGAGACGTTTGGGAAATCGTCCTGATCAACATCATTGAACTGATTTTCAAGGTATAACGCTCGTTGAGTTTTGTTGTCGCTAAAAATACTTTCCAAACGTTCCCACGTTTGGCGGGCAGTGGCATCAGTCTCAATGATGGTGTGCAACATATCATTAGAGATCGTGTGGTATATCCACTGGAGGACGACTGCGTCCAAACGAGATAAGAATGCATCATCAAAAGTTGAAACCGAGGGTAGGTCTGTGGACTTCGGTGTAGGAGGAATGATGTGATCGATAACTTCGTAAACATGATAATAGATCTTAAAAAGCTCCACACACAAGGAGTATTGACCATTTTCCATCTCAATGGTGATAGGGATAGAGTTTTTGATGTTTGGTTACTAGAAGTGCATGATGGAGTTTGGTTTTGTCAGCCATGGAAGATGAAATTTAGGAGGAGAAGGAAGAGAGAATGACTGAAAAGAAACACTAGGGTTCTGTGGGGGTGGCGGCCGAGAGCTATGGTCGGCGGCGGTGAAGGTATTTTTAGGCTACTGATACCATAAATGAATATGTTCCTTGATTGTATTCATCAATAATGTACAATATATATAGTAGTATAAGAATATTTAAATTTGGTAATTAATTAACCTAATTACAATAGAAAATATTTTTTTTAATCTAAAATAGGAGACCTAATTATAATAGAAGTATAATTTTATCTAAAATAACAGATATACAATTAATGAAAGAATATTGAGGAAATATTGTATTAGCCTTAAAAAATCCATTTGTTTATGTAGGTGCTTCATCATTATTTGACCCCTCTGATTATATTAGTAAAAGTCTTATTTTTTCCTCTAAAAAGATTTTGCACAAAGTGTCTGTCAATTCGAACGAATTTGATGTGGTCCAACTAACTCACTCACAATATTTACTGGCTCACAAGGTGTGAAAATGGCTTGTACTATTTATAAAAAGAAACAAGAAAAGGATACTATTGTACTTATCTTTAATTTATCACTTTTCTGTATTTGTTAATTTTTCTTTTTTGAAAAATAGTCAAGATTGTCACACACTTATTTTTTGCTTGATAATAAGCTTGAACTTCTTTACTACTGTTAGTATAGTATTATTTTTCGTTATTTTCTGTTCAGAACCCTCCATAATTTTCACTAACAATCAAGAAGTGCAAGTCCTTAAAAAAATTATTATGTACTCCACTTCTATTTTGTTTGATCATTACTTTAAAAATTATGTTGTTTTGCTTGTAGGATAATTTTAGTTTATGCTAGTTGGCCATGTGTAATAATGGCACACCACACATGACTATATCAAGAAAATAAAAAAGAACTTATTTGCAAGAATAAAAAATTGGAATGGATCATTACTTGAATACGAGCCAACAATATGTGCTTAATAGGGAATCCAATCGACAATTCAGGTACATCAACCTACTATAAAAGGGAATCCAATCAACATCAAATATAAATATTGATTTGCAAGCGAACATAATATTGCCTACTGTAATTTTCTGGTAAATCACTCTATCAACTTTATTTGATATAAAATAGATCATACTTCATCTAATTCATTTTTAAAGAGATTTTTACCCACTAAATCAATTAGTAAGAATTATATACAAGAATAATATATGTTTTTAAAAGTAACAAATATAGCACATTTTATAACAAATATAGCACTGTGAAAAGAAAAAAAAATACAATAATAAACTTCATTTAAAGTTAACCCTCTCTGATAATTAATGAGATCTATCTGCATTTACTCTATTCTCTCTCTCTTCCATAATGTTCTCCCTCTCCCCCATAATTTTCTGATAATTTTTCTTCAAACCTATTCTTATGTTGACAATTTTTTTTAAAATGGATCATTAACATATTTCAAGTATATCATAATGTAACTATTTTATATAATGTTAATATTCCACAAATATATTATACATATTGTTCATACATTTATTATACCAAATATACGGACTGTATGTATAATATTTTATATAATGTTAATATTTCATTAATATTATATATATTGTTCATACATTTATTATACCAAAATATACGAATTTGTATATATATATTTTATATAATGCTAATATTATATACATTGTCCATAAATTTATTATACCAAATAAACAAGTTTTATTTAATAGAATAAACTTAATTACAATTATTATATTTCACATATACTATTGTTAAAATTTTAAATAGTAAGAAAATTATAAACAAAAAAATATTCTAATTGAATCTGTAAGACTGTAACACGTAGATATAATGTGCATTATCCAAATTGAAAGAAAAGAATATAGATATGGCCCAAATTAATCCACCTTTTCCTTAGAAATAAAAGAAATTAAATTAGCCCTTAAGTTAGCATGAAATCAATTCTTACTTTTTAGGCATGGAATATGGAATTTGTTTGGGTGTTGGCCGTGCGAAGTTTTAGGGGATTTTTAGGATGGTTATGCCATTTAGGTAATCTTGGTAATTATGCTAAAAATTAGTAATGTTTTTTTTGAAGATTTTATACTTACGAAACTTACCCTTCTTTTATTGATTGTGGGGCATATTAATTACTTAGAAGTGAAAATATTAGCCCATAAAAGTATGATACGCTGAGTCTGCATAAGTTTGAGCGGGTAAATCCATTTTGACCCGCCCAATTCACTCATTTAAAAGTTTCGCTGATATTTAATCTAATTTAACTCATGAGAAACTTTATTAAGATATTTTTAAAAATACATTTTTGTTTGATCTTTTATATAGAATAAATAGATTTTTTTTATTAAGTACTTAAATAAATCATAAAAAATAATTTTTTGTGTAAATTAGACGTATTGAATTATGACCCGTTTCTTAACTCATTTCAGCCTAAGTAAAATTTTGGGCCAACACGTTCATTTTATTGATTTAACCTATTTTGATCAGCTTAAATTTAGCTCAACCAATCCATTTGACACCCCTAATTGTACTCAATGATACTCTTTAACACATCAACTAAATAAAATCCTCCTCATAAATTTAGCTCATTGATTCTTCAAGGAATATTTCATTTATTTTTTGTTTAATCTCAATTTCAATTTTAAGAGTATATAAATATATTCATTTTCTCTACATTGACACAATTAATATTACTATCGGAGTGAAACAAGGAATTTAAAGAAGAAAAAAGACTAGACTATATTAGTAACAAACAAACCTTATATTCAAATGTTGTTAGAGCCTATTTCATTAACTAGTGAATTTTAGCATCCACAAATACTACGTATACTAAAATTTTCAATGAAAAACAAATTATT
Source organism: Anisodus acutangulus (assembly GCA_029783415.1). Classification (NCBI taxonomy): domain Eukaryota; kingdom Viridiplantae; phylum Streptophyta; class Magnoliopsida; order Solanales; family Solanaceae; genus Anisodus; species Anisodus acutangulus. Next base: position 9,479,784 of record CM056503.1, on the reverse strand, counting down.
AATGAAATAATCATAGAAGGTGAATTTATCAAAAAACAAAAAAAAACATCTAGGATTCCATGAGATAAAGGCTAGTAGGGTAAATCGTGTATCTTTGTAAAATGCATCGATCCATTTCAAAAGATGTAGAAAAATGTAATATTTTATTAAATGTGTGGACTAAATAAAGAAAATCTCTTTATACTGACCAAAGTTATCACTAAATGAAATGACCTTTTACTTTTTGTTGCTTTTAGGAGCGTTAGCTATGGCCTAACTATCATTCATAGAGTACAATTTTAATTTTCCTCTATTATTCAGCAAAGGTGATTAGGACAGTTCAAAATGCTGATTAATTAGTTAGCCCAATTATAACTCAGATTTTGCTTGTTGACGATCTTGAATCTTGACTAATGTAGCCATCTTTTCATTGGTACGTACTCTCTATGCACTATGGTAAAAGTGAGAGTGGTAAAAGTGCAATAGTTACAAAGAATAGGAGACTAGTAGTGTAAATATAAAATAAATCTATATATCATATAAAGTTTAGGAAATAGAAGAGCGATGTCAAAGGTCTTATTTATCTTTTTTTCATTTTTCAAAATATTTTTTTGCTACTTATCTATTTTTTTATTTTAAAGAATAAATATATCAATTACTCATTCATTCATTTGTATTCTTTAATGTACAAATTTAGTGGTCTTTATTTCTATTACTCCCATAATTTTTTATTACCGTAATATTTAAATAATTAGTCTTTATTTTTATTACTTCCACAACTTTTTATTACCATAACCGCTAATTAATTAATAGTCATATTTATTACATTATTTGATAGTCCATATTGTAGTCCTATAAATAGAGGCATTGTAATACTTTGTTGCAAAAAGAAATGGTCATATTAGTCAAGAATGTCAACTTTTTAGTGTGTGTTTGGTTCTGCATGCGGTGGACATAATTGATTTTGACATAATTGAGTTTGACAATAATTGATTTATGTTTGGATGCAATAATGTAAAAGTGATTGTTATCAATTCATGATGTTTGGATAGTTTTGATCAAAATTATTTTTGAATGTAGAATTACCAAAATGGACATAGTCAACTACATATAAATGAAAATTACTAAAATAATAGTAAAATATGAAGTATGTAAATAAAAATTACAAACAGATAATAGAATTTAAAGTGCAATATAGTACTTAAATATTAGTAGAATATTATTACAATACTACTTTAAAGTGCGATATAGTACTTAAATATTATTACAATACTAATTTTGCACCAATCAAAAAGCAAAAATTAAAGAGGCATTGAATGAAGAATTAAAGAGGGGACCTGTAGCAACTTTAAAGAGGGCAATGAATGTGGGTAGAGTTGTTAATGAAAATTAAAGATGGTAACGAAGGAAAAGGTAAAAATTCAAATTGAAATAAATGTAGAATTGATTTTACTCACCTTAGAATCTAGAAATTGCAGCTTCTTCCCGAATCAATTTTGAAGAGGAGAATTGATTTTGGAGAGGAAATTCAAACACCCAAATTTTGCTCATTTTCATGAAAGTAGCAACCCAAAAGCACTTCTGGGTTGCCAGAATAGAAACCAAACATGCACTTAGACCATCCGATATCATAAATTTATATTTTTTGTTTCGTGAGATTCTACTCAAGGTTATCCTTTCATTCCATATTTGAAGTACGTAGTAATGTTGTTATATTTTTTATTTTCATGCTTTATTTTGGCTTGAAGAAAAATGAGGAGATTCTTGAATGGTGATCGACTTGTAGGAATGGATAATATCAACAAGAGTTCGGAAAATTATGCATTGATTCCGTATTTTTCTTCTTCTATTTTTTATGATTAAGGTCATAAGAATAATGTGTATTGTATTATTTTCTTGTTTATTATGTTTAGTATGTTCTCTTTATAATTCCTCTTTAGTTTGATTTTTATATGAATTTCCGATTGTTGCAAATGTATTGTTTCTTTTGGTTCTGAATAGTAATTTATGATTTTGTAGGAAGTCTACTACTAATAAGTAAAAACCAAACATTTTCCTCAACGAAATCAATTACACATCTATATTTATATAGAAACCACAAAGTGAATATGTTTTTCCCATTTTACATTCTTTTTTATGTAAGGAGTCTCGAAATATGTATATATTAAAGCTAGGGATAAACAAAGTGATTTGACACATCTCTATGACCAACCGTTGCATTTTAAGAAACTAAGTATATAATTGATTGAGAAGTACATATAAACTTTACAAATTACTTGAAATATTTATATTTCTAATTTAATCAAATTTTTATATATACACACACACACACACACACATACTATGACCATGCGAAGCGCGGATAAATTCACTAGTTGTAAATAAAGATGATAGAATAAAAATGATCGTTTGTAAAAATACATTTATGACGTGTGAAAATAAAATACCTCCTTGAATCGTATATACAATCAAACCTCTCTATAATTGTCATTCGTTATAACAACATTTCACTACAGCGGTCTGATTCTCTCCGGAACCGTTTTTTCATGTTATATTTTACTTTTCCATAACATCATTCTACCTATAATAACAATGACATTCATTATAGCGGTACACTCTTTGTAGTATTGCCTCTCTATAACAGTCATACTCAAATATTGTGTAATAATATTTTGTAAGAAGTATATTATGTATAAAAATAAAATATTACAATATTTATGGTAATCATCATTAATAGAACACATACTAAATTTCAAGTACGAATATCTTTAATTTGATTTAGTTTTAAATTTTCTTAAAATCACCTATTTTCAAAACATATGTTCCTTAGATTTTAATTCTTTATCGGTATGGTACAACTAGTTATGAATTTACTAATTTATTAGTCCTTTCAATTTTTATTAATGATAAATGAAAATCAATTGAGATTTTAAAATTAACAAGTATGAAAATCAAGTTTGAGCCTTGCTTTTTTACTTTTTATGCATTTTTTTATTTTTGTAATTTACGAATGAAATTATAGTGTATTTAATATATCATATGATTTAATAAATGTATATAGAATAAATCTAATTTTATTTTTTCCCAACTATTCTTCTGTCTAATGTTACATTTTTTGTATTTAAAGTTTCCAAATATTTGAGCTATTCTACTTGCCCCCGTCACCCCGCACCAATTGAACAAGTAGCTTAAATTGAGGTTAGTTAAGTAAAATTCGTAAAAATCTGTAAGGTTTGATAAATTATTAAATGAGGAACAGACCAATTTTATCCCTTTACTTGCGAGTATTGTCTACATTTAAATTCCATTATATTATCCTGACAAATGTACCCTTGTTGTTAGCAAAGTTTTCAGAATTATCCCTAGCCCCAATTGAAATCCCCCATTCTCAAATTCCTTTTATTTATTTGTACCTGAAATTCAACAAATGGCTATAAATTCACTAATTAATTGCTAAACCTGAATTTCATCCAAAACACCCGTCTTATTTTTCCATATACTTCTCTTCTATCAAAAGCCACAATTATTAAAGACATATTTAAATGTAAAAAAATGGCAAAACTTTTTTTTTTGCCCCCCCCCCCCCAGTGAATTAAGATAAAGAGTGCACTTTCTTTGTTGTGCCCAATTTCGCCTCTACTAGCGGATGTTGTTGAGGACTTTATTTGTCTGAAATCGCTTGAATAAATTACTCATCAGTCACTAGTAAAATTACCTCACAAAAATATAATCTGCCCAATTAATTTAAGTTTGGGTTGATTCGTTCGTTTATTAACTCATCCTATTTTGACATAAAAGTTGGGTTGATTTATAGTCCAAACTAATCCTTAATTTTTTTTGTCAATTTTTTTTTGAAAAAGATATATTTTTTATTTGATATATTATATATTGTCATAATAAAAAAGTCTTATTAGGTACTTAAACAAATTATAAAAAACAACAAAATAAAGAAATTAAAACTTAGTAAGAATTGGACAGATGAACTATAACCTGTTTGTTAGTCACTTTCGGCCCAACACATTTCAGTCCAAATAACTTTGGGGCGATCGTTTATTAACTTAACTCATTCTAACTCGTCCAAAATCAGTCTAACCCGCTCATTTGACACTTCCACACAACTGTAGCTGGGTGAAAATCCGATGATCCAAAATGTTGATGGGGAAAATCCTTTTACACCCTTTCAACTGATTATGGAGTAATACTTAGACTTATTAAGTTACTTGTCTATCATTTTAATCATTTAATGTGATGATATAAAATAATTTCACAGTATTACCACGAGAGCTCAATTCATTCTTCAATTGATGCTTTCACAATGTGATGGGATTTAGACCAGAAAAACATTTCAAACTTTATGTGGGAAAGGTCATAGAGTAATAAAGGTGGTCATATGCCTACGTTGAATTCTAAGCTACCTTTTTATTTCTATAACAAACAGATCAGTTTACACCAATGAAATTGTTAACTTATCAGCCAGACACTTCACTATTTAATATAATCATCTCTTAATAAAACGTTCAAACACTTTTATACGACCAAAAATCTTGTCATCTCTTCTCCCCCTTCTATTTTTTCTTGGGGATCACAAATAACAATATTGTTGACCCAAAAAGAAATAAAAAGAAAAAAAATTCCACCCCATCTAAAAAGTCGTAATGATCTAATTCAACGGTAAAAATGAAAAATAAGAGAAAAAATTTAACCTTGGATTCTTGATGCCTTGTTTACCAATTTAGGCATTGGCCTTATCAGACATATGCTTAAAACGGACTTCTATAAAGAGGGTTTTTAGGACACAAATTTCTAACACTTTTTCCTCAAATTCTACTTTGGAATATTTCACCTTTTCATACATGACTCTTTTTATTTGAATTTATGTTATATATGTTTGCTGACAATTTTTTGATATGCGAAAAATAAACGGCAATCACAAATAAAATATAAAGAAACAAAATATTTTATTAATAAATATTGCGGATACAATTTTATTTATTCTCTTGATTCTTCTCTTCTAGTGTTTCTCTGTAATTCGAGGGCCGTTAGTAGCGTATTTCTCGAATCTATGAAGACCTCTTTGTGATGTATTTGATCTCCAAGAACGTCGGTCAGTTTGATAAAGATAATATTTGTTTAATTCATTGATCTCTTTGTGAATATCTCAGAGATGATGTATTGATCTCTTTATGATCATGAGTTTATGGGATATTCGAGATATCTTTTCAAGGTAATATGTGTCCCTTATATAGGTCTGAGCTAGGGTTGAGGGTAGAGTAGCCTCCAAGAAATCCTAACAGACCTTAGAGTTTGAAGATGAAATGAACTCGTCTTGTAGAGTCCCGTAAAAATTCGATGTCTACAAATGCCCACCACTTCAACACTTGTCGGGGTGTAGGCTTGCGAAACTCGAAGATGAGACTTGAAGTATCCATAAAAATGGAGCTTCCATCTTTTACTGCAGATTTGATTTGTGAGAGAAGAGATGAATGACACACTTGGTCCCATTGGGCATGCCAATTTGCTAGCAACAACTTTTTGATATGCGAAAAAAAAATGCTACCACAAATAAAATATGAAGAAACAAAACATTTTATTAATAAATATTGCGGATACAATTCTGTTTATTCCCTTGATTCTTCTCTCCTATTATTTCTCTGTAATTCGAGGGTCGTTAGTAGCGTATTTCTCGAACCTAGGAAGACCTCCTTGTGATGTATTTGATCTCCACGAACGTCGGATAATTTGATAAATACAATATTTGTTTTCTTGATCTCTTTGTGAATATCCCATAGATTCATGGGATTTTCGAGAATTGATCTCTTTATGAATATCCATGAGTTTATAGGATATTCGAGATTTGATGTATCGATCTCTTTATGAATACCCAAGAGTTTATAGGATATTCGAGATGCCTTTTCAAGATAATATGTGTCCATTAGATAGGCGTGAGCTATATGTGTCCCTTATATAGGCGTAAGCTATACGTGTCCCTTATATAGGCGTAAGCTATATATGTCTCTTATATATGTGTGGGCTAGAGTTTAGTTAGAATAGCCTCCAAGAAACTCTAACAGACCTTAGAGTTTGAAGATAAATTGAACTCGTCTTGTAGAGTCCCACAAAATTTCGACGTCTACAATATATATCGTTAGTGGAAGAGATAATGGTTAAAAAACATCTGAACTATCACTGTTTTTCAAGTTTCACACTCAACTATAAGTTGTTCCATTTTTCTGCCTGGACTATCATCGTCTATGTATTGAAACACACCTAGTTGATAGTTCAGGTAGAAAAGGGGAACAACTGATAGTTGGCCTAATCAACTTTAAGTTGTATTTTAATATGGTGATAGTTCATATAAGAAAAAGAAAAATTTGATAGTTGAAATATGAAACTCGCGAAATAGTGATGGTTTAGGTGTGTTATTGATCATTAACTCTTAATGTAAATATTTTTAAATTATTAAGTTGCCGAAAAGATACTTACAAATAAATGTCCATAAAATTTTAAAAATAAAATATATTTTTTGTCACAATAAGTAAGAATAATCTAATAATATACAAATTGCTTACACTGTCCATATTTAGAGCTTAAACTCTTTTAATTTATATATATATATTTTAAAAGTTTCAGTCTCCCAAAATTATTTTTATGCAACATTGTCAATTGTCAGGAAACAATGCAGTTCTCAATGAGTTTTCACATGAGTTTTTTTTCCTTTTAAATATAAGAGAAGAGTGAGGACCCTCATTTTAAAAGACTTGTTTTTTCAGTCTTTATTTTCTTGAAATAAATATGTTGGTCTAAAGATGAGTCTAAATTCTAGTCGTGTTTGAGATTCGAGCTATACAGGGTGTCATGCATCCACCACATGAATTGGGGTCTATTTTTAATCATATCCTAATATCCATTAATTTATTTTAGTTTTTACTGCTGCAAAACACAATGCTAGGTCACATACTATGTCATACATGACCGATTAAGAGTCCCACATCAGAAATAGAATGGAAACATGGATTCCTTATATGGATTTGGACAATCCTCACCCTACAAGCTAGCTTTTAGGTTGAGTTAGACCAAAGATTCATTCTTTACATGATATCAGAGCTAGGTCCATTCTAATTCTTTGTTCATCGATGTTGGACCCTCAAATTATAATGTCCATGCTCCAGTTAATGAGGTATGGACGTGCGGGGGAGTGTTAAGAGTCCCACATCGGAAATGTAATGAGAACATAGACTCCTTATATGAACTTGGACAATCCTCACCCTACAAGCTAGCTTTTGGAGTTGAGTTATGCCCAAGATTCATTATTCACATGACTATCTCCGTCTCTCTTTTCAAAGGGTGCAGTGTGCGCTGAGCCAAAGTTAGAATTTTAAATTTTAGAAAAAAAATTTATTAAACTTTTAATAAATTATTTGTACAAGTAGGGGTATCAAACGTCAGACGGATCAAAATGAATTAAGTTAATAAATGACTCGCTCAAAAATTACTTGAGCAGAAACGGATTGGACTAAAATGGATCAAAAAGTGGGTCATAACCCAACTTTCCAACTCTTACTAACTTTTATTTTAATATTTGTTATCATATTTTTATGTACCTAACTTTATTATGGTTATATATATAATATATTAAACAAAAACGTCTTTTTAAAAATATTTTGACAAGATTTCTAATTAGTCAATTTACATTTCGACCCAATTTTTAGATGGACCCTAGTTGGGTTAAATGAATTGGGCTAAAATGCGTTGGACAGATTATATTTTCATGAATTAATTTTATCACTCCTAATATTAAAAAAAATTAATCCAAATATAAAATATGCGTCAAACTATTAAGTTTTACCGAACTCATAAGCGAAAGGTTAGCTCCGCCAAAATGTGGGGTCGGTGGTGCATCACTGCATGTGTCTTCGTTCGTGTTCAGCTACAAATTAAACCTAATACTTTAATCTTAATTTTTGTATTAAGTGTCTTAAACTAAATTCGATTGTAGGAGTATCATTTATTTTAAAAGACACCAAACTAGTTATGTCGGTCTACAGATATACAAACCAAATCTAATGGAGTATATACACGGCAAATATACAAACCAAATCCAGTGGAGTATACACGCACATAAGAGAGAGCGGGTGCGCACATGTCAAAGTACATGATGATACTTTTATTTTTTGAGGGTTGAATCAGAGCGACAAATAACTGAATTTCAATGAATCACGAAAGAAAAATCATTTTGCCACTTCAAATATCCGCAACGTATATTGATTTAGTTTGATTTTTGACTTACTCATCTTTTTAAAAAAAAAAAAATTACATGCACATTCCTATGTGTTATAGTTTTATGTCGTGTTAGGTGGGAGTGGGAACTATTTGCTTCACAAAATTTAGAAAAATACAGCTGGTAAACTAAGAGTGATTATCAAGCTCATATTCATCACTACTTTTTTTTTTTTTGATAATCCAGGTCTCCAGGCTTGCGCCTGACTACGTCCTGGAGGTAATAGCACCGGTCCTTCAACACTATTACCAGGTAAATCGCGGGACCAGGTAAATCGCGGGATGTGCTCCGGTGACCAGTTTTCTGGGAGCGTACAACTGATCAATGAGACAAGATCAAATTCCCCAACATGCAGAGTTTCTTCGTGCTTGCGGGGAATCGAACCCACGCTGTCCCATGCCAGAGCGCCTTATAGCGCCCAGGCTTTGCCACTGGACTATGCCCCGGAGGACTTTCATCACTACTTTTTTAATTGTGTACAATGATATTTTGAGGATCACTCTATTCACGAATCGGAAACCAAACTCCACAACAAAACTCCTCGATTTAATTTGATTCGTCACACTTTGGATATTGCCACTGAGATCATTGAGGCTCCATGAAGATAATTCTACTTCACAAATATTTTAGTTACAAAGTGAATTTCTGAATGGCCTCTTTACATTTATGAATTTTGTAAATTATTATATCATGTTGAAGCAGCCCCTAGATTTATTCTAGTTGTCCTCAGTGGCCATTGGGTCCTATCTTGCCTATATTAGGTTGTCAAAAAGTCATGTACCAAAAATATAACAAGGTGACTCTATCAAGTCTTTAATAAACAAGATCCATTTCCTCTTTTGAGGGGTGATGAACACTAATATTCGTATTATAACGATTATATAATATCTAACAATTTTGTAGAACTTTTCTACCTAAAGTATATATGTTTTTTTCTTTCTTGTTTTTAATTTGAATGATAGTCTCAATGATAATTGTTTAGATAGTTCGGTAAAACACCATAATGTCATATGTCTATTTAATTTCATTACTTTAAAATTTGAAGTAACAAACCTAACAAGTTGATCTGTAAATTTCATTAAGGGAGGCGAATATAGAAGGGCTTTAGAGTAACCGACTTAACTCACTTAAAAAAAAAGATACAAACTTCATCGCTAATCCATTACTAAATTTCTCATAATTAACCTAATTTTATGATAATTCATGGCTAAATAAGATTAGTAATAAATTTTGCTATTTTTTTAGTATGGACTCCAAGGGATATTGTGATAAGGTAATTTACAGGGGGCAATTTAAACACATTAAATGTATAAGGACCATTAAGGATTTCATTGTAAATCCAGGACAATAGCTCGTGTGACTTAAAAGTTAAAACAATTTTCTTTCAGAAAGTGAGACCTTGATTCGCAATTAAATTCCTACTCATAGGATACCTTTATATGCCAACCAATTTTGAATTTGAAAATCGACAAAAGAGTGAGTGTCACATGACTTTGTTTCCCTCTTCTTCTTTTTTTCCGCGAAACTATCCAAATATATTAAAGACAGAACTAAAAAATGTTCATTACATACTGAGACTGATCTCAAAATTACAGTTCACAAATAATCTTTACGAAATTAAAATAAAGCATATAAAATATGCGTAGACTCTACCTTTTTCAAACCCGTTTGTAGGGCAAAGTTACACTGAGTATATTGTTATCATAAGAATGCGGATTTTAAAAACAGTATCATCTTCATATAAGCTATGAAAAAATCAAATTTTCTTATAATTCACAAGATATTCTGTAATTGTATTTGTCTCCCTATAAATAACGTCCTTAGATATGATTCATGGCCTCAAGTAGGAACCAACAATCATTCAACATGTGCAAATCCATGAGAAAGTGAGACCTTTGTTGCAATTAAATCTCCATTCATTGGATATTGCGCATTGACAACACAACCTTTATCTGCCAACCAGTTTTGAAATCAAAAATTGACACGAGTGCACATGACTTTTCTTTTGATTGCTATGAAACGATCCAAATATATTAAAGAGACAACTTTAGTAGGTTCACTACATGTTGTGACTATTGATTTCAGATCTGAATTGCAATCCCCCAAATAGTCTTTATGTAATTAAAATATAGCATAACAGTCTTCATCTAAGCTATGAAATATTCATGTTTTTCTATAGTTCATAAGATAGTCCGCAGCGTTATTTTCCGATAAATATAATGTGTTTGGGCTTGATTTAAGCTCAAATGGGAACCTGCAATCATTCAGTAAAACAAATTCTTGGTAAATGATAATTTTAGTAGGACATGTGGTTCGCATGTAACACAAAAATGTCGATTTCGTGGAAATTCTAGTAGTTGTGATAAGAGAGGATCACGCCACCACCTTTTATAACCACATGAGCGTGGAGCATTTTGATCATTATCTCCCTTATAAAAATAAATAATGTGAAATATAGAGAACGGCAAAATTGAACAAATTTAAAATATATGAAAAGGGTGTCAAGTGCTACGAAAAGTAAAAATAAGACGAGATAAAATAAATCGAATGTCAATTCTATTTTAGAATGTCGTCAATTATGTCGTCTGACATCAGTAACAACACTTAGTAAAACAGTAACTTTAAAGAGTAAATGCTGCGGAATTTAAAGAACACAAAAGTTTAAATTTTTTATAAGTTATATATATATTATATAACTCATGATTGTCAATGACCAAATTTATTGTATATATATTATATACAAATATACAAATTCCTTTCTTTACAGATTTACAAGATAAAACAGAAATGAATTAAAAGTTGAAGTCGCAGATGACTTCTGCCTGAAAAATCTAACTAAGTAGACATAGACAACCTCTCATTATAATCGCTCAATACAAAACTAATCTAGAATCTAAACATCAATTGTAATGTTGGACAAAATGTTGTCAACACACTCAGGCAACACTTGTGATCCATATTTCTGAAATGAAATCCCGAGAGTTCTCTTGGTATTTTTACATTCTGATTCTGGATGCCGATTCACTGCAGTAGCCTTTCTATTTATAGTAGATATTCTTCCTTGAAAAACTCATCATTTGATTGTGGAAGTTGAGGAAAAGATGGGCAGGTTGTGGTAGATGATTAAGGAGTGAAAATCTCAACAACTTTGACTTGTTCCTTACTCGGCTTCTTCCCCAAGCTTTGACTCTTTCTCCCACGTTTTACACAACTCAAATTCACCACGCCTAAGTCATTTTTACCGCACATTAAAATATTACTGCTTACCGTAAAGTAAGACAAAACTGTTTTTTGAAAATGTTGGTCCGAATGTTATAACATTTGTCCCAACATTTTTATACATTCAAATCAGTACTTCAGAAAACATGTTTAGTCAAATGTCACAACACCAAACTCAACATTTACAATATACTCTGCTTTTATGTTTTTCTAGATCAATTTAGCTTATTCAGATTACTATACTATATATACACGAACAATATTAAAAGTTGTTTTACTTAGAAGGACTAAAATTTCGAGAAAAAATTATCATAACGGTGTATATAAGTATATTACCTAAACTCATAAGTAATATCGATATGTACAAGTACGTCAAACATACGGTAGTCCAAAACCACAACCACCCCTAACATCTGCCGTATTTTTTGTGTCTCCATCACAATTTAATACGGAATAATATAATCTCACCGAATAAAATAATCTCACACGATGAATAAATTAATGCACGAAGGACCCTCGCTTCATAGATCTATTGGTGATTTACATTCTACTAAACACTAAACAAATCAGTATTGGGTTGCTAAGGGCCTTACTTCTAAATTATGTCTTTTATAATTCGTGATGTTTGGTTCTACTTTGGGAGTGAAGAAAGGACCACTTGCTTGGTAAAGTGGGAAAATAACATTTTCTTTGTGTGTTCTTCCCTGGGTGTTTGATATTCATTTTTAGGTCAAATTAAATTGGTATTTCGTCAGAAAGTCCGATTCTTGTATTTATTTTGAGGTCCGATTAATTTGAATTTGCGTCAAGAAGTCTGACTATGGTATCCGTTTGGGTTCCCAACTCTCTGGTATTCGTTTTGAAACCGACTAATCCGAATTTGCATCAGGAAGTATGACTATGAATGTAAAACGTTTAATCTCTACCAAAGGTAAATTTCATTCTAATAATTCGAAGCAAAGATCTTTAATGAAGAATAAAAAGTTACTTATCACTTCACCACGATCTCTGATATTAAAAAAAAGTAGTTTTATTTGTTCAAAAGTAGGGGATTTTTGTCCTTATTGGACATTTTCCAGCTAAATTCAACCTAATTAATTTATATCAAAAGTTGAAGTTTACAGGTATATAGTCATCAAGATGCTCTAGGTGTTGTTTAACAGATTAAATTGGTGGATTAGGAGTACACGTCGATTAAGTACGAATTTAATCACTTGTTTAACGCGACTTAAAAAAATTTAGATTCGTTGGTCCACTAGACGAGTACATTCATCTTTTAATTTTTTCTATCTCTTTTTACAAAATTCAAGCATAATTTTCAATTACTTGATCTAAATGTCTAATTTTCATCACTAGGTTACTATGTTTGTCTAAGCTGTATATAATGTAATTTTACCTGATTAAGTATTTAGTTGGGAGGCTTTATATATTGGTGAAACCATCTCGATGAGATAGATGGTATATTTCGATTTATATATAAATAAAAGTTACGATTCTGAAATAATGAGCAAATAGACTATTTTGATAGTCACCACGTTGTGGATTTTATTGGGTATGTTGTTGTTGTTGGACTATTTTGATACTGATACCTGTAAACTTCATAATGGTTGTCGTGAAATATCTTCGATATTTATGATGATTTGTCGGGAAATGTGAACAATTAGTTTCAAAGTTATGATACAATTTGAAATTCCTGGTAACCTGCTAGAATTTGAGAACAATTTATTTCAACGTTACGATGCACATTGTACAAATATCCTGACAATTCACCCGGACTTCTACCAAGCCGATCATCTGTAACCTTAGTGATCCGCTAGGACATTTTGTACTAAATTCTTAGTGATCCGTCATGTATCGCAAGGCAAGTCTTCTAGCGATCAGTCGGGAATTGAACCTTGTATGTACTAAAAAGTTCATTAAATAAGTATAAATAAATCAAATTAATTATGATAGAATCTTGAACCCGAGCCCATAAAATCTAAATTTTAAAATTTTCTCTATGTATAAATATGATTTTTGTCTGCAACTTTTGTCGTGACACCTTGAGGATTTTAAGTATGGATTGCAAATTGGAAGTGCATACCCACTGGACATTTTTCTTTTTCTGGTAGTGAAATTAATTAGTACTTACTACTTGACACTTAGAAATTGTTTATTTTTCTGAGATCTGTTATACTGATAGATCAAGCTACATGCATCTATATACTCTATATGTCAAACTTTCAAATATTGGAGTTTTCAAATGTTAAAACTTTGTCAATGATCCTCCAAAATTGAATAGAAAAAAGGTAAAAGGACAAAAAACACAAAGGGGATCACTTTCAAAAATTAAATTGAAATCAACATTTTTGGTCTCTCATGGGATTTACACCATAGAATTTTATTTCAATGACCACTAGACCGCATCATTAGATGTTGGTGTAATGAAATATATTTGATCAACATAGTCCCAATTTCCAGAGTAACAAGACAAACAAAGGGGGAAAAGGAGATCAATAATTCAATTGATATATTTCTATTCAAAATTCTAACTTTTTCTTAAACATTAGAAACTGCTGCATATGTTTTGTGCTAAATACTAAACATTGTTGATCCACTTTTCAATACAAGGCTATAGAAGATGTAGAAACTACAAAAACAAAAAAAACGCAATATTAAATCTAAGTTGGGTTGTGTCACATTCTTTAGACCAAAGGGATCTATATGCAAATATCCCGTCAGATTATGTGTTTACTTTTAAATGGATATACATAAATTATACACTGATTATATACAGTATATACATATTATACATAGATTATATCTATTTATACATCCACCGACTACTTTCAATATAAGAAATTGAGTGGGCGGCCATTTACGTTAATTATTCTCAAACAACCAAAATCAAAAGTATTAATTCTGAGCTTAACAAAAACCCTAATGCATAAGTGGCATAACACAAAGGCATACGGTTTTTCAGTGACCATGTTTACATTGGTTGAGGCCCAAGAACTTAAGAATAAGCATTTTGAGTTCATTGGGTCATAGAGTTCAAGAGTAGAGATCCGAGAGTTCAAGTTGTTAAATTTATTAGTAGGAGATGGAAGATTTGGTTTTATAATTTATTTTATTTTAGTTATATAGTCCTATATATCAGTAAGAGATCTAAAAATAAAATACATGAAATTTTGTTGGGTCATTTTCTTTATTCAAATGGTAAGTGAGCAGATAATACTATTTCCTCCTAAAAAATTAGTATAGTATGTCCAACATTTATGTTGCTACTAACACGTGTTAGAGTGTGTCAAATTTACATCAATTGATAACATGTAAATATTGTAAATATCCGTTCACTACTTGATGAAAATGGTAGATTTACACAAATTTCGTCTTTAAAGTTATCACTACTTTTTAAAGTTGTGAAAATATAGCTCGTGAAAAATTATCTTTTTGAACAATGTTATACACAGATATAATGTTTGCTCATAATTCGCTCAACCTTACAGACAAAATATTAGTTTGTCATCTAACATATGCAATAACTTATAAAATTTCAAATCATCGTCTAACATTGTATCATAAGATTTATGATTTACTCAAAAGGGATCATTAGATATTAATCTAAAGGTTCTTAAATTGTAAGAGAGATAAAAAGAGTCATATAGTGAACGACATCCCCAAAAAAGGGGTTACCAGCGAAAATTTCTAAATGGAAACAAAGTTAGGGATTTTTACAGTGTATCCTCTCACTAAAATAATAGTTGGTAAATATATATTTTCGAATAGTAATGTATAATATTAATATACATAAATTACACATATTTTATGCATAATGATATACCTATCTTTTATATATTTGACGTGCGTAATTATTTTTGTCCGACTGGCCAAAAATGTAAGTTGCCCAAGAAAGTATAGCTTTAATGAGGCTTTCAAGGCCTAATATTTAGCTCAACCCAATTTCAGAGAAACCTCAATTGGATACAAAACAACAAAGCCCAAGTTTAGTGTCTCTTCTAGAAAGTTTCAGGCTTACAGTAATAGACTCCTTGCTTTTTGTTTAACAATGGAATCAAGAAACTAAACAAATAAAAAGCAGACCAAAATATAAATTACAAATGGCATTAACACTCTTAGCAATAACATCATCAACCTTAATCCGTCGAAAATTACCCATAGTAGGTGCCTTTTGCGTTCTCACTTTTGGTCTCTCTAATCTCTCTATACCTTTTACTCATTCACTTCCCTTTGCTCCTCTCTTACGGTAATTTTCAATTTTTTTTTTTTGCAAATTATGATCAGAATCTTTGAAATAATTCGTGGGTTTTAGAGAAAAATAATATCTGGGAATTTTTTGTTTAATGTTTTCAGGTCGAAATTAGGTGGAGAAAGACATAGTACAAGTGTTAGTAGGATTAGAATGGAAGCTAGCAGCAGCAAGATTGTTCCCAGCATTGTTGTGTACGTCACTGTTCCTAACAAAGAATTGGGTTTGTTCTTCTCCTGTTCGATTTTTGTTTATCACTTTTTCGTTTCTAGTTTTGGCATTTCATTTTATTATATTTTGATTATTGTTGTTTTTTATCCTTCACTAAAATTGTAATCTTGTTGAGGATTCTAGCTGAATTATGATCCCTGTTTGGACTGTTGAGTTTTATTTGCATAGTAAGCTCTTATACCCTTGAACTTGACTCATGGTGATAGCTTTCGTCGAGGGATCACATACTATGTGTGGTTTAGACTCAGTTCTAGCTTATTATTCCCCCTCCCTCCCAATTTATGTGGCAATTTTTGCTTTCCAAGAGTCCATTTGAATATGATTAGATCAACTCAGTATTTTAAAGTTAAAATTTAGATATTCAAAAACTATACCAAAAGTACTATAATTTGTACATGGTATATCTTTTCATGTCAATATGATAAAAAACTATACTTTCAGATGTTGGTCAAAGTTTACATAGTTTTAATTAAAGGTGGCCAGTGGGCTGAAGTGGCGGGTCGGGAGTCGGGCGGGACAGAGAAGGGTCGGGTGGTGCAGCGGGACTTGCTCGATCAGTCCGATCCCGATCCCGTCTTCAGACGGGTGAAGTCGGGTCGGGCTCGGGGCGGGGTACGGCGGGTTTTCCTTTTTTTTTTTTTTTTTTTTAAATAACATATGTATAAAAAAAACTCAATAAACAAAACAAGATAGTGTTATAAAAACATCCCAAGGCTGCTTTTGTGTCTCTTATATTATTTAATAGACATGATTTTTTTGTAATACAAATACAATTGTCTAAAATCTAAATTGCAACTTTGTGGTGTTGTCCAAAAGTTGCAAATTACATAATAAAATTGCAATTAAAAATTACATTCTCAAAAACTCGTTCTAATTGTTTGATGATTTCATGTGGTTCTTGGTTGGAATTGGTATTTGTTGGTCAAATTGATCCACGTCGCTTCCACTACCTTCGGTTAAGATTTCGTTGTAGTTTTCATCATCTTCTTCGTTGATCTCAGGTTGATTGCACCTTCTCCGCTCCGCCATATCCAATCTCCGAATAATATCGTAATTTCCAAGTCGTCTCCGGCTAATGAGTGTCTGCGTGGTCACTATTTGATATCCGTCACTGGAAAAAGCGCCAGACGATTGACGACACTTGAATGTTCAAAACATCTCGAGCCATCAATGAAAGTGTCGGAAAGGTCTTCTCATTCCCTCCAAGATTTCAAAGAAGTCTTCATGTCCATCTTCATTGATAACTTCTTGATACGGTACAAAACCCTGCAAAACAAAAATATCCAACTCGCTAATTTGGTTAGTAGTAGAGGTACGACCGCACATTCTATTTATGAGGCTTTCAATACTAGCCGCAGAAACAGCATGTCTTTTGTGAGGTTGTGTTAAAGATGAAGAAGATGGTATGGAAGCCGGTAAGTTACTAGCATTTTCTTGTTGATAAAATCTATATATATTTTTGCATTGATGTTCTACGCTAGACAACACTTCTTCTTTCGTTTGTTCAATAGGTGGTGGGTAATTTAGATTTTTGGGGCTTGGAGGTGGTAGTACTTCTATACAATCGTAAATAGTTTCAATTAGTGATTTAGTACCGTCTATTTTAATAGTAGAATTTAATACAGAACCAATAATATAAATAGAGGGAATAGGAATAAAATATTTTTTTATTTTTTCAAACATTTTTTAATAGCTGCCTTATAAGTTGGTTTTTCCATATATTCACTAAGTAATAAAAATATTAGAGTTATATAAAATAACATAGTTGAAATAGTAGGATAATATATACCGGAAAATTCTTTTGTTGCTTGAAAAAATTTCTCTAAAAATACAATAAGTTCGGAAATTTTTTCCCAATCACTATCTAAAATCATATCAGCTGGCTTTTTATTATGAGAGTTAAAAAATAAAGTTATAGGTAATTTATAGTCATAAGCAACAAGTAGTTGCTCGTATAAAGAATTCCACCTAGTGGATACTTCTTGTGGAATTTTTCTATAAGGTAGTCCACAATCGTGACAAGTTTTTTTATATTCTTTTCTACGTTGTACTTTATTACTTTTAAAAATAAAATTTATAGCAAATTGTATTTTACTAAGAATGTCTTCAAAAAGTGATAGACCATCCTTTACAATTAAGTTATATATTTGGCACGCGCATTTTATATGAAAATGGTCTGGAAAAGATGGAGTTAAACTATTTTTTAAAATTGTAATTGTGTAATTGTTATTAGAAGCGTTATCTAATGTAATAGTCATAATTTTATCGGTAATTCCGTAATAATCGCACACTTGATAAATATTTTCTGCAATAAAAGTACCAGTGTGCCTATCATCTATATATCTCTACGCTAAAATACGTTTTTGCATAGACCATTTATAATCTATCCAATGACAAGTTACAGTTAAATAATCATGGCCGTTAGTACTACGACCTATATCAGACGTGATAGATACTTTGCCATTAAAATGATATAATGAAAAACGTAAATATTGTTGATATTCATGCGCGAATTTAAATACATCTCTCTTAACAATTGATCTAGGAAAATCGTTAAAAGCAGGATTATATATATCTCTAATGTAATGAATAAAACCGGGAGATGAAGGAAATGAAAAAAGCAAACCCTCCACATCAACTAATTTTGATATTGCTTTCCTATCTCTATGTTTATTGTATTTAGAGCCTACAATTCCCCCTGTCATAGGGTTAATTTGACCATGTACTTGGTCGGAGATGTCGATGTGAACCTTGCCCCGATGGGGCCGGCGTTCCCGCACCCGGTTTTGAAGCCTGGTATTGGGCATACCTAGCTGGATGAGCACTTACTACGTGTCTAATTAAACCCCCCGTCCCACCGTGATCTTTTCCAGTTTTAAATTTTAAAACATTTTTACAAATTTTACATATGGCTACTTGATTCTCTATGTCCCTATCAAAAAATGTTCATGCATCTGATTTTAATGGTCGTTTTGCTGGACCTCGTCTCATACTAGGGGGAATAGGAGGTATTTCAGTTGAAGGTGCACTATTGGGTGTGTTGTCATCAACATTAGTGGGTATATCATCGTCTAAATTAAAGTCTTCTTGAGTTCCAGAAAATAGCTCCTGGTCTAAATCTAATGGTATTGTAGGAAATGTTGAGTATCAACAAAATCATCCTGTGTAGGAATAAGATGACTAGAAGAAGTACCCTTGCCCTGGTTGCCCCTACTAGAAGAAGCACCCTTACCCTTACCCTTAAACATACCTTTTAATCCTTCCATTTTAATTATGATAATAAATAATTAAAGACAATAAAATTAAGTGCGCTAAATAAAATAAACAGACAATAATAATTTAATGAAGGAACGAATGTACCAAACGCCGACGTAACGTCGACGTGTAATCGAGAGGTTAAAAATTGAAACTTTGCTCGATGGAAGATCCTCAAGCTAGTTGCCAACTTCACTCCCAATTCCCAAATGAATAAATAAAATTGAATATTTAGCAAACAATGTAGACTTGTAGAGAGATATATTGAGAAATTAGAGAGATTGTAGGAAGATTTGTGAGAAAGATGAAGAGAAAATGAGTTATTTATAGTTGGAAAATTGGGTTAAAGTGTAAATATAATAACTTATGGGTTAAAAATAAATATTAAGGGGTAGGGGGGGCCTAAAATGGCCGTTGGTGCAACGGTCATATTTGCAAAGGGGGAAAAGGGCGGGGTCGGGACGGGGTCGGGTCTAGCGGGACGAGACATCGTCCCGTCCCGAGTTCGAGTCCCGCCCCCGTTATTTTTTTATTTTTTTTTAGCGGGGTCGTGGCGGGACCGGGGCGGACTCCGGACGGGGTCGGGCCGTCCCGGCCCACTGGCCAGCCCTAGTTTTAATCTCGAAAAGCAAAAAGTGTCACATAAATTGGGACATCAGGAGTACCTTCCTTTTGTTTTTGTTTTTCCATTGCTGGTTCTTTTTGGTGTGCTTTTAGTTCTATTCTTACATAGAAAATTTAGAACAAATTAATACAAAATAACTTCTTCGGAGTCGAGCTCTAAGATTCATGAATCTGGTCATTGTCATTTGTCTGAACAAAAAAGGAGAATCTGCACTATACTCTTGGACTTGTATCAAAGTGCTATTAGTCTGAAGCAATATTTATATTTGTCCAAATGTACTAATTTAAACATGTTACGGAAAGATGATTTCAGCATAAATTTCCACAAACTCCCGATGATGCTATCTTTACGATTTCTTTTATATAATCTCTGTGATTTTGGGATAGAACATTAGAATCACTATTTTGGATTCTAACTATTTTGCAGGTAAGAAACTGGCAGGGAGCATAGTCAAGGAGAAACTTGCAGCATGTGTTAATCGAGTACCAGGCAAGCACAACTCCTTATCACTGCCCTAACTAGCCAAAGTAACCTTCATGTTTTTGTCTTGCACTAAGGGTGTGTTTGGTATGAAGGAAAATGTTTTCCTAAAAAATGAGTTTCTTACCTATTTTCTAGTGTTTGGTAGGTAAGCAAAACAATATTATTCCAAGAGCATTTATTTGTAATCTAGGAAAACAACATTGGGATGGGGTGGGGAGTGGTAGTTTGGGGGCGGGGCGGGTGGGATGGTCAAGGTGTGGGCATTGGGGGCCGTTGGGGTGTGGGGAGGAGTCAATGAGCTTGTAAAGCCACTTATGGAACTTGTTTCTCTATTTCCACTAGGTAAGTCATTTTCCTCATTTTTAAGGAACTTGTTTTCTCTATTTTCCTAGAGAAAATGTTTTCCCGAATATTTTGACCATGAGAAAATTGGAAAACATTCTCTGAATGTTTTACTCCATACCAAACACACCCTAAATGAATGACCCATCTCTGGAAGTATCTTTACCATCATTTGCCTGTTTAGACCTTAGCAATTCAACTTCAGTTCAACGTGCTGCTACTACCACTGTGCTTGGGAAAGTGTGGTTCACTCTTGTTGTCGTGAATTCAATTAGAGTACAGAGTGCTAATCCCTCATCATTTACTAGTAACACTTAACATTAGAACTTAAAGTTTGCTTCCTTCAAATGTATCATCAGTTATGTATATTCTGGAAAATTTACAATACAACAACAAACAACAACATACCCAGTGAAATCTCACAACGTGGGGTCTGGGGAGGGTAGAGTGTACGCAGACCTTTCCGCATTCTATCAGTTTCCTGCATATTTTAATCATAGTTGTGATAACTAAAAATTTAGGAGGTGAAGAAAAAGAACATTTCTTTGAGCATTATATTTAAAGGGGGGAAAAGCGGAAGAGAGGAAAATGATGCTCATAAGAGACCTAGTTATGTCCTAAATGCAAGGGTATTCTTGTGATCTAGACTAGATCCATGGGACGATGGAACTTAGATGCCATCAGGTTTATTATGTCATTTAAATATCAAAACAGTTTGAAATTTAAAAGAAGATAATTTGGTGGATATGTTGTATAGGCTTGTGCTTTTTATTCTGGGCTTTAGTTATTCCAATTTCTCCTTTCAACAGATACTATACATGATTCTCTATGTATTCAACTTTAAGTCTAGCTCAATTTTAGTGCAAAGTTCTATTATGAGGTAGATTTAGCAAAGAGCAAGCTCAATTGGATTTGGGAAGCAGATGCATGCAGTAACAATGATCATCTCCAAATCATATATACTGACTGGTTTTGTAACTTTTTGCAACACCGTTCTAATAGATATCTTTTGCTTGCAAATGATATATCCATCTAAACCCTTCCATGTTTTTCGCTTGTGAAGCATGAATATGTAGTTTATCCTACAGAAACAGTAAGGCCCCAATCGCGTGAGGAACTGAGGGATATGACAAAAGAAATAGCTCGGAAGAGAGAGAGGGACCAAGCCAATGCGGAGCTGAGGTAGATGGCACAAGAAATTGACGCGCAACCCACAAACGAAGAGAAATAGAAGAATTTGTAGGTCTGTTAGTAATGCTTGTAGAAAGGAACAGCCAGAGGTCCTTTTTGTTCAGCCAAGAGATGGGTGTGCTTACTAGTTTGTTCACCAATAAGTGTGTGTTGCCAATAAAACAGCCAGGGATTGTATACTGTCATTTCTGAGTTTGATGTATCTTCCTTGTAATAACCTTATAGCAGTTAAGCAGAGGTTGAAAAAACCCCCCACCCCCTTCCCACACTTTACTGTGTGTTGAAATCAAAATCAAACAGTTTTTTCTTTGATTTTACGTTCTTTAAACATTTTTAATTTGTAATTACAATATTTTTATGTAGTTTTTTACTATATAATCCTTGTTTCAACAAATTGAGTAATCGATATCTGAATTTACATTTTAGATGTGTTAATCCTCATACTTTGAATACGGTAATTATTTTTGCAGGTATAGAAAACAATTTAAAAGGTCCAGTGTGTGTTTAGGTGCAAAGGGTCAGTGTTCTCCTATCCCTTTTCAAGGGGCAGAGACCCTTCTTTAATATTGACTAGACATAATTCAAGTCAAGGTCTGTATTGTGAACTATTATAATATTAGATGCAAGTGGAAATTTCAGCAAACTATCTTCCATTTAAAATTCCTTTTTATTACTCTCCTCTTTTTGCTATTTTCATCCTAAAGTTATCAGAAATTAAAATTTGCAAATGTAGAAAGAAATGTTACCCTCTTTAGTTAAATTTTGAAAGAGTATTTCTTAAAATTAATCAAATTGTAAAGCTAACGCACCCGAGGTGAATTTTTTTTAATATCGATGGTTCGGGTCGACTATGCGCACCTTCAAGAGTATTGAACATTCCACCAAACACTGAAGTAAATACAAGAATTCATTTAACTTTTCTCCCCGGAATTTTGAGAACCGTGAGGATTACTAGATTTGCAAAATCTTGTAACACTCATGAATCTCATACCTTAATCAGCAATGAAATTTTTCAGTCTTGCTATCAACAGTTTAAAAAGGTGCATTTTCTCTGGTTTTTGTATTTACTTGCTTGAGTCCATGATTCTTGAAGTTTCAATTGGTAGAAATGAGCTTTAGTAGTGATGTAGTTATCAGAAAGGGTGCTATGTTTTTTCTTTATCATACAGAATTGTTACAATTTTGCTTCATTACCTTTGATTGAAACTTGTTAATAATATTCTCAGTGTATACTTTGCATTCACTCAGCTCTTAGCTCAGGTAGAATAGAACTTCATGCACGTGTGCAGAAAAAAAAATTCCTTTTTTTGCCTCCTTTATCTTCTTTCTTAGTTCTTACATCGAAGCGTTAAATTTTAATGAGGAATATTTATAACTTGTTTGACCAAGCTTTCAAAATCTACTCATTTAGAAAAATACTTTTACAGAGTAGCAGTTTCTGTTTGACTAAGTAATTACTCATTTTGGCAGGGTACACCACAAGGAAAAATAAAAAAGGAAAATGTTACTTAGTGTAGCAAAAGCTTCTTACTAAGATTTGATTTTTTTAGTAGTTCTGTAGATGTGAGGCAATGCGCTCACAAATTGTGGAGAAAGGTGGATGTATACCCGATTGAGGAGTGTGTAATGTAGAAAGTTTTTTGATAGGTAAAGTATGTATTTTTCGCAATTAGAAAACTAAGCACTAAGTTAGTGCTGCGTCACGCCCCGAACCGTGGTCTGGACGGAACACAACATTTGGTGCATACTTGCACGTAACTGAGCGAATCACATGGCTTGTTTGTCAATATGTGCATCAAAACATACACTAAATATGATAATGAAAACATATAAATCAAAATACTGAGTTTATAGTCTGAAAACATATCGCGTAAATATTCTAAAAATATAATAAGTCTGAAAATCACTACTGACATGGCATGATACTGGACTAGTCTATGAAACCTTTAAACACGGGTCTGTAAAACTGTCTAACAAGACAAGACCCTGGCATACCTCAGCTAATAAAATATAATATCATAAAATAACTAGACTGACACCCCGAATGAAGTGGGGCTCACCAAACAGCTGGTACTAAATCAATTTTATTGAGCAGATCCGTCTTCCTGAAACTCAGCACCTGCACCGTGAAGTACATGCCCCATGCAAAGGGACGTTAGTACATTTGAATTGTACCGTATGTAAAGCAACTGAAATAATAAGCAGGTACATGAAATAATAGAAACATGAAACTGAAACTGAAAACATGAACATGCATATAATAACATGAGTAAAGTCTGAAAACTATATATCTGTATATATCTGTATATATCTATATATATGTGGGAGAGCATTAACAAAACCGACATGAACCACCACGCATGAACATGGAGTCTGATCTCTGCTCGATCATATAAGCCGTCTCGTACTTTCCCGAAGTACGAGACATGAACATGAACATGAACATGAACATGATGGATCCAATAAATAATATGAAGGTATCGTCCTCTGGCGGAACGACTCTTATCCTACGTTGGCCATCTAAGCCTTCTCGGTAATCTGTGCAACTCCCAAAATATGTACTTGAAAATAGTTGGCTTGGAAGCCCATGAATTACATGAAATAACTTGAAATCATAACTTATAAATTTATAACTCAACATGTGGAGAAATACATAATATAACTTGTATAAATCATGAGAAACATATATGACTTTATGAAATTGAGTGATAATAATCATAACTTATATTTAAGAACTCATGGAAATCAAGACATGTGTTCATGGATTACGGACAGGTTCATGACAGTCACAATATTCTATCATGAATGTAAGTAACGAAGTCAAGATATAACATGTAATATAATTATACATGTATAAGAGGATTATCATGAACTTGAATAAAACCCTAGATTATGGAAATTCGTGGTTTCATGAATAAATGTGGCGTGGAGAAGAATAATGATATTTTTACACGTAGATAGAAACTTTACATATCTTAATCGCTCCAAAACTTGTCTTAAAAATCTGAATTTGGAAGAAGGAACCCAAACCTTGAACTTTAGTTCCTTGAGTTGGGTTTTCTTAAAAACCCTAGGTTAAGAATAGTGAATTTCACTTAGGAATTGATAATAATCGGTTAGAATCACATGGAAATACATGGAAAGGACTTACCTTAGTGTATGAGATGGTTGGGAAGAGAGAACCTTCATTCTATGGCTTTGGAAATTGATTTTTTAGAATCAAGTCTCGTATTTATATTGTTTGTTGTCGGAGGAGTTTGACAGGACACTTGATGGTCCGTCGATTGTATGAGTCTGGACTGTCGATAATTTGACGGTCTAGATTGATGATCTGTCGATAGTTGTACGGCCCGTCGAATTGGACTGTACTGTTATTTCTGAGAAGTTTCAGAGAGTTGTAAAATCTGGAATTTTGTGACAAAGAAGATTGATGGCCCGTACAAGTGACTAACATGCCGTCAATTTCAAGAAGTGAAATTGACGATTCGCTTTGACGGGTCGTCGAACAATTGACAGTCCGTATAATTTTTAGTCTGGCCATCAATTTCAAAAGTGAAGTTGAAAGGTTCATTTAACGGGTCGTAAAACACTTTACGGTCCGTATAATATGCCTTCAAATTCTATCTGCAGAACTGGACCTGGTTTTTCAACTTAAACTCCTCATTTTGGTTTTCTACACTCGTAAATCATGAACAAGACTTAGTTTGAAGGTACGATGTGTTACATCTGGACACCACAAAAGTAGAACCGACTTCGTACAAGAGTATATAATGTTGAATTGAGAGATGAAGAATATGTGAAAGAGAGTAGGAATGATATACTCTATGTGTCCCAATTTATTTGATGCACTTACCTTTTTAGTATTTCTTGAAAATTATGATACCTTAGTCTATCGTACATTTTTGTACTTAATAATAATTTAATTTTAAACATTTCATTTACCATTAATGAGATAATTTATAGTCACAAAAGTTCTTAATAAGATGATTTAATAAACTTGAGGAGTTTGCTAAATATTAAAGGAGACCAAAAGTACTCACCTTTGAGGCTTTAATAAACTTAAAGGATCAAAACCATTCAGAGCATACTTTAGGGACTGTTTCGAATCTAATCCAAACATAAGGGACCATTTTTGTCCATTTCCTTGATTCCTTCATACAAAATGCATTTTTTTTTCAAATACAAAATTAATCTGCAAACGAAAAACCCTCTGCCTATTCTTCTCCATATCTGCAAAAGTTGGTGACTTTATATCTTAATTGACCTCCTTAAATCCATTTCAAGCTTACCCTTCTCTATATTTTCTTTAATGTTGGTTAAAAAGAGGACCTTAGATGCAGTCAATCAATTCTGTAAGCTCCATCATTCATTCACTGGTAAACAATTTAACTATCGCATGTATGTTATCGTGATATCATCTCTTATTTACTCTAAATTTGTTTCCAAGTATTGAAAAATAGTTTAGTATTTTATGTTGCAGACTAGCTTCGATGCATCTGGAAGTATTTAACTCAGCCCTAAGAATATTCCCCGAATATTCTTTCATTAATTGTATATCTCTTATTTTAGGTAGAATTGTATTCCTATTGTAATTAGGTCTCTTATTTTAGGTAGAATTTTATTTCTATTGTAATTAGGTTGATTAGTTACCTAGTTTAGATATTCTTGTACTACTATATATATTGTACATTATTGATGAATAAAATCAAGGAACATATTCCGTTATGGTATCAGAAGCCTAACCCCAAATATCCCACCCTAGCCACCGACCTCTTTTCTCGGCCGCCACCCATCCCACGTCGGAACCCTAGTCGTCGACTTCATCTTTCGGCCGCCCCCTTTTCCCACAACGGAACCCTAGTTTTTCCGGCCATTCTCCCTCCTCTTCCTCCTAAATTTCTTCTTCCATGGCTGACAAAATCAAATTTCATCCTGCACTTAGTCAATAACATTAAAAACTTCATTCATGTGACTCTTGAGATGGAAAAGGGTCAATACTCCTCGTAAGCGGAGCTTTTTAAGATCCATTGTCATGTTTACGAAGTTATCGACCACACCATCCCTCCTACACCGAATCACAGACCTACCCTCACGTTCAACGTCTGATAATGCACTCTGGTCTCGTTTGGACTCAGTTGTCCTCCATTGGATATACGACACGATCTCTAATGATCTGTTGCACACCATTATTGAGACTGATGTCACTGCCCGCCAAACGTTTGGAAAGTATTATTCACGACAACAAAACTCAACGAGTGTTATACCTTGAAAATCAGTTCAAGGATGTTCATCAGGACGATTTCCCAAACATACTGTCAAGAACTCAAGATGCTCACCGACCAACTCTCCAACGTCGGTGCACCAGTCACTAATCAGCAATTGGTCATGCAACTTATTGCAGGCTTGGACGAATCCTATGACGGCGTTGCCACCCTCCTTCAGCAATGCACGTCGTTACCTCCGTTTTATGAGGCCCGTTCGAAATTTATTCTTGAGGAAATCCGGAAAATCAAGTGCAACACCACTCAGGCTAGCATTGCTGACGCCGCCCTCATCACCACCGTCGGGCCCTCCACCGACGTCAGGGCCTCCAACTCCGATAACCAGGACCGTCGGCCCTAGGACCCGCAACAGCCCGCAATAACCGCCGGAGCAGGCAGTCCGGCAAGGGCCGCGGCAGACGGAGTTCCAGCAACAACGGCGGCGGAAAGGGGTAGTCCCCGCCGGCAGGAAATAGCCAACAACAGCAGTGGCAGCAGCCTCCTGCAAGGAACATATTCCTTTAGTTTGTTGTTTAAGGGGTCTACTTGATATTATGTGAATTGTCTGACTTGGTTTGGATTGTGGATTCAGGACTTTCATGTGAGAAAAATGTGCCTTCCTTAAGTGAAAGACTGATGCTTTAGGGTGTGTTTGGCATGAAGGAAAATGTTTTGCCGGAAAATAAGTTACTTATTTTCTGGTGTTTGATAAGTAAGCAGGAAAATTTGTTACAAAAGTAGTTTATATAATTTAGGCAAACACTATGGACTGTGGAATGGAGGGCAGGAATGTGAGGGTGGTGGGTATGCGGGCTATAGGGGTGGCGGTGGAGGTGGGATGTGTTGGAGGATGGTGAGTACCATTTTATGAAACTTGTTTTCGCTACTTCCAATTGGGAAGTCATTTTTCTCATTTTAAAGGAACTTATTTTCCTAGAGAAATCCAAAAATTTTGACCAACCGAACATGAAAAAATTGAATAACATTTTCCTCCGTACCAAACACGCACTTAATCTGAATAGTTGATATGATCTCGTTGAAGTATGCAACACTTTCGCAATGTCCACACACCATTCCATTTTTAAAGATTCATTAGATGCGAGAAATTGAAATTAGGAGAAGAGGGGGGACGGTTTATCTTTACATGAAAACGTGGTATGTTCAAGATTTTGTCCCATTCTGGATAAATGAGCTGTAAAAAATGATTGTTCCTCTATATTTATACAAAAATGTTGATTATATAGGTGTAAACTGAAAAATATAGTTACGTGGGTGCAAAGCATTGTGTTAGGCCAAAATTTTGGGGGCCTTGATCCGCCCCTGCTTCTTTGTCATGCCTATATGAGAGTTGAGATGCAATAATATCTTTTTTTCCTCTAACCCTAACAGCTGCATATGACTCTTCAGGTGGAATTTAAGTCACAGATCCAGGAGTTCTGTTAACTTGAATGAAAGCTATTGGGCACAAGAGATGCAGTCTCTGCTCTTCGTCTAGGTTATTCTCATCTTCAGTTCAATGGATTTCTCCTCTGCATTACCAGAGCAGGAACTCCCCGAGGCCAGATGCTCCTATCGAGATAGATGCCACTGCAGAACAAGTGCCAAGAAAACGCAAGTATATATCTCATGAATCCGCAGTCAATTTGATAAAACAAGAGAAGGATGCAGGACGTGCCTTGGAGATTTTTAACAAGGTTTCTGATCAGAAGGGTTTCAATCACAATAGCTCCACCTATGCTGTTCTTCTCCATAAACTCGCAGTTTGCAAGAAATTCGAAACGGTTGATGTTGTTATTCATCAGATGAAATACGAAACTTGTAAGTTTCATGAAGGCATATTTACTAATCTAATGAAACATTACTCCAAATCATCTCTCCATGAAAAGGTTCTAGAGATGTTCGATGCAATATTGCCTATTGTTCGGGAAAAGCCGTCCCTCAACGCCATCAGCACGTGTTTGAATCTGCTTATTGAAGCAAATCAGATTGAACTGGCGAAGGAATTTCTCTTAAATGTGCAGAAACATCTAGATTTAATGCCCAATACATGCATTTTCAATATCCTGGTCAAGTATCATTGCAGAAAAGGCGATGTTGAAGCTGCATTTGTAGTAGTAGAAGAGATGAGAAAGTCGAGAATTTCTTACCCTAACTTGATTACTTATAGCACCCTCATGGATGGCTTATGTCGATGTGGAAGGCTTCAAGATGCAATTGACCTGTTTGAGAAAATGCTTGAGGAAGATCAGATTCCGCCGGATGCATTGATGTACAATATCTTAATAAACGCATTTTGTCGTGAAGGAAAGGTGGATAGAGTTAGGAAAATAATAGAATTTATGAGGAAAAATGGATGTCAGCCAAATATAGTCAATTACACAGCTTTGATGAATGGATTTTGCAAGGATGGAAGAGTTGGAGAGGCCAAGGAGGTATTTCATGAGATGAAACGATTGGGTCTAACACCGGATATAGTTGTCTTTACAACATTGATAAATTCATTCTGTAGGGCTGGTAAGGTTGATGAAGGCATCGAGTTACTCGAAGAAATGAAGGATAAAGGGTGCAAAGCTGATGATGTGACGATAAAAATCATACTCGGGGGATTGTGCAGGGCCTCCAGATCAAGTGAAGCTTTCGATATGCTCGAGAGGTTACCTTATGATGGTGTTCGTCTAAGTAAGGAAAGTTACAGGATCGTTTTAAATTTCTTGTGTAAAGAAGGTGAGGTAGAAAAGGTGATGGAGTTGTTGGGTTTGATGTTGGCTAGACGATTTGTGCCCCATTTTGCTACGTCAAATGAATTGCTAGTTCAACTATGTGAGGCTGGAAAGGCAGCTGATGCAGCTCTAGCATTGTTTGGGTTGTTAGAGATGGGGTTTAAGCCAGAGCCTCAGACATGGAGTATGTTGATTGACGTGATTTGCAGGGAGAGAAAGTTATTGCCTGCATTTCAATTACTTGATGAGTTGGTTCTGCAATAGTTACAAGTGTTGTAATTGTAGACATTTTATTTTCTTGTTCAGTGACATTAACATATGTTCATTGGAAGTTTAATCTGCATCTGTTATGCATTTTACCAACCTAATGGTTGCCCTCTCAAATGAATTACTACTCGTAAATATTAGAAATTGCTACTGTCTCTGTGACGCTGGAAAATCAGCCTAGATATCCGATTCTTCTCCAGAAAAAGGCAGCATCTTGCATTTGAATGAGCTTAGGAGCTATGCAAGAACTCAAATTTGCCAGGAAAGAGCTACAACTTGCATGAGGATACGTTTTTTTAGTTGAAACAATGAATTAATTCAGATGTTTTTGTGGTTTTGAAGAACATAGTAGTATAGGCTAAGATACATGGAATTATAATGTGAAACTTACAACTTCTGTGAGAATAAATTTACCAAGTATTGACTCTAATTTTATGTGAGAATAAATTCACCAAGAAACAGTATATTCAACTAATATCATTTTATTACCTTTTTTTGGTACCACAATATTGACATGAGATGAGTTTAAATTAACATGATTAGTGGAGATTTCTATAGCCAACCCCAACTTGCTTGGAATTGGTCAATCAAGATTCATACAGCCAACCCCTACCCATTAGGATTGAGCTATAGTTCTTATGGTATTCAATTAATAACACAGACCATAGCTGAAATAGTTCAGTCTTCATACCCGACTGCTGAAGAAATGGTCGATAGAGAGCTCAACAAGATACACAAAGCAAAGATTCAACAACAATGTGTAATTTGATAGAAAAAACGTGCACATCCACATTTCATTCTCAACCATGATTTGAGACAACATAAAGTCCATTGATAATCGCGCAAAGAACAAGAGTTACCAGCTCATTAGCCGATACAAGTCCCAAAAAGAAAGGATAAAATAGAACCAAGAAGATTTCATATAAACAATCCTCTAAAATGAGGTTGGTGACTAGGCAGTATCAGCTTCTCTATACATGTACAAACGATAGTACGATAGCCTAATTGGTGTCAACTAGAGATCCAGCTGTGCATCCCAAGTCCTGTAATATGTGGTGGTGCCAGTAGGATCACGAGATATACTACAACGGGGGAAGGTCCATATCTTGGCTTTTACCAAATTGAGTGCTTCATACCAAGACCGTTACATGTTAAAACAAGACCCTTGTAGTGATTAAGGTATTCCTGCAATCAAACGTCAGAGCAGTGTTAACAATGAAGACATAGCTAAGTACCTAAACTAACCAAAAGATTGGGAGGAAACTTACAACAATATTGTAATCATAGGCTTGTAGCATCCCTTTCTTGTTGTATTCTTGTCGTTTCACTGGATCACTCAAAACTGTTTGACATAATTGGATAGTTAAAATATAAGGAAACACAAAAAAAACTGCCATTTAAGATTAATGAGAAACAGACATAAAATGATAAAAAGGTGAAAGTAAGAGTGGATAAAAAAAAAATCAAATACATGTAAAAAGTTGGTGACAAGGTCGCAATTACTGAATGCACAAAATAGGCAGCTCAGAAAATAGACACCTCTTACACAAGCACCCGAACAGTTTATACCATTCCTGATTTGGAAAGCTAGCTTGAATTAAATTTCTCATTTAGAATTAACTAGAAAATCATGATGAGGGTCCTCTTCTGATATATTCGGAGTTTGTCTAACAAACAATTAATGAAGGCTCAATTTAGTGAACTTGTAACTCCTGGATCACTTGGTCTACACGAAAAGCATAGCCAAGTCTAACCCCCAGATAAAAGGAGGTTCCAATACATTGACGCCTACCCTAAAAACAGGCAACCCTCTGAATATTGAATGAACAGAATGGAATGGAATCACATAATTCATTTAACCAACTCCAACTAGTTTGAGACTGAGCCGCAGTTGAGTCCAATTGATGTAAATTCTCAAAAACAAGGCCAATGAGAAACACTCTTGACAAGCTTGGTATGACATAAAATGACCATTCTTTGCACCAGATTCAAATCACATTAGCACTCTCCAACAATTCTTGAACCTTCAGAATTACTTTATGGAAATAACTCAAATTTTCTCTGTCACTATTATAAACTTTTATGATTAGTTGGAAAATCCAGACCATTCTAGAATCTAGGACTTCAACTTTAGGCGCACAATTTTGTCTTTCCAGAAAATAATCATTTACCTGGACAAACAAATTCACCTCAGAGACTAAAGAGACTTGCCAATAATTTTTTATTTATTCTAAGTTCTTCAACAGAACTGATCTTCAAATACTTTTAACCCTATAATTTGGCTTAAAGAATATGATGTTTGGCATGTAAACGGGAATGTCTCGAAACTGACAGTACAGTGGATGAGACAGCAGCAAGAGAAAGGAAAAGACGTGGTCCCGAAAGAATACTCCAGGGCTAGCGCGATATCCAAGTTAGGTAAAAGATACATGTTGAGGTTTTTCCCTTCCTCATTAGGTCGCACCCAGACCCTTTTGATTGGAAAGAAGCGCAGGTATGAAAGTTTAGTAAATTATAATGTATATAAGGTTTCTATTATATGGGCCCGCTTAGCTTAGAGGTTAGAGCTTGCAGTTCAACCAATCTGTAGTTGATACTCAAGGTTGTGTAATTAATACTTGGGCTGATATTGTTAACCGAGGGTGTTAGTTTCTTTCATGACAAAAAACACATTGATCAAAATTAATACAGCCGTGTATGGCATGTCACATTAACCTAGCTGTTCAACTTAAATATAACTGAGATAAGTGTATATGCACACCTACTATATGAAGCTTATATGGTACAACAATATTCCAAATGGCCAGAATGTTGACAAATAAAATAGTCAAAAAGCACCAGGTTGAGTGCATGTACAAAGATATTCATAGTTAAACAAAGATAAGCTCTTGCAATGAGATTACTTCATTACCTTCTTATTCTCATGATATTGGTAGACAGTTATACTATCTAACTACTTTTAACGACTCACTCTTCACTGCCTATTTTGTCTCTGGTAAATCCATGCTATTTTGCTCAACATGGAGGCAACTAAGTAGCACACGTGGATATCGGCTCTCTACAACCAATCCCTATGGGGTAACTAGCCATAATTTTTAAATCTTGATTTACTATTTACTCTTGCTTTCTTTTGCTTTGTTTTGAGTGCCTTGCTTGTGATTATGCTTTGTCTTGAGCCGAGGGTCTCCCGGAAGCAGCCGCTCTACCTAACAAAGTGGAGGTAAGGTATGTGTACACTCTACCCTCCCTAGACCCCATGGTGTGGGATTTCACCGGGTATGTTGTTGTTGTTGTTGCCTGAATCAAGATGGGAAATAAGAATTTGATTCTCAAGTTACTCAATCAAGCATGATGCTTGCAGTAGACATATGTTATTAAACAACAAACTCCAAGGAAACCCAGATATGAACTAAATATTGACTGATTGCTGGTTGAAAACTCCGTATAAATTAACTTTGACTTGTAAGAGTCTTAAAAAATAGTCAGCTAAGAACCAAATAAATGAACTAACCTTGGTATGCTTCATTTATTTCCTGAAACTTTGAGGTAGAACTATCCTGATCTTTCTGCTTATCCGGATGCCATTTCTGTCCCCAAAATGAAAATTATAAAACTGATGCTAGAACTAAGAAAATGAGATAGGCACACCACATAGATCAGATACAATGAAATGTTTAACACTCACAAAGGTGGAAAAATCATAAACCAGGCATAAAGAATTGGTTATAACATGTATTGTGTATAGAAGGAAAACTAACCAAGGCAAGACGGATATAATTGGATCGAATGACCTCCTCCGTGGCATCATAATCCACTTCCAGTATTCTATAGTAATCCTACATTCAAGAAATGCAAAACCACAAGTCAAAGACTGCAACTAGACACAAAATTCCAGCAAATAAAACGAAAATTCACTTCCAGTATTCCATTATAATCCTATATACATATTCGAGAACAGTGGCGGCCCCCTTCGACAAAAAAAATACATTGTATATATATAAGGTTAATCTTTTTTTAATGTACATAGAGTAGATATTAAATCCCTTGGTTTCTTCTTGTGTGTACTTCTTGATATTTTAGAACCTCCTTAGGAAAATTCAAGAAATGCAAAACCTAAACTTCACACATATTTATCATAATTGGATAAAACCAAGGGGGAAATAGCTAAATGGTAAGAAGGAAGTGGCATCAGTGGAAGAGGAGGGTTAGATCTTGTTTAGCTTAGCTCCACTACCAGTAATCCTATAATAAACCTACACAAAATTTAGTATATTTTTGTTACCATATCAAAAAAAAAAAAAACTACAGAGACATTCAAGAAATGCAAACCCCACCTATCAAAATTACAAACTTGACAAAATTCAACAAAATAAAACCAAAACCCACTATCAGTATCTTATACCATACATAAACATTCAAGAAATGCAAGACCAATCAAAATTACAAACTTGACACAAATTACAACAAAATAAGACCAAAATCCTCAGATAAGCCTTAGGCAAGAAGCAGAGACAAAACACATGTGATTAGGTGAATACCTTGGGCTTAGACAAAACTGACAAGAAATCAAATTTAAGATAAGAATCATCCTCTTCTTGCTGCTGATGTTCTTCCTCGTACTCGTGTTGGAAATAATTGACCCACTCGTCCCACATCATCTTTTCTTCTCAACATTAATTTCAGTTCAAGAAATATAGGCAACCCATAAAGGATTTTATCTGGGTCTTGTGTATCAGAGCCGCCAGAAAAGAAAACGGATGAAAAAAAAATTAGCTAAAAAAAGAATTTTTTTAAGTTTATCTAGATAATAAAATGCAGGTCTACCCGCTAATATGAGGAAACAAGAGAATTTATTTATCTAATCCGAAGGCAAGAGACAATCCCCACAAAAAGAGGCAAATAAAAAGAAATTGAAGTTGAAGAAAATATAAGAAAGTATTGATTATTACTGTGATTAGGAATTAGGTGGATACCTGATTGTGTTTTTTTGTTTTTTCAAGGGTGGAGTTTATGTGCGTTATTATATGTGCCTTTAATTTTTGTCCATGTTATTTATTTTATGAAAATATTCAGGTTTATTTTGAAAGGCATAGTCTTTATAATATTTTTTTGAATACTAATTTTTTGTCTCGCGCGTCATAAATTATGTAGGAATTAAGTTATGCGGTATAGTTTTATAAAAAAAATTAAAATTATGTTAAGTATTGGAAATTATGCTTATCCGGCATAGTTTGTGCGGATGTTATGATACATATGTTGAAAGCTAATTATACCCGTCGAAATATGAAATTATGTCTTTTTTCATATTATGTTGAGTGTTAACATTTATGCTTTATCCAGCATAATATGTGGGTTGTGTATGATACATATGCCGAAGATAAATAATAATTACGTTGAGCGAAATTCTAATTATGCGCGCCAAAAATAATAAAGGATAAAATTAAAAAACTCAAATTTGAAGAGCAAAAATTAATGACCACCCCAAAATAGGGGCATTTGTGCGAATGTATAGCAGATTAGATCAACCATATTTAACGCAAAATCAAAAGATATAAAAATTTACATCAGTTCATAGTTAATTTCAATTGTGTGAGAATTGAGATTGTGTTGAATTGATCAATTGAAGCATAGAGAATGTGAGCTTAGCTCGCTGCCTCCATTGATGGAGTCGTGAAGCTTAATTGAGTATCGAGAGAGATAGAGAGATGATGGGATTAAAATGAACAAGTGATTTGATAAATGCAAAAACTGCATTTGTTTTCATTGATTGATCATTATATACACATCAAAAGAGAGTACAGAAAATATCTTCTAACTAATCTAACCAACTCACTAACTAACTAAAATATCTAATAACCACCTAACTAACTACTTATCTAAATTACAAAATGTCATTACATCACTTATTAACTTGGACACTAAATTAAAACTAACTAAGCTAATCTCAACACCCCCTCTCAGGTTGGAAGAAGGGAGTTAGCCACGGACAACTTGCTCAAAATGGAAAAATGCTTGACATCAGTTAATATTTTAGTGAATATATCAGCTAACTGGCTTGTCGTGGAGATGTGATGCAAACTGATCAATACTTCATTCAGCTTATCTCTAACAAATGATAATCTACCTATATATGTTTTATCCTCTTATGAAAGACAAGATTTTTTTGTTATATGCACAGTTGTTTTACTGTCACAATATACTGAGATAGGAAGCTTGCTTGGCATGTTTAGTTCAGTCAAGAGTCTCTCCATTCAAACCAATTGTCCTACCACATTTCTGATTGCTCTATACTTAGCTTCATGAGGATAAGGATATGGTGTAGTGTTTCTTTGACTTTCGGCCGATAGGGCAGTCCTCTAACAACACAAGATATCCACTGACAAATTTCCTTGAGTCTGGGCAAGAGGCCCAGTCTGAATCACAGTATGCAGATATAGAGTAGTCTGGTTTGTTTGACATGAAAATCTCCAAGGTAGGATAATTTTTCAAATATCTGAGTATATGATATGCAGCTTTCAAGTGAAGCTCTCTATGTGATTGCATGTATTGACTGAGATGTTGCACACTGTAGGCAATATCCAGTCTTGTATTAGTAAGAAAATCCAGTTTTTCCACCAGTTTTCTATAGTGGCTAGGATCATAGAAAAGAACACCATCATCTGCTTTGAGCTTGACTGTGCTATCAAGAGGAGAAGAGGTTGAAGGACAATGCAGACAATCAAACTCCTTAAGGAGGTCTGCAGTAAACTTCCTCTGAGAAATCAATACTTCATCTGGCTTATACAATATATCCAACCCTAGAAAATAATGCAATTTTCCTAGATCTTTGATCTTGAATTGATCATGCAAAAATGATTTCAGATATTGTATTTCATTCATATCTGTCTCTGTTAGTATTACATAATCCACATAGACTGCTAAAAAATTGTGAATACTTCATTCTTTTTATAGATAAGAGTAGTCACTTGATGAATGTATGTATCCTTTTGAACACAAAGAATTTACTAGTTTATCATACCATTGCCTACAAGCTTGTTTTAACCCATACAGTGACTTTTTCAACCTACATACTAATTCTTTCAATTCAGTTCCAGACCTGGTGGGCCTTTCATGTATACTTCTTTATACAAATCACCATGAAAGAAAACATTATTAACATCCAACTGGTACATATCCCACCCCTTCTTGATAGTCAAACTAATGAGTGTCCTTGCTATGGTCATTTCTACAACAGATGAGAATGTCTCATTATAGTCTATTCCTGCTTGTTGTGTATATCCTTGACTACCAACCTAGTTTTAAATCTCTTCACACTACCATCTGCTTTATGTTTTATTTTATACACCATTTACAACCTATTGTTGTCTTCCCTTTAGGTAAAATCACTAGATCCCAAGTGTTGTTTGCATATAAAGCCTTAAAAATTTGTGTTATGACTGCTTCCCGAGCAGGGGTCAAGACTCCCTCTTTAAAAGAAGATGGCTCACAATCATATGAAATGATCCTAATCAGTTGCTGACTATTGGACTCTAGGGTGGTAAAGGCTACATATTGAGTTTCTGAGAATAAATCATTTAGAGGTGAGGGCTGAGAGTGCTAGTCAGGTGATACATGGTTACTGTTAGACAAGTGAGGTTGCAGGTTAGGCAAATTATAGTTGTATTATTTTAAGTAAGATGGGGTGGTGAGTACTCTGGTGGTTCTTCTAACCTCTTTACTTGGTTGTACTAAAGGTTGTTGGGTAGGTGTAGGATGTTCTGCAACTTCTTGTGTGATAATAGTCGCAGGGCCTATGAAAGGGTCAAGGTGGTGAGATCAAGGTTCATTAATCTGATGTGGAGATGGCTCAGGCTATTGTTCATATTGGACTTAAGTGTGATAATGAATGTGTTTGGCTAGATATGCTGATATTAGGTGTGCCATTTTTATCCAACAATGAACTGCCAACATGAATGTTATGTGTAGAATTAAAAACACAAGAACTATGCATTAAATAACTTCACAATTGACTCATAACTAGAACAAACTTGAGCAATAGTAAAAGGAAAGTTATTCTCATAGATATCTCTGAAAATGTGTATCCTTTTGTTAGCTAATTTTAGAACTTTGTATCTTTTAGTGTCATAAGGGCATCCAATAAAAATGTGTGGTGTGGCTCTGGGATCAAACTTGTCCTTATGTATCTTGAGGGTGGCAGGAAAACACAAACAGCCAAAGGCTCTTAGGTGTAAATATGTTGGTTTTCTTTGATAGAGTAGTTCAAATGGGCATCTGTTGTTGAGGAAAGGACATCTGTTGTTAAGGACAATGGAAGACAATCTGTTTATGATATAAGTGGCTATTTGAATGTACCCTTCCTAGTATCCTGGGAGTAGCTTTGATTGATATAACAGTGCTCTAGCAATTTCTAGTGGGTACTTGCATTTTCTTTCCACCACACCATTTTGTTGTGGTGTGTAAGGGCATGACTTTTGGTGTATTATTCCTTTTTCATTGAAGAAAACTTGGGCTTCATGACTGGTGAATTCTGATTCATTATCAGACCTTAGATATTTTATGGTGATTTGAAATTAATTTTCTATTAGTGTGATAAAAGCTTTTATGGTTTGGAGTGCATTACTTTTGCAGTTTAGGAGTTGTGTTCATGTTGACCTGATGTAGTAATCTACCATGGTCAAGAAGTATCGCTGGTGATCATGAGTTGGTGTGTGGTATGGTCCCTATAAATTCATATGAAGGATGCCAAAAAATTTTATGGCTAAGGTGGTTCTTTGTGAAAATGCCCGTCTAGTGTGTCTTGCCACAGGATAGATTGTACAAGTAAAAGGTCGCTTTGGTGCAAAAAATAATAGGTATAGAATAAATGATTCTCATTTTCACAAAAGGCATATGTCCTAGCCTATTATGCCACAGTAAGTCAACATCATTTCTATGAGAGGTATGCATTAGAGAAGAATTCATGACTGAAGATTTGTGAGAACCAAAATTAACATGTTGTACATGACTGACAGTTTTATTACATGAAGAAGATTGGTTTTGTACATATGTTTGAGATGGTAGTGCAATCTCATCTTGAGATCCAACTACTGAAGAATTAGAATGACAAGTACTAACTGACTCCAAATGACAAATATCAATGACATACAAAGAAGGGTTAGAAACTAGAGAACCACAGTTGCCAACAGGTGTTGAGCAATTGTGGCACAAGAAGTATAGGCCATTTTGGCCATACTAATCTCCAGAGGCCTCTTCAGTGAAGGGCACTGTATCATACATGAAGAATCATTGAAACTGACAATACCTTTTAATTGTGAAGCCATGTAATGCACAAAAATCAAATTGAATTTAAAACTAGGTATGAATAACACTCTATATAAAATTAATGTTGAACCAAGAACAACATCATCAATTTCAATCACTCTCACGTTGTATTCAGTTGGTAAGGTTACTAAGAATGGGTAAGGCAATGTTTTAGGATTAATTAACAAGGTCTTGTTGTAAGTCATGTGGTGTGAAGCACCAGTCCATTATCCAACAATCAGCAGAAAATTCGATGCACTTACATGTGAGCTCACCAATACCAGTAATAGAAGAGTAACAAGCCAATATATCTGCCAGATTAACAACTCAACAATTCATGTTGTTGTCTGAGTTTGAATTTGTACTTTCACCTCCATTTTGATTTCCACATTGCAAAGTTTCCAACAATGACATCAGTTGATTGTATTGTTCTTTTGACAGATTTTGTGCTCTTTGTTCAAAGTTGTAGTTCATCCCTTGTGTGTTAATGCTCAACTCTCCATAATTTTCGTACGCATTTGCTGCATTAGCTACATTATTCCCTTTGGTAAACTTAAAATTTTGAGGGAATCTATGAAGCATGTAACACTTCTCATTTGTGTGTCCAAGTCTTTTGCAGTAGTCACAAAATAAGTTTGACTTATTCTACTGAAAGTTTGGTTTGTTTTGGATGGTTCTACCATTTCCATAACTCCTCTGTTGATTGTAATTTATTCTAAAGTTTCCATTTCCATGGGAGGTGTTGGCACATGCATTCAAAGAAGTGTTTTCCCATGTATTTAGTGAAGTAGATTCTAGGGCCATCCTGTTGTGATGTTTAACTTTCATTTGCTTCTCTTCCTGTACCAAGATAGAAAATGCATATGCCATACTTGATAAGGGCTTCATCATCAATATGATACCTCTTACCATAGTATAAATTTTGTTTAGCCCCATTAGGAATTGGATCAATCTTCTATCTTGCTCAACCTTGTGCATGCTTGGCTTTCCTCCACATGTGCACAAATAACTGCATTGTGAATTTGCATATAGAGTTCTCATTTCCTCCCAAAGTTTTCTCATCTTCGTATAATATCCAGTATCATCAAGTGTTCGTTGATTGAATTTATTTATTTTCCTTTGCAATTGATATAGTTTTGCACCATTAGTTTGGTCGTATCTATCTTCAAGTTCTTCCCAAAGCTCCTTAGCATTGTTCACATATTGAAGGCTATCCATTAGATCTTGTGACGGTGAATTTAGCATTCATGATGTCATCATATCATCACATCGCTCCCACTGTGCATAATCATATGAATCTGGTTCTAGTTTCTTACACTTCTTATTGAGAAAACCAGTTTTGTTCTTCACTGACAAGGCTCGAACCACACCATGTCTCCATGATCGATAACCAGTCCCGTCAAATTTCACGGGAATTAGAGTTGATCCAGCACTCTCCACTGGATGCATGTAGAAAGGATTTGCATAATCTAGGGTTACTTGAGTCGTATGTTCAGCTGCCATTGTATTCTCATTTACTTGAGGTTCAATCATGATTTTTCTCACAGAAAAACAAATTTAACAACTTCACAATTGAATTGAATTGAAATGGAGATTGAATAGTACTATTCTCGATTATCGATGAGAGATCTATTACCTAAAACAATTATAAATGGATTGATTTCTACCGATTTGATAGAAAACCAGTCAAAATAGCTCGAATTTTACTTGAAATGATCGAAACTTAAAAATTAGGGCTTCGATCGAACGATCACAATTAGATGAAGTAAATCGCGGAATCGATTATCTATGAATGCATAGAGATCAAGAATGAGCAACTAGGCTCTGATACCATGTTTAATTGATCGATTGAATCATAGACAATGTGAGCTTAGCTCGTTGCCTCCATTAATGGAGTCGTGAAGCTTAACTAAGAAAGAGAGAGAGGAATATCGAGAGAGATGAGGGGATGGAGATGAACACATGATTTGGTAAATGCAAAAACTGCATTTGTTTTCATTGATTGATCATTATATACACATCAAAAGAGAGTAGAGAAAATATCTTTTAACTAATCTAACCAACTCACTAACTAACTAAAATATCTAATAACCAACTAACCACCTAACTAACTACTTATCTAAATGACAAGAATGCCATTACATCACTTAATTAACTTGGAAGTAAAACTAACTAAGCTAATCTCAACAGATTGAAGTTCAAAATTATGAAATTATAAATTTCATCAGTTTGAAGTTAAAAAATATCAAAGTTAAACTTAACACAAAATATTGGTATATTGCTTGTGCAATTCAAACATCATACATTTAGTATGAAGTTGGACTTGTCAAATCCCAGCTTCAAACTCATATGTCTAAAATTTGAATTATTGAATTAATTACTTCAAATTCATGTCTAAAGTTAGCATAATTATAACGTTCCAATACTACGTAAAGGAAGGTGAAGGAAGAATAATCATTTAACCTTTCTAATCCTTTGAAATAACGAATAACTTATGTCGCAGGAATTCAAATTTGACATGGAAGATTTATCAATGTACTATCACAAAAATACTTGAATATTCTATACTTAAAGTGAGACCTCAAACCCTCTATACAAAATATATATGGATAGTGAAATTTACCAACACTGTTTATAAATTAAATATCTTTATTTTAAAAAATTATAACTTAAATAGCACGTATAAAATTGATCTACCAAGTTCAATTCCTACACGGCTACACCAAAAGCATACACGATGGAGAAAATAATTTAGTAGTGAGACTTTTGGTTATCTTAAAGAACTATAAATATATACTATATATTTCAATAGAGTTGACGATGCAGTATCTAAATAAATTATACAAGCTCTTAATAATTAATACTACTATTATTTTTTTAATTATGAAACCATAGAGTTGACGATGCAGTATCTAAACAATTCTACAAGCTCTTAATAATTACTACTATTATTTTTAATTATGAAACCATCCAGTTGACTAACGGTGAGTACACAAATTATCCGTAAATTTCGTGCAATAAAATGTTAGTACTAGGGAATCCGTAAATTTCGTGCAATAATTACTACTTCAAAAGTGACTGCATTCTCATGAGGGGAAGAGGATTGGTTGCTAATCTGTCTTGTCTAGGCTGCAACTTGCCACTTTTGCATCCGTTCAAAAAAATATTATAAATATTAAAGTTTTGAATCGCTATTTGTGTAAAAACTTGGAATCTTAAACCTCCTAAGTATAAATTGTAAATTAGTCTGAAAAGGTTCATCTACATCCCAAACTTCAATGAGGACATGTTCATGAAAGAAGGTTACTACGGTAAGTATCTAATGAATTTTGAGTTCAATCTATCATGTTTAACAGAAATATGAATATTCTAGAAAATGGTGAATTGTTCATAACAAACTCAATGTAGTTATACTTTAATAGTGTAAGTGGTCATACCTCGTTCCCTTTATTGTTACTTTGATTCTTAATTCATTGTTGTTTTTTGTTGAAACTCAATGAAAGTGTGTTCTGCAGAGACAATTACTTCCCCTACAAGCGTACACACTTTTATGTTATTGTGGCATTTGTCATTGCATGATAATCACCTCATTGACATGCCTTGTGAGCCTTTTCAAGTTGATATTGAATTTAAAGAAACTATAGCATAGTCGAGCTCGCTAAAGAATGAATTTGCTAAGACTGTTCAGCTCAAGCTTCAATAAAAATCATTGAAGTCACTTAGTCAAGTTTTTACGCTCTACATAATGAGATTGAAAAAATATGACGCATGAAAAAGTTGACGAATAGATCTATATACATTGGTAGAATAAAATCAACCGACAAATCACAAACTACATCGACAAAATAGTAAATACATTAATGATCTAAATTACAAGATTACAATTCCAATTCAAGATCATTCACACAAAAACCAAATAACCGTCATGCATAGTGGTAAACTAGAGGACTGTGAAATGTGTGGAGTTTATACTACACCTAGTAGTGCCTAATAAATTAAAGAGGCATATGATATTTGTGCAAGTGCAAGAATTGTTCGAATCAAACAACATAGAAGAAGAATATCCAAGGAAGCCGAGCCATGTCCTTGGACTACCACAAAATATCACAATACCTCCAAAACCAAAATCGTCGCCCACCAATCTAAGCCTGTAATTTCACACCAACCCCATCTTGGTCCTTGCCCT
Organism: Anisodus acutangulus; assembly: GCA_029783415.1. Classification (NCBI taxonomy): domain Eukaryota; kingdom Viridiplantae; phylum Streptophyta; class Magnoliopsida; order Solanales; family Solanaceae; genus Anisodus; species Anisodus acutangulus. The sequence continues at coordinate 9,436,198 of CM056503.1, read as the reverse complement.
TTTTTTAGTTTTTTATTTGATGTCCGATAGTCGTATTAAGCTCCCTTTTGATCATAATTTTTCATTTTTTAAAAACATTCTTTATTCACGAGATTTGATCAGTTTGAAATAAATCACATTTTAGATGAAATTTCACTTTCACTTATAAAATTTTAAAAAATTCAAATAAAATAAATGTCTAAATATAACTAAGTTCCAAAAACTATTTTTAAGCATAGTTTTTTTTTTAAATCTAACTCCGAAAGAATTTCATCGGCTCCTCCTCTTGCCCTCTTAATGGTATCCATATATTAATCATTTCTTTATAACGGCGTCAAAGACTCTATTAACTTCAAATTCACCTAAGAAGTCCCCACATTGGTCCTTGCTATTTGTGCGCCCATGAGCATCAACTTCTTGTTTTACTCTAAATTTAATACTGTCACGTACCAAGGGTGTATTCAACTCGCACAACATCATGTGTTCACAATCACAAAATACAAAAAGTAAAATATCAACCAACAATGACCATCAGAGATAGTACTATATTACACGTTGTTTGAATGGTTGTTAATTATTATTTCATAATGTATCATATTATATTATAATTTTAATAAATATAATATTTGAGTAGGTCGTGTCGTTTTTCATTATTACATAATGTTAGATATCAAAAATTGAAAAGATAAACCTATAAAAAAAGTAAGATAAGGTGTAAAGCTACCATAAAACGACATCAAAAAGAATAAAATATAATTATATTAGATAATAAATAGAGATAAAATAAAAAAAGATACTTCTGTCAGTCTTGCACCTCTATTGAGTAATGCCTTAGTCGCAATATCTAAGATCTGAGCCAAATTGAGCAAGGGCTATCACTTTGGGATATTATGCCAATTTCAGTTTTGTACCCACATACTACAATTCTGTGGAGCTTTTCGGATTAAAAACCTTTTCAACGTCAGAACCGAACTCAAAACAACAAATCCATTGTACCTAAAATAAATTTTTTCATTATTACATAACAATAAATTTAAAGATGTGATACAATAAAAGTTAAAGTAACAAGACAAAAGGTGTTTAGTATAGTATACAAGAACCCCGTTTACCTTCCCAAAAGCCAAATAAACCCAAAAGCTCATTTTCTATGGCTTCTTGATCTCTCTTTCTCCTTGTTTATATCGCTTTACTTTACTGGGTGTATGTATTAATGGCTTCTTCATCTCTCTCTAGCATCTACTCACCTTCTTCATCTTTCAAATCTGAAGTGAAATCCATTCACAAAATCACTTCGTCCCAATTAGCTTCGTTTTCTTTGCCCAACAAATCAAGATTCCATGTACACGCGGTGGCGCGTGAGGTTTCCACCGGCAACAACAACGACGTCGTACCCAAGTTGAAAAAGGACAACAAAATTGGGTTAGAGAAAGACCCAAAAGCGCTATGGAAGAGATACGTAGACTGGCTTTACCAGCACAAAGAGTTGGGTTTGTATTTAGACATAAGTCGGGTAGGGTTCAGTGATGAGTTTCTTGAAGAAATGGAGCCCCGTTTGCAGAAAGCGTTTAAGGATATGGATGATTTGGAAAAAGGTGCTATTGCTAACCCAGATGAGGGTAGAATGGTGGGTCATTATTGGTTAAGGAGTCCTCATCTTGCTCCCAACTCATTTCTTAAGCTGCAGATTGAAAATGCTCTTGAAGGTGTTTGTCAGTTTGCAAACGACGTCGTCAGTGGTAAGGTCAGTTGGTGGTCAACTCTGTTTCTCTCATTTTCAGTTAAAAGTCAAACCTTTTCCTTTATTTGCTACTGACTCCGTCCCAATTTATGTGATGTAGTTTGTTTTTTCACCTAGTTTAAGAAATAATGGAAGACTTTAGAATCTCATGATCTAAAATAGGTTAAAGATAGCTGTGTGGTTATAAATCATCTTCGTCGTTAAGCTAAAACGTAAGTTTTAAAGATAAATTGTTGCCAAATAAGTAAACGTGACTAAAAAAAAAAGTGTCATATAAATTGGGACAGACGGAGTATTTGTTATGCATTAAGAACCCCTAATTTGTTATCTTAATCTATAAAAATCTTAACTTTTTGCCATTTTGACGATTTCTATTTGTTTTTATCAATCAAGAGGCATTTCAAGTCAATATAGTTAAATTTTTTGTTTAATACAAGTAGTGTAGTTCCGGTGATTGTTTGGGTATGGGAATTTAGTATAATAAGCTTATAAGGAACTTTTGATTTTAGAGTTGTAATGTATGTTCCTTTATTATGAAGTTAAGTTGTGATGTATGTTCCTAACTTCTAAGCTACACTTTCTGGCTTATTATCTGTTTATCTGTGAATAATCTTTATCTATAAAAATCTTAACCTTTTCCCAATTTGATGATCTCTCTTTGTTTTTGATCAATCAAGTGGCTTTTCAAGTCAATATAGTTAAAAAATTGTATGATACGAGTAATGTAGTTCCAGTGATTGTTTGGGAATGGGAATTTAGTAGAATAAGCGTATAAGGAACTTTTGATTTTAGAATTGTGATGTAGGTTCCTAACTTCTAAGCTTTGATCACACGTTTCTGATGACTTATTATCTACTTATCCTTTGAACATGTGAAAGCATATTTTAGCACTTTTGATTGGTTACTGGCTGTTGTATCCCAAAGCTTGGTCAACCTATTGTGAATTACAACATCTATTTTGCAGGTCAAGACTCCTTCTGGTAGCCGATTTACGCAAATTCTTTCTGTTGGAATTGGTGGTTCAGCACTTGGACCACAATTTGTGGCTGAGGCATTGGCTCCTGACAACCCTCCTCTGAAGGTAATTTAAGGTTGTGTTAAAACTTAAAAGATCAGTGATTGTTCTGTTCTGAAATTTGTGAGTTAACTGATCACACTCTTTTAGCAGCAAGTGTTAAGGTGTTTTACCAAATTTTCCTTACCTTCAAATCCTGTGAGAACAAAAAAGAATTAAATATTTTCAGTCAGTTTCCTGTATCGAGCATATTTCTCAACGATCTTGTGAGTACCTATACGGGCTATATCATAAAGGTTCCAGTACTTCACCATTAAATGTGCACCTTTGCTTAAATTAGTTGTTTGTTTTCACAAATTTGGCTTAAAAGTTCTATGTTTACTTTACTTAGCATCACTATAAATGTCGTAAAATATTTTAATCTTTCCAAAACTGGTGCTGCACAACATCAAAGCCAATGCAAGTGATTTGACTTAATCCTACTTGTTATTCTTGCATCTGTAGTAATCATGATGATGTTGTTTCTCTTATTTGACGTGTCAAGTGCTAATGAATTTCTCCATGGAACAGTTTTCCTCTCATTAAGTGTGTAGATAAATTCAAACGATGCAAAGAACTTGAGTAACTAATGATGAAGGATTTAAAATATAAATTGTCTCTTACATAGTATCCTCCCCAGAGATTACACCGGGTATGTTGTTGTTATAGTACACAAAAATCTTCGTGGTGCCTCCCCCCCCCCCCCCAATCCTCTCTCTCTCTATAACATGCTTTATCATCTCTTGGCAGATAAGATTCATCGACAACACAGATCCAGCAGGCATTGATCATCAAATTGCGCAACTTGGCCCTGAGCTGGCTTCAACGCTTGTTATTGTTATTTCAAAGGTGATTATGCATCTAGTTTCTGTTCTGTTGTTGTTTCCTTAGCAAAAATAGATTCTTTTATTATAACCGAGAAATCTCCAAGGGCAATGGCACACAATTCATACTCGGAGAATAATTGGCCAACCCCTCTACCCTTCTCCACTTAAACACCATGCTTTTGTCTGCAGTAGGGTTTGAACCTGTGACGTGCACCCAACCTACACATCATACATTGCGCTTTTACCACTATGCCAAAACCCTGGGGGCTGCATAAATATAGAGTTTTCTGATACTCTTTTTCATCTTTTATGTTATTTAGAGTGGAGGCACTCCAGAAACCCGAAATGGCTTGTTAGAAGTTCAGAAGGCCTTTCGTGAAGCTGGCCTGGAATTTGCAAAACAGGTTTTGACCTCAGGTTCTTTTTTCTGCTTTCATATTTTTCGTCATAATGTGGAGTAGCTTTCTTGATGAGTATCGTGTTTAGTTAAACAAATGAAAGTTCTCTGGAAGAGATTTAAAAAACATAATGACTGGTTACTCTGTTTAATCTGCATGTGCTGGTTCAGGAATTTTAACAGGTCTCTGAAAAGTTTCTGCTTGATCTGTTATCCTCTGGTTGTCTTTTTTGTTCACTCTCCATTACAGTAACATGAGTTGCTTACTGCCACTCATGTGCAGGGTGTTGCCATTACACAAGAGAACTCGTTGCTTGACAATACTGCTAGAATTGAGGGTTGGTTAGCCAGATTCCCTATGTTTGATTGGGTGGGCGGAAGAACCTCTGAGATGTCTGCAGTTGGTTTACTTCCAGCTGCACTTCAGGTTTGTCACTCCTAAAGTCACATTTCTACTCCCAGTTTTTGTTTCCATGTCACAATTTTCACCGCACTAAACTTTCCAAACTTCTCGACACAAAAATATTTCATTTGACTGTCACAAGTTTCAGAAATTCAAATTAATTTGTGTGAATTGGAATTTGATGATTGATGTGATCTTGTCTTTATCATATTAATTTATATATAACCTCCAGAACTTTTTAGACTTCTAATTTACCAAGCATGTATTATATAAGTAGGACAGCGCTTATTAGAATCCAAGGTCAGCCAGACTCTGTGGCATAGAATGAGACACGTGGAAATATTTCGTCTTGTCTTAGAACATTTCTGTTACATTATGTCTCATATTTGTTATCACTCCAGGGGATTGATATTAGAGAGATGCTTGCTGGCGCTGCATTGATGGACGAAGCAAATAGGACCACTGTGGTATGACTATATGGCCTTTTCATGTTCTTTTGGCAAATAAAGTTGACTCTTTCGTTTTGAAAATTTGAGAATAACTAGTAAATTTTCCAAGTACATGTCATTGAAATAAATTTCTTTGTAGAATTATATGAGCTATAGTTATCTTTTTGGCTGACTTCAGGAAGCAAATAAGATGGGCCATATTTTTTTGTACTTCAAGAATCTGTCTTTGATTTGTAGTAGAATAAATTGATGATTGCTATTGCAACAACTTATTATTTGTCATCAGGTTCGGGACAACCCGGCTGCGCTACTTGCTTTGTGTTGGTACTGGGCAACTGCTGGAGTTGGATCCAAGGTCTGGTTCACCTTCAGATTTTTGGTTGTGATGTCGAAGGAGCATATAGTTGTGTATTTGACTATGTCGACATGCTGTTACTTATGTGTTGCAGGATATGGTTGTCCTCCCATACAAGGACAGTTTATTACTATTCAGTAGGTATTTACAGCAGCTTGTCATGGAGTCTCTTGGAAAAGAGTTTGACCTGGACGGTAACCGGGTATATTTCCCATGCTTTTAATTTCGTCGGATTAAATCACAGAACAGATGCATTTCCACTTGCTTGTGTAATCATACGCTCACCAACTCACTCAACCACGTCTCATAAAAGGAACCTTGTAAATTACTTAGAAATTCACCTGGTGGAAACATAATGCGATTTTGCTCGATTGAATCCTTTAATATCTGTTATGTAACTGCGTTGTGCTTTATCCACTTATCTAGACTGTTAATAGAAGTTCAGTTATGAATAAGATCTCCCTTCATTCACTAATTTAGACTGTTGATAGAATTTCAGCTGTGAATAAGATTTGCTGGTGTTTATGTTTATAATTTGCCGTTCACAGGTGAATCAAGGGATAAGCGTTTATGGAAACAAAGGGAGTACGGATCAGCATGCGTAAGTTTGTTGTGCTTTCACTTATCACTTAAGAAAAAATAAACAAGAAAATGAAAATAAAAAGGCTGGTGTGCTTTTTTTCTGAAGTTTGTTTAAGTATTTGCTAACCTGACATCGTTTCACCGTAAATTTAATTCCTCTTTATCTTGTTTCCAGCTATATTCAACAACTGCGAGAAGGCGTTCCCAATTTCTTTGCAACATTTATTGAAGTATTGCGTGATAGGCCCCCCGGTCATGATTGGGAGCTTGAACCTGGTGTTACTTGTGGCGACTACCTCTTTGGAATGTTACAGGTTAGTTCTTATAATATTTTAGTAGTTTATGGAGAGATCGAAAGGGGAAGTTGAAGGTCTAGTGCAAGAAAGGCAATGTTTTTGAAATGCTTCATACAATGAGAGGTCGAACGCTCTATAAACTGACCTAGTATGCATTTGATATTGATGAACAGAAGATGAGAGCTCTGGTAATTGAGATAACACAATCTTTTAGCATTTTCCCTGTATAAAAAGGAACAAGTTACTGGCTAATTTGTAAAAAAGGTTTGAATGGTTCAGGCACCCTGTGAAGGGATTCCCAGATTTTTGTACACTTCTTTTACTTAGCAGTAACTCCTTGGTACTGACTTTTGTTAATAAAGTTTTACCTTATCAAAAAGAGATTTTTGTAAAAGTTTGACCCAGGACCTTTGTAACAGAATCACACGGTTTGTGAGTTTGTTAATTATTTTTTTCCTCATACAGTAATGATCTTCTCTTCTTTTCTGTTTTATTTTTCTTGCTATTTGTAGCTTTATTCAAAAGGTTGATCCATGTTTTGCAGGGAACAAGGTCAGCTCTGTATTCGAACGATCGGGAGTCCATCACAGTCACTGTGGAGGAAGTGACACCTAAATCTGTTGGAGCTTTAGTAGCACTCTACGAGCGAGCTGTTGGGATTTATGCCTCACTTGTCAATATTAACGCTTATCATCAACCTGGTATTTCCTTTGTCCTTTTGTTCCTTACATGGACTTCAATAAGAGTTGAATACTGATGCTTGTTTATGTAAACCATCTCTAATTAAAACCACAAGTCTCTGTCAACCTGTATCCTAGTTGAATCATAATTAGATAAGACTTGCAGACGAGGATCAACTGGTTTTGTGGCCCATTACAATTTTCTTTAGTTTTATCTCAAATCTCCCCAGAGATCCATATTTTTACACGTAAGAGAACTAAAGATAAAACACGAGATTTTTGTAAGGTCGTTTTCTTTTGTTCGAATTGTAAAGGGCTATGTTGAAGCACATCATCTTGGCTAATTCAATTGAAGTTAATTTATGTCGTATTCACGCAAAGCCAACTAACATTTATTATGGCATCAGGTGTGGAAGCTGGGAAAAAAGCTGCTGGAGAAGTTCTTGCGCTTCAAAAGCGTGTCCTTCAAGTACTTAATGAGGCCAGGTATGTTGATGAGATCTTGGTTCTGATTTTTATTGCTTGGGTTGGAAAATAATGATGCAAAATTTTTTCCTTCAAGCTCTCTCTTTGGTGAGATGGCGGCTATTAACTATGTTATTTCTTTCTCCAGCTGTAAAGAGCCTGTTGAACCACTTACTCTAGATGAAATAGCTGACCGTTGCCATTGTGAAGATGATGTATGATCCATCTCTTTCTTATGGCTTCCTTCATTTTTTCTTTATATACACATACAATAGGATGCAAATTGCTGACTGTCCTTTGCGATGTGGCAGATTGAAATGATCTACAAGATTATTGCACACATGGCTGCTAATGACAGAGCTCTTATTGCCGAAGGTAGTTGTGGTTCTCCTCGGAGCGCAAAAGTTTTTCTGGGGGAGTGTAATGTCGACGAGTTATACGCCTAGATCTTTCATTAAACATTCTTATGTTTATGCATACATCTGAGAAATACATATGTGCCCGAGATAGGGTCCGGCCTTGTCGTGGCTGATTATTGGGGATTCCCAACTGCTGTTAAGATAGAAAAATCCATTTTTTTTCTTTTTCAAAAGAACCATGTTCACGTCTATTAGCTGTATCAGAGCATATTTTGTTCCCTGTGATATAATAAATTTCAAAAAGCTGAGTTTGTAGACGTTGCTCCTGTATATAATTTGCTCCTCTTTTTTCTTATTGATTGGACACACTTCGGGTAAAACCAACCAATTTCTGGTGGTATATTGTAAAACTTGACATTCTATTGGTACCATTGCTATCTCGCTATCCTTTCGTGGAACATTATAATGTACCAAAAGTTCCGTAGGACCATGAGCAGTGAGGTGGAAGAAAAATTCTCATTGTGCGGGGAACTTCTGATTCACAAATTCTCTGCTGATTCATGATTTTTTCAAGTCAGCAGGATTGGGTATCTGACCTTAAACTTTTATGTGGAACTCTTCCTTTTAACTTGGTATATGAAGTATAGTTGGTCAGTAAGAGGTGGAATCTTCATAGAGATATATTGGCTGGTTTTCCGGTCCCGTCCCTTCATCGGTTGTGAAAGGGTTTTCAAAGGGGTTTGAACCTTCTCATTGTTTTAAGGTTTTGGGTTGGATGTCCAGATTCTTTCGCAGCTCATATGTTTTGTAGTCCTTTTCAGTACTGTGACCAGTGAGTCGGTCTATTCCACTTGGAGTTGAACTTCTTGGCTCCACCTGCTAGTGAAAGGGACCAGATTGTCCTGAGATCTGCCTTGGGTCACCAAATATTTGTTATAAAATGACCCACTAAGCCCCCAGGCTTAGTTCAAGTGTTGAGGGATGTGTGGCTCAGGTTCAATCCCCGCGCCATGTTGCGCAAACTAAGCTTGATATTTAAGTGGAGAAGGATACAGGGGTGGACCTATTATCCCCTAGTTTTGAAGGCTGCAAGTTGGTCCTAAAGGTTGGCTCCGGATTTCTGGTCATCCAAGAAAAAGAAGGCACAACTCAAATCAAACCAATAAGTACGTTTTTTGGTCATATACAGAAATATCTGTTTAGAAATTGACAGATATCTAATGTTTATGTTGTGCAATATACTCAACTGAGAAAATACTTGACCCAAAAGTAGTCAATGGTAAGAAAGTTGAGGGTCAGTATCACAGAAAATTACAGTTCTTATTCTTAAAGTAGTAATTGATACTGTGATGTAACTTGGTTCTTCCATCAACAACTTCAGTTGATAGTGATTGAATCTGCATTTTTCATACTGATAGTTGCCTAACTACCAAGTTACATCACAATATCAATTACTTGTAGATATCAAATCCAGTTTAAACAGCTAAAGGCAATAAGTATTCGGGCGTGTTCTCTTTTCTCCTTTTATTTTTTCCTGATAATTCGAAATTCATTGACTCGATTAATTTGAATTCGTAATACAAATGCCTACTAAAAAGGAGACATTGCACTCCCTCCTTCGAAAGGTTTTATTGATATCTGGAGTTTGAACTCGGAGCTTATGGTAAGAGATGATAAATAATTGACATTTCACTATACCTCTCATTGGGGTGATGCTACTGGATTAACTTGTTAATTAACTGTTTCTTTCCATGATGGAGAAATGATTAAGGGAGCTTTAATTTGAATACAGAGGAGTTGATAGGCTCCTTGGCAGCAATATAAGCCATATTATAAGCAGATAATCAAGTTGAAACAATTGGCCTTTTACGCTAAAATGACAGACAACGTAGTTTGATTATGCTGGTATGTCATTATCAGCAAAGTTGAAAATTTGTTCGAATAATTAGCTCAAATTAACCGCCGGCAAAATATAATCGCCAAGTAATCAATACTGAAATGAACTGTTGTTACATAAACCTGTGGGGAAAAAAAGGCTTAAATGTCATGATCATAATAGTATCAATTGAATTGTAGTATCACGAATTCGAATTCAAGTAACATTTTAGAGATTAATTGAATATTCATTACTTTATTAATTATGTTAAAAAGGTTACAAAAGGTAAAACAAAATAACGTTAAAGTGAGATAAACAAAAATTAGAGCTCCTCGTACTTCCAAAAAACCAACAAAGGAGTTTGTGTCACTTGAAAAGATTAATTTGTTTATGTAGGGTACACTTTATGGTTGAATTAATAAAGAACAAAACCAAAGTTTTGGCCCACTAATAAATCTGCTTTTCGAAGTTCAAATTAAAGTTGCTTCTTCTTTGATTTTGTTTAATGTCAAAGGTGTTGTTCTCGCCCCGAATTCTACCTTCTGCCGTTTTATCGGCTGATAAAATCGGAAGACAAATTGATTCCTTAACTTAAGCGATTTGGGCTGAAAACGGAACTCTAATTTCCAGCAATGGGTTCCCCAACTACTCCAGAAAGCGTTAAGACGATGGTGTGAGTAAACTGAGAGGTAAGAAACATGAACAAAGCCGAGTAAAGTAAAAGTAAAGGATAAAGTAAGGGATAAAAGATAAAGATAGATAAAAATTGAGTTGTTTAATTGATTGTGTGTTTCGTATATACAAAGAATGAGTATTTATAGTACAAAAATGAAGAAAAATTGTACAAACGTGCCCCCCATGTCGGCCATCAAGTAACCCACTAAGCTCAACGACTTACTATGGGGGAGGTGGTGCCGATTTTCTCGCTATCTACTCCTCTTGCTCGGATAATGGCCATTTTTTAGCTGTTGTTGGCCGTTACCGCTTTTGAGAGTCTGAAAACCCTTTTGACTTGGTCGTTGAGGCGTCTGCATCTGAGTGGGTCCAGTCGTACCTCTAACCAACAACTTCGGCTAAGATGCCTTTGTAGTCGATGAAGTTCTTGTAGTCGAGGGTTAGGAGTAAATTCGGCTCCGAAATCGTCCCAACGGATGATAACCCGTTCCAGCCAGGGGTTCAGAACATAAAGGATATCCTCTACTCACCCTATGTGGCTCCCATAGCTGTCACGGAGCAATTTGAAGAAAGATCTTAGGAATCTTGTAATCTTATCTCACGAGGGTTTGAAATAAAACAATTAGTTGAACCACGACTTACCTTGGAGGATTTAAATGGTTGAAGAAACTCAAGTCATACGTGATCTGTGGCATTGGCTGACCGCACTAGAATTCTGAGGCAAGGATAGCCAAAGTATCGCAGATGGGGAACCACGATGGAAAACCAGATCTGGCGGCCAACAACATTTGAGCTACCAATAAGAATTTTACGCCTAGCTTTGTCTGTCTTTGTTCTAAGCTTGTACAAAACATGAGTGTTATGTTAAACCCCCACTTTGTGTATGTTTTGTGCAAAGTTTGAATAAACTCTTTTTACAAAGACATGCCTTAAATGAAGTAGGCAATCAAAAACTCCAAATTTACAGCTATGCGGATGGCATCCTATCGGCTAAATCTATGGCCAAGATGCAGTGTTGTCCTCAGAAGTTAATATCATTATGGATGGCAAAACCAAATTTTATAAGTTTGGAAGAATATCAGCAGACCATTCTAATGGAGTTGGGTCAGTTGGAGGAAAATCGACTGACAATCATAGAAAGAGTCAAAGCCGGTAAACGTAAAATGGCCAAAGCATATGACAAACATATAGGGCCTAAAGAGATTTGTCGAAGGAGACTTAGTTTGGGCAATCATCCCGCCGATTGAAATGACAGATCGAAAAATCGGCAAATGATCGTCAAACTAGAAAAGGACCCTTCGTATCGAACTCACGGGTTGCCGGCAATGCAGATCAAGCGATGAACATGCATGGGAAAGAAATATAAAATGGTAGACATATTACCCATTGATTTTGGGGCATGCATAAGTAATCGACAACCACAGATCGGCTGTCTGGTCATAAAAGAGGCTAGTTTCCCTTCGATTTGAGGAATGTACGGGCAAACGACAATCATAGACCGACTGCCTGACAAGACCCTTTGATTTATACAACTAAGAAGCCGAATTGGTCGCATTTAAACCAATCAAAGGCTGAACTACTTCATCAGCTATTGAAGTCTCAAGATCAGCCGAATCAATGGTTGTTGGGTCTTCCCTAATTGCTGCAGTATGTTCTTCATCACCAGCCACAACCATTACCTCAGTCGCTCCCGCTCCTACATGGACCTCTTTTTCAGTACCCAGCGAGGGCTCATCCACTACAGTCGATGGGGCCTCGGTAGAAGCCTGCATATCGATCGATACCTCTTGAACAACAGAAGCAATGACTGTTTTGGATGGCAAGTCCATAAGGGTATCGGCTGAGGGAGCAGTAATTATCGGCGTTGCTTGAACTAGACAGTTCTTCCACACAGTCCATTCATTCTCCAGGTTGGCCAACCGCTCGCTACCTGCTCTCAGAGCCAGCTCCCAAACTACCTGCTGGCCACCGAGTTCCTGGATTTTGTTATCCAACTAAAGGCTCTGCCGAAACAAGGAAGAACGGGAGGAGTCCTGGGCACTAATAACCGAGTCTAAGGCGCCTATGGCCGGAATGATAACCCCTATCTCCGCCTGGATCCGCTATAACTCAACTCGCAGTTTGGACAACTGCTTCTGCAAATAATTTCTTCGGCTGACATTTTGTTGCCTCACTGCATTCACCTCATTGAAAGAAGTCTGAATGCGGTTATTCTCTTGCCAAAGAGACCCCAAATATTGCAGAGCAGCGACAACCTCATCATGACTATCTTTGGCCGTTCTATATAAAGCAATCAAATCATTCAGAGCCAAAGCCATGTCGTTGTAAGTGGCTACCTGAGTCGGGGAATCCATTATTTATTTCAAAAATCAGAGCAAAGAAGCCCTTAAAGCATGTAACTCCTTTTTGGTGGTTGGAATTCCCCTGGCGAGAGATTCGTCGACTCTCTCTCGATGGAGCCAACAGGCGAAGATGGTGGAGATGCAGTGTCGACTGAGCCAAAGTAGCGCAGAAGCACATCTTCTAGGATGATCTCGGCTGGTACCTCTGAACCGTCAGTTGGATGGGCTTCAGCCGAAGGATTACCTCCAACGGTCTCCTGTACAGAAAAAGACAGTTTTAGAAGAAAAGCAAGAGTCTAGAGACAGTTGGTGACAAGACTAAAAGGAAAAGGGTATACCTCTACGGTTACATCAACCTCTTCGGCTGCCTCAATAAGAGAAACTATGATATCGAGGCTAGCCGATGGAGAATCTTGTAGGTGTTCAGAAGTACGATCCAAAGATGACGTCCCTCTGGTATGGAGAGAGGCATCATTTACTTTCCGTCGCCTATCGCGCCTTATTAATAGTGGCTCCTGAAAGACAAAACCAAGGAACATGAAAGATAGTCGATATGAAGGTAGTCGAGGCAGATAAGGGATATACCTCATAATCATCCTCTTCAGAAACAGGGACTTCGGCTCCGCGAGATCTTTCTTCCCTGCGCTCACAAAAAAACAACCCATTCACCTAGCCTGGGTTGCTTTGAAACGGATTGCCCAAGCAACGAAGATCCCTTGGCAAAAGTGGTTTCCAAATCAACAAACCCTGATGGAGATACATAAGAAGTGTTAGCCTAGAACGCATAAGAAATTCTGGCCAACATATGTGTTGAGGAAAAACTAATTCACCTTTTCTCTTCGGTTGTCGCAGCCTGACGGAAGACCAATAGGCAATAGGACTAGCCGGGCTGATGGACACCGCCTTTGAAGGGACCTCTTTTGTCCTTGACTTAGCGTCTGCTGGGTTTTTCTTCTTCGGCTAGACTAGCCAATCACTCTGTTTTGTCTGGATTAGCCGATCGCAATAGACTTCCAGAGAGGATTGGAAGAATATTTTTTTGGCCACCTTCCACCAGTCAACAAAAGTAACAATGGTGTTGGCCCTTGAGGAGAACGGATGCCAGGCAAGAGAGGCAAGATTATCAAGATTGTGAGCGACTGCCTACTCGATTTGATTGACATTTAGAGAGCAACGGTGGGTCGATTGAGCAACACTACGGTGAGGCTATGGTATGTGTTGAGTCAGGCCAAATTGTCGTGCCACAAAGTTGGGTCTATAGGGCTTCGTGGTCAACTTGTTACGCCAAGAATTGTGCTTCAAGCCTCCTAAAAGGTCCCTAGCCATAAGGATACGCCCCCATACTCAATTCATGACCTTTCGCTAAGCGAATGAAAGGTTGTCATCGGCTATATAATGAACCCAGTCGGGAGTGGCCCATTGTTCAAAGACCGGTTGCCAATATGCGTAATGGTCTCGAGACAGACTATGCAGGGTGGAGACTGTAGTAAAAACATCATGGGGCACAAGAGGTGTTCCCTGAAGAGTGTCGGCTAACACCGGCGGAGCTAAAGGATAACGACTGCCATCAAAATAGTTAGAGATGAACTTTGGAAAATACAAAGTGATCCACAACTGTAAAAACCACAGAGGACCGGCCAGAGTATCCAGATTTTGAGAGTCCCTTAACCTAGCCTGAGCATCGCCCAAAGCCATGTACAAGTAAGTCAAGAAGAGGGATGCCCAATTGATACCTTTCCCTGAAATGGCCAAGGCCACATAAATCTCCACCTCCTTGACAATTGCACAAGAACCCGTATAGACGAAGTAACAACTAAACCAATAGAGCAGAAAAGCATGATGCTCAGCATCATCAACCGAAAGTGGCGAACTTCGGCGGTTAGCGGATATGAAAGAACCATAGCTGGAAGAATTTTTTGAAACAACAATCCCCAAGTCGGGAATTTTGATTTCACTCAGGGTAGGCGCTTCGACTCCCAATATCGGAAGGCCTAGTATCGCCATTACATCAAGAAGGGTGGGAGTCATCATCCCCCAGGGAAAAACAAAAACATTAGCGGTAGTCGACCAATAACCAAGAAATGCATATATGAGGCCGATATTGCAGGAGATATCAGACCCCGATAGTGCGATGGCGTCATAAAGACCCATACGCTCCCATTCGGTTCCTTTGGCCGACCTGACCCGGTCCACCCAAGCAGAATAGTTGGCGATCTTGGTCGGCCAGGTGCGTAGGTTAGCTGGACAACGGTCGGCAGTGAACTAGTCTCAGGTGATGGGAATGTCATGGGTCACCGGGCTAAGATGTTGAGATAAAAGAACGTCGCCTTGTTCCGGCCTACCATATAGAGCCAAAACCAACTGTTCATCAATAAGGACTAAGACATCGGTTAGGTCTTTATCGGCTGGAGTGGTCTCATATATCTTCTAAGAAGAGGGAGAAGAAGTCGTGGCAGTCGAGTAAGAAAAGGGTTGAGATTAGGGTTTTATGCATAAGGGAAGAAATCGGAGTTCAAGTGAAAAATTCTAATAATTTAAGTGTTTAGCCGAATTCAGTGACAGTCGAATTATTCTGGAGCCGAATTTACTCGTAGACTTCGACTACAAGAACTTCATCGGCTAATAAGGCATCTTAGCCGAAGTTGTCAGTTAGAGGTACGACTGTGATCCACTCAGATGCAGACGCCTCAACGACCAAGTCAAAAGGGTTGCCAGACCCCTATAAGCGATAACGACCAACAACAACTAAAAGAAAAGGCCATTATCCGAACAAGAGGAGTAGAGGGTGAGAAAATTGGCACCACCTCCCCCATAGTCAGTCGTTAAGTTTAGTGGGTTACTTGATGGCCGACATAGGGGGGGCACGTTTGTACAATTTTCTTCCTTTTTGTACTATAAATACTCATTTTTTTGTATATACGAAGGACACAATCAATCAACCAACTCAAATTTTATCTATCTTTATCTTTTATCCATTATTTTATCCTTTACTTTTACTTTACTCGGCTGTATTCATGTTTCTTACCTCTTAGTTTACTCACACCGCCGTCCTAACGCTTTCTGGAGTAGTTGGGGAACCCATTGTTGGAAATTAGAGTTTTGTTTTCAGCCCAAATCGCTTAAGTTAAGGAATCAATTTGTGTCCTGATTTCATCAACCGATAAAACGCCAGAAGGGAAAATTCGGGGAGAGAACCCTTTCTTTTAGCTGTTGTTGGCCGTTACCGCTTTTGGGGGTCCGAAAATCGTTTTGACTTGGTCATTGAGGCGTATGCATATGAGTGAGTCCCAATCGTACCTCTAACCAACAACTTCGGCTAAGATGCCTTAGTAGCCGATGAAGTTCTTGTAGTTGAGGGCTAGGAGTAAATTCGGTTGTCACTGAATTTGGCTAAACACTTAAATTATTTTTGAGTGTTAACCGATGTAAACACCATAATGCGAGAATAGACCTACTAGATTAATTAAACCATCAAGCTTTAGTTAAATGAAAAAAATGAGGTATTCGCAGGTTAATTAAGTTGTCGGGTTTGAATCCTCTGGAACTTAACTTGTTCTTCCATGTTATATGAGAGAAAAGAGATATTCGACTTTCAAGCTTAGAAGAAAGAATCTTTATCATGAGTCATGCGCATTTCTCTCAACCACGTAGTTGTGGAAGCAGTTTTGTTGTTGGAATCCTTTTTATTAAAAAAGAAGTTAATGATCTAGTGACAAATAAGAGTAGTAGATCATATTCGATGAAAACAAAAAGCAAAAAAAAAAAAATTGGAATCCATAGGTTGAAAATCATTCATCCATTTGTATTTGTGTCGTGGGTCCTTCTAGCAATCATTGAAGTAGGTAAATATGATAAAAGAAATTATCATTCAATAATTTTTCTCGTTTCTTTGAGCTTTGATAGATAAAATTACTTGATATTTGTGCTTGTGAAAGATGGTAAGTATTCAATAAAATAATTAAAGTAGGTACCATTATAATTTTTTTGGTGCGTATGGTACACACTTCAACTATTGCATCACACGTTCCTACTAATCATTTAATTTACCTCAATTATTGGTCCTTTATGTTTATCTAATTTAATGTGCCATTAATAGGAGCACATTAATATAGAGTTGTTATTTAATACTCTTACATATTTTTCTAATTATTGTGCCAAAATCCGTCATCTTGGCAAAAAACTGCTTTAAAATTATAATTTGCAGGTTCTTAGATTTTGAATACCCCATGTTATTATGTAAAAGAGTAAAAATCTGGGAGTAAACATTTATCGTGTCAAAATTTACTAACTTTCCGTGCTTACATAAGATCAATGAAGGTAAATTATGAAATTTTCAAACAAGTATTGTATAGTTTTACTTTTTTTACTTGTTAAAATTAAATTACTTAGAAGTTAGAAGTCTCATATTATATGTTTCCTTCACTTTTTAAATAAAATAATAAATGGAGCCTATGCCTAGCCAATAACCTTGTCCAGTATTTTACTCTTTCAAATTATTAGCATTTGTCTGATATTATCTATTAGTACCAATATTCTCTCTCGTTGTTCGTTATTGTATTTTTCGTTCCTTACATAGGATTGATGGTCACATAAGTACCGTTGCATTTCCCAAATTGCCATATTCAAGAAAATTTCAAATTGTCCCACAACTATTTTATTGTTGTTATATAACATATGGTTACAAGCATGATAATGTTTGGTGTAACCGATGAGCCTCCACTCCTAAGTCTAACATACAATTTACTCTTTCTTTATACTAAGCACGCATTATTACACGTTTATTTAAATCTTTTTTCAAGGAGTAAATTTTTGAAAGTATCACTATTCTCTCAACAAAAGAAAAAGGAATAAAAAGAAAATTAAGAATTGATTCGGATTTTGACATCATGTTCAAAAAATTAATTTTGAGTTTTTTTTTGGTTTTTAATCATTTTCCAAATAATAATATAATTAATTGTTAACGATAATTGCCTTTTATAATTATCATGTTCAAAGAAAAATAAGATTTGATATCATATGATAGTCTATTAACTCTCTCGATATTTCTATCTTTTATTTTCATTTTGCTTCAGTAACTAATTAGGGAATGGGCGATTAATTGCATGTAAAATATTTCATATTTTCTAGCAGCATTCTTCATAAGAAATTCACATAATTTCCCCTTGGATTACTTTGTTGGACACTATTCCTAGAATTTAAGAACTTAATTTGCTTACCATATCATATTAGTACCAATAAAGTTACCAACTTAATTAGAAAAATGACAAATAGAATTTTTGAAGGAAACAATAAGTAGGTGTTATAATACATGGGAGGAAGGACAACTACCACAAGTAGGGATGTCAACGGGGCGGGGGCGGGGGCGGGGAAGGGTACCCCATACCCGTATTCGTCACCTAAAACCCATCCCCACACCCGCCCCACCACCATGAAGGTAGCACTTTTGATACCCATACCCGCCCCACCACCCATCAAATCATTCCCCATACCCGATCCAACTGGAGCGGGTGCGGGGCGGTACCCGTATTTACCCGCCACACTGGAGATGCTTGGAGTATTATTGGGCAGGAGGTGACAAGTGTTGTGCTGGAGTTCTTTGAGAATGGTAAATTATTAAGACAAGTAAATTTTACTATTATATATTTGATCCCCAAAGTGGTAGCCCCCCAATATGTTAGTTAATATTGGCCCATATCTTGCTGCAATGTCCTATATAAATGCATTTCTAAATTAATTTGCATGAGATTAAAGAACATCATTCCTACTGTTGTGGCTGAGAATCAAGTAACTTTTGTAGCTGGAAGATCATTGGTTCATAATGTCTTGATATGTCATGATTTGTTTATGCAGAGAGATCCCATGTCACCACTATTGTTTGTGTTGGTGATAGAATATCTTTCTAGAACTCTACAAGAAATAAGTGAACTATCTGATTTTCAGTTCCATCCTATGTGTAAACTCTCAAAATTGATGATTTTAGGCGGTGCGCGTATGGGCGTGCGGGTAGCGGGTGCGGTGCAGGTTTTATATGAAATACACCCCCACCCCACTACCCATGGCGAGTAGCACTTTTGATACCCATTCCGGCCCCACCACCCACCAAACCATCCCTATACCCGACCCAACTGGAGTTGATGCGGGGCGATACTCGCATTTATCCGCCTCACTCACATCCCTAACCACAAGTAAGAGCTATAGCGAGAGATCTTTTCGCTCTTAATCCTAATTTTCGCTTTTATGCTTTTAAAATGGAGAAATTTTGAATAAGGAAATTTTCTCTTTAAAAGTAAAATTTTCATTTGATGGCAAGTCTTCATTTAAGTTATATTCACTTTCTTTTTCCATAATATTATTTAACTTATAGTATTGACAAACTTTCTCCTCGGCTTCTTATTCAAATCTTTTGATTTATTGCGAGAATATTGCCAATACCTCATTAATTTGATTTAATGACATGATGGTAAAATAGCTTCCCTAACTCGACATGATTCATATATTATTTCGGTTACGCTTCCAAATGCAAATTGCTCGAATGTACGACCACATCAATTAATAACAAGTATCATATAATTCTATTGAATTAGTTGTAAATACTTATCTAAAACGGTAAGTTGTGTTATTACTTTGAACTAACTCCATACAAGGACTTCCATATTTAGATTTGAAATTATGTATAATAGTTCAAACTTTATATATCTGAAGTTGGAGATTACCTAGCCTACATTTAAATCTAAGTATTTATAATTTGACTCACAAAAATAATACATATCAAATCTAACTTCAAATCTAAATATATAATATAAAGCAATTCGCAAGTCTGTAATTTTAAAAAATAATACTCAGTAATTAAATTTTAACTATTCTTGTTCGACAAGAATCCTAAAGAAAGTTATCTATGAAAAAGATGGGTGCAAACAAGAAGGGAACAAAAGGATATTACAAAATTTCAATTCTCAAAGGATCTTATGGGAAATTTAATACTCCCCAAAAGAGTCCAAAACTAGAAAATTTGAAATAACCAGAAAGAGAGAGAAAAAAGTGCGTCCTTGTGGGTCCCACCACCCCATGTGAGTGTGTTTTCTTTATCGTTTAAGCAAAGCGGGAAAGAAAAACAACGCAATAAAGGTTGTTCACATTACAACGTTCGACTGTGGGTCCCACTCACTCTTTCCTTCTCCCATTTTTGTTTTGTTTTTGTTTTTTCTTCACGCAAAGCCCCCAACAGAAATTAAAATTTAATTCTGTCTGACCTGCTTCCTTAGATACGACATCGTTTAAGGTACAAGAACCGACCACATTTTTTTTTTGCTTCATTATTTTATGAGTTTTATCAGTGATGATGATAAGTGTGAGTTGTGGGTATTGAGTAGTTTTAGTTCTTTCTGTCTCTAGATCACAAAGTTTACTGCAACATACATTCTGGTAGTGCTATTTGTATAAGAGTCTTTTTTTGTTGTTTTGTTTTTATTTAAGTGATGCATTGTGATTTTTCTCTTATTGGGGTTTCTTGTTTCTTTGATTATTACACAGGCGGTTCAAGAAACAGATGTTCACTGAGGGTCTTGATAATAACGCCCTCAAGTGGGTTAAAGAGGTCTCATTTCTCAATTTTATGCTATTTATCTTTTGATTCTGTGTGGGTTTTGTTTTATTAGGACCTTTTGTCTAAGTGGGTTTTCCCCATATCCTTGAAATTTCAAATTTCAGAGTTGAATTTTGTCATGTCAGATTTTCTTTGTCCTGTTGTGTGAGTGATTCTTGATTTTTTTAATTTTGAAATTTAGCAAATGATGTGACGTTTATGAAGTGGTTGATTCTTGATATTTGTTGCATTATTTGAAAATTGAACTTTAAATTCAGGGTTCTGGGCAGCAGACCAAGGAAGTTCCTTATTCTATTTCAAGCCAAAGATCAGTTCTTGATCCTATTGGCACCATGAGAAATGGGTCCCGCAATGTCGGACTTCCTCCGCCTTCCAAATTCCGGAGTGGCCATCTGTCGGGGGTTATTCCTGTATCTAGAGTTATTCCAGGAGATTTAGATTTAAGTGCATCAGCTTCTGATAATGACATGATCTCTGACTCGGAAGAGGAGGTTTACGGGGGGAGATACTCACTCGATTCATCGCCACATGATGACAGGGTTCCTAGCACTACTGCAGCCACTCAGAGATACTACAATCTCCCACCGAGGCGTGGGACCCAGTATGCAAGTGACAGTATGTACTCTGATGATGTTAGTTCGTCAATGGAGACGTTGGGGAGAGGCCGTGGATATGTGGCTGATAGATTGTTGATGAGAGGAGCTAATAGATACCCAATTGGAAGTAGTGTTTACACTGAGGAGGAATCTTCTGATTCTGCTGCAAGCTCTGAGTTCTCCTCCACCCAAGTTGGGACAAATAATGGAACAGTTCCACGATCAACAAATTATGCATCTGAGGGATATGCGTCCAGCATTCCGTCTAAATTGAATACAGGAAACAAGACTCAGAAGGTATTCATTTGCTTTAGCTGTGTTTGAATTGACTTTCCGATTGTTAAACAAATGTATTATTCGAAAGTGGAATTAGCTTTAGAACTTGGTTACATTGAATTATGCTACGAAGTTATTATCCGAAATTGAAGCAGTCATTCAAAAATATCCTTTTAGGAATATATGATGCTCCTCACTAATGGTTATCATAAGTTTGCCTGGATGTGCTCTTGTATGATGTCTTCATATGCACTATCCCCACTGCGAAAAGAATTTCAATATAGAGCATGTCAAATGGATTATCAAATGCATATCTTGAATGATATCTAACCATTGGGATCATCTGGATACATTTCTAAAGGATGTTTCTGGTTAGCTTACGAGATATTCGACCATTAAAAGACTTTTGAACTTGCTGCTTATTAGGGCCGTGCTTCATTTTAATGGCATAAGAATATGACTGAAGGGAAGAATAGTCTGATTAGCTATTATTGATGGCTACTTTTCCTTTTCCACTTTGCAGAATGTTCCCGAGTTGAATTTAAATTGTTCTACTTCTGCAATGGATTTTTTCTCATGTAGTACGTGGTTCCTCGTATCTTCTAGAGAACGTAGACACTCTCTTGTGAAGCTAATTCAATTGCTTGCAGGATATGACCTCTGGGAATTTACAGAAGAAGGTCGCTTCTGAAGAAGATGTTCCCAGTGCACCTCCATTTTGCAGTTCTGCTGCTGAAATCAAAGAAATTGATGAAAGGATCCCTGCCTCTAGAACAGCTAATGTGCAATCTATGGCAGAGGATAGTGGTCTCTCAACTAAGGCAGATAGTAACATTTCTTCTGGCATAAACCACCAGGTCAAAGTTCCAGATCATTCTGACTCACCTGTGAGGTTTGTTCACGAACCAGTTACAAAACCTAAAGCTATATCTTTTACGTGGGCCTTAGTGCCTTTCTTCTTTGAAAGCACGATACTTCTTGAATTTCAGCTCACATCTGCTTACACCTGTTTTTTAGGACGACTGCTGCTGCTGCAGAAAGTGGAGGTCCGTCGGGTTCTTATCCCGCTCGCCTTCCAACTTTTCATGCCAGGTATCTTTACTGGTAACACCAACAAATTTCCAATGTGTAGTTACTCTTCCAGTATTATCAGTGATGATTTTCTATCCAATACAGTGCACTGGGCCCATGGCATCGCGTGCTTGCTTATGATGCTTGTGTTCGGCTTTGCCTGCATGCTTGGGCTAGGGGTTGCATAGACGCTCCGATGTTTTTGGAGAGTGAATGTGCTCTCCTAAGGAATTCATTTAGGTCAGTTTTTTCTCCTGTTCCACGCTATTGAGCAGTTGCTATGATCCTTTCTGGCTTTAGTGTCATTTTGAGAAGAAGTCTATAACAAGCACTGAGATGATTTATAGCATCCTATTTTTCTCTTCGTTTTCTTACATTTATTCATGCAGAGATGATAGTTTTAGCTTTTTCTAGCTCCCTCCCGTTCTGTTACAATTATTCTTATTCTACAAGTAAGAAGCTTTCTGGAGTCTTATTATAACCTCTCAATGAAGCAGCTGGGTAATAAACAAATGCTTGTTGATCACAAGTACGAGTTCATCTTGTAGAAAAATAGAACTTGAATTCTTGAAAGTTGTGAATGATGCTAATTCTTATCTAGAAATGTATTGAACATTTCAGAAAGGGAAGTTAGTTGAAGGAGGGGAGGATTAAGTGGTACTACGTATTAGGTCCATATTCACTCTGTTCTCTTGGGCCAGTTGACTACTGGTGATATATGCATCACAACTTTTCAGGCCATTTGATGTATAACCAGATATCTATCTTAATTTTGAGGATCCTCAGTAGTCAAACTTTTTTGTTTTTTGGAATAAGAAAGACCCTTTATAATCAATATTAACTTTGGCAAAAAAAAAGGTCCTCTATAGTCAATAGCTCGCTTTACCCTTTTTCTTATAAAACGGTGATGTCGGGCTAAGCACCACCAGGCATTCCACAAACACAGGTGTCGGGTAAGCTTCCCCACTAAGGCTGAAGCAGGTGAGCTCACACGAGTGTCATAGCTAGATATCAAACCTGGGATCTCCAGACATTTTCTCCTATGCCTCAACCACTCAGCCATTCCGTTGGGGACAGTTTACTTTTCCTTCTTAAAGTTTAGTAACTTCCTAATGAGTTTTATTTGTAGTATTTTCAAATCATTTAGATAGGAGAAAGCATTTAAAATACAAAGTATGTTTTGGTACCGCTGGGTTGCCTGAAACAGGAAGTGAACGTATTGGAATTTGGAAAGTTCTAATTATTTTGCATTTTATGTTCCTTCAATTAGCAGGAATGTGGTAAGAGAAGTGGTTAAAAATTATCATAAAAAAGACCTCCCTCCAAATTAAGTCCTGCAAAAAGTGAAGGATACTTAAAGAAAATGGTTCTTTTTTCTTAAGTTTCTTTTTAAAACAAATGCATGCAAGAAAAGAATTTTTCTTTTCCTTTATCTTAGTTTACTGCAATTGTCCCAGGAAATGTGTTAGGACGCTTGATGTTAAATAATGCCAAGGAAACTAAAGACGGTAATGTTATTTCATTAATCCTATTACTACCTCATTATGGGAAATTATTTAGAGTATTTAGGACCTCTAGTACCTACAGTTATTCTATTCATCCAATATATCACTACCACATTTTAGGAAATGTAGTAAAGAGAAGCATTTGGGATGCAGAGTTCCTTCAGTAAATTAAATCAGGTAATACTCATTACAGAAAGGTAATAGGATTAGAGGTCAGGAAGATGAAGAAAAAAAAGGACAACAATTGAGTAAATTAAATCATGTAATACTCATTTCAGAAAGGTGATAATTTCAATAGGATTAGAGGTCAGGAAGATGAAGAAAAAAAAGGACAACAGTTGAGTAAAATTTATGGCCACCACCTAACCTTGAATGATTTGATTAAATTCTAGCATGAAATCTGGATGGAAGTGTTTAACTTATATCTTGTGTGCATGCGGGCATGTAGGCTTTTTGTGCCTTTGTAAATGAAGAACTCAATTAGTCTTGTCTGTTTTTCACTTTCATGGCGAAAAACTCTCGTCTCCTACATGGAATTACAGGTTACAGCAAGTTCTGTTACAATCAGAGGAGGAATTAATGGTGAATCGCTCTTCCGAGATTCCTAAGGAAGCGGCTGTCCCAAAACCTAAGCAAATGGTTGGAAAGATGAAGATCCAAGGTAATCCATGATATTTACTTGTAAATTGTAATATTTCAGGGTAATACTACTGAAGATTCTCTCATTGACCCTTTTCTGATTTTGCAGTTAGGAAGGTTAAAATGGGCCTGGACCCACCTACCGGCTGCAGTTTTTCTTCCCTTAAAACACCAAAAATAAAGATGGAATCTGTTAAATATCACCTATCCAATATGCGGTCATCAATCTCTTCCGGATGGCGAGCTATTCGCAAAGTCCATTTTGCTCCTCGTGTTTCTGCAAACGGTTCATTCTCGCGCCAGAGTTTGGCATACATGCAGGCGAGCACCCAATATATAAAGCAAGTTTCTGGACTCCTGAAAATTGGTGTGACATCTCTCCGCAGCAGTCCATCGTCTTATGATGTTTCTCAAGGTAAAGAAGTTCATGTTTAGTTCATTGCTCTTGAATGTTGATTCTTGTATTGTTAGTTTAGGTATCACTCATTCTGTAGCTCCTTGTCACTTTTGAGCCGTTGGAGATACAGTAACAACTTATTGTTCTAAGCATTTAGTTTCAGCTGTTCCTGAACAAAATTATCTCAACATCCTCATTTATCGGATGGATATATTATCAACAATCTATCCATTGTGAATAGTTGTTTCACTTACAATATGGACATGTTAATAATTGTATTAGAAGAGCACTAAGTAAGTGCTGCAATAGTAGCTACATCAGTAGCCAAGAAAGCCAACACACACACGCACACACATACACTGTGTATCCCTGTCCTATTCCTGTAGGGCCTCTATGAAATCAGTAGCCAAGAAAGCCAACACTGTCCTATTCCTGTAGGGCCTCTATGAAATATATCATACTTACCTCATCAGTTACATATTCTTCTTTTACACCAAAATGATTATAGCAAAAAACAATTCATTTTGATCTTCTGGTGGAGCTATTTTTGTCTTCAAAATATCGTTAGTTCTCTCTTCCATATTGCCTGCAAAACACTAGCGGGGATGGTATTCCACCACTTTGCTTATTCTTTCGTTCATTCCTGGGCTGCTCCAATAGTTTAGAAGGTTGTAGTGAGTAGGAACTGCCTCTTATAACCCACTGAAACCCTATGATGTTCAAAAATAGCTGCCATATCTGAGAACACCCCTGCAATGCAAAAATAAATGGTAGATGGTTTCTAATTCTATTTATATTTGTGGTGTCCAGGCCAGCTTGCCCGCAGATATTTTACAATATTAATTGATCTTAAAAAGCTAACAAGACTAACAATGCAAAAAAGAAGTAAATAAATCGCCAGTTTAAGTTACATTATTCTCAGTAAACAGTGGGTTTAAAATAATTGGTCTTCTGAGAAATATTGTATGTACTTTACCTTTCTTTCTTTAATCCTCATTCACCTTTCATACTCTCTCACTATACAAGGGCATATGTGGCACAAATATTCTGTGACCATAGAGGCATTGTATTGTGTACTAAAACTTATATAATATATGATTCTATTTGCTATATGTTATCTCACCCAAGAAACCTAATATGTGATCAGAGACATACTATTGTTTCTTACGACTAAAAAGTTCAACGGTAGAGGATGCTATTAAAATGCAACCTGGATCAGGCGAAACCCACATTTTGTAAGTTTTTCTGTCTGTCATCCTATTTTCTTTCTATTGAATTCTGTTAAATGCATATTTTGTCTTTGAAGAACTGCTATAATTTTTGGATTGTGATGTGAACATCTTTACAGCTTTCCAGATAGTCTTGGAGATGACCTAATTGTTGAAGTCCTGGATTCCAAGGGAAAGCATTATGGCCGTGTCCTTGCTCAAGTTGCCACCATTGCTGAAGAACCGGTAAACCTGTCTGATTTCAACTTAGGGTTATCAACTATAATTATTGCTTCAGTTAGCTCATGATGCTTACATAAAGTTACATTCAGGGTGAGAAACTTCGATGGTGGTCTGTCTATCGTGAACCAGAGCACGAGCTTGTTGGCAAAGTGCAACTCTTTATTAATTACTCAACAACATTTGATGAAAACAGTCATCTTAAGGTGAGTATTGTCATGTTTACAAGCATTTCTACAACTGAAGGAAGAGTATAGAATTGTTTCTCTGCATTGGCTTCATGTAATTATGCTTAATGAATTGCTTCTGAACTTTGTGTTTTGGAGAGGGGAAAAGAGCCAATAAGAATGCAAGATAAGCTTACTTTCAAATCAGTATTTGTGGACTTCCGTGGAAATTGGGCGTGCCTTTTTTTTTTTTTTCATTTCATTCCTCCCCCTCATTTAATCACAATGATATGAAGCTGACTTGTTCATTTTCTGTGACGGCATATTAAAGTGATGTTTCCGGGGACCTCTTTGTCATTGAACTCATGATTGATAATGCATTCCTCTTATTATCTATTGTTATCTTAGTGTGAAGCTGACTTGTTCATTTTCTGTGACTGCATATTAAAGTGATGTTTCCGGGGACCTCTTTGTCATTGAACTCATGATTGATAATGCATTCCTCTTATTATCTGTTGTTATCTTAGTGGAGTTCTTCTGTGGAAATTTATAATGTACTCCCTCCGTCCCAATTTAAGTGTCTTAGTTTGATTTGACATGGAGTTTAAGAAATAAAGGGAGACTTTTGAATCTTGTGGTCTTAAATTAAAAGTGTGTGGGCTCTTTTAAATCGTGTGGTCTTAAACTTGCCTTGGAATTGGAAAACTTACTAAGTATAGAAAGAGTCACTCTTTTCAGGACAAACCAAAAAGGAAAGTAAGACACTTCAATTGGGACGGAGGGAGCAACTTTTATTGTATGGCCATTAAATGATTTCTTGTAACATCCCCTACTCAAAAAGTATAGGAAGAAAATGAAAGCACAATCACATAATGAATTTCTGTAATCTGACACTTTTTTGGTTTCCTCCTATCATAGTGTGGTTCAGTTGCAGAAACTGTTGCTTATGACTTGGTGCTTGAAGTTGCAATGAAGATTCAGCAATTCCAACAAAGAAATTTGACACTACATGGTCCATGGAAATGGTTACTCACTGAATTTGCATCATACTATGGAGTTTCTGATGCATACACTAGATTAAGGTACAATATTCACATTTGCTTGTTTTTAAGTGCAGGGGGGGTTAATTTCGCTTCCTTTTTATGTGCGAAATAATTTGCAACATCAATTGTGCAGGTACCTTTCTTATGTCATGGATGTCGCAACACCAACTGCTGATTGTCTTACAGTTGTGCATGATCTTTTGTTGCCTGTAATAATGAAGAGCTGTTCTAAGAGAACCCTTAGTCATCAAGAGGTAATACTTGTAAACAAATTGAATCTGATATATATATATATATATATATATTCCATATTGCATATTGGACATTGGTGCTGTTTTGTGTCTTTAAGATTCCAAGTTATTCTGTGACTTCATTGTCTTCAAAGTTGTATGCTACGTCTGTGTTTCTTTATAAAAGAATGATCTACAATTTGCTCACATCTCTCATAAGTACTGACATTGCACAGTGTTTGCTACTTACAGAATCGTATTTTGGGGGAAATTGAGGACCAGATCGAACAGATCTTTGCGTTGGTTTTTGAAAACTACAAGTCCTTGGATGAGTCAACACCATCAGGGATAATGGATGTCTTCAAACCCGCTACGGGGGTTGTACCACCTGCATTGGAGCCTGCTGTCAAACTAATTTCTCTACTTCATGATATATTATCTCCTGAAACTCAGAACACACTGTACAGCTATTTCCAGGTCTGGAAGCTGGCACATATCTGTATATATCATCTGTTTTTATCTGCAGTTTTTGGCATAAAATATTTGATTGCACAGGCTGCTGCTAAGAAAAGATCAAGACGACACTTGACAGACACGGATGAATATGTCAGCGGGAATAATGAAGGACTCTTGATGGATGCTGTTACCGTGTCTACTGCTTATCAAAAGATGAAGTCCCTCTGTATGAACATAAGAAATGAAATTTTCACTGACATTGAGATCCACAATCAAAATATACTTCCAAGGTATTTCTAATTTCGAACTATACTATTACATGTGTGTTTCTCCTTTTATGGATAAAACTGTGAAGCATTTTCTTGCAGACGAGTCTTA
The DNA here is from genome assembly GCA_029783415.1 of Anisodus acutangulus. Taxonomy (NCBI): domain Eukaryota; kingdom Viridiplantae; phylum Streptophyta; class Magnoliopsida; order Solanales; family Solanaceae; genus Anisodus; species Anisodus acutangulus. Next base: position 9,407,912 of record CM056503.1, on the reverse strand, counting down.
AGTGCATTTCTTGTACAATCAACAAATCCAATGCCAAGTTTTTTTCTGTTAGTTGTCATTTCTTGCAACATTCCTAACTGCTTCAATGTTTTCAATTCTCTGTGTGCAGCTTCATAGACTTGCCAAATCTTTCTTCAGCCATATATAGTGCAGAACTTTGCTGTAGATTGCGTGCATTCCTGATCGCTTGCCCCCCTGCTGGCCCTTCTCCCCATGTGACTGATCTTGTCATTGCAACATCAGATTTTCAGAGGGACCTTGCCTGCTGGAATATCAAGTAAGTCTTGTTTCATAGGTGCACGTTTTAATGCATAAGATCTATATGCTAAATGGTGTATTTTTTGGTGAAATGACCTGTGCAGACCCGTTAAAGGAGGAGTTGATGCAAAAGAGTTGTTCCATTTGTATATCATGCTGTGGATCCAGGATAAGCGGCTCGCTTTGCTGGAATCTTGCAAGCTGGATAAGGTACTAACTGAGGCTTTCACAGGCATCGTTTAAACCCTTGGTGAAACACATGTATATACTCTCTATTGGTCTGGCTCTAATATCCCTCCATTATGATGAACTGCATCTCATATGATCTATGTGTTTGGTGTGATTATTTTTCCGGACAGCAATTCGTTTGCATCAAACTTAGCATCCCACTTGCATAATCTTGCACTGTTCTATATTCTTTTTTACTAATTATTATTATTTGCATTTAATCTTTTGGATTAAGCTGGTCAATGCCTTTTTATTAAACATGCTTGTAGCTTCTCTATTATGCTGCGTTTTGCATGTGAATTTGCAATGTAGGCAGAGGCTAGATGTAGATTTCAAATAGGATCCAGGAATCAAAGGGATGAAATGTTAGAATCTAGATTAGGCTTCTTAATTTTCAGTAGCCTAACAGAAGCATAGGAGGAGCTTGAAAACATAGTCTTCATTTGGATGTCAAGATAGTTGCTAGAACGCTTTTTCTTGAAAATTTCGCAATGAAGAAAGGAGAATCAGATTAATTTTCTTGCATGTGTGTGTTTGAGAGGAAAATGAAATTTTAAAATAAGGAAAAAGTGTAAAAATGCTGCACTCTTTGCAGGTTTAATTTGGAGGAAAGTTTCTTTAGCGAGGAAGTTTACAACTTCCTGCTTTCCAGATGCAATGCGAAAACATTAGCAACTAAACAGACCGTGTAATTGATAACAACTAAGGTCTAGATTTATTGCTTTTCTTAAAGTTTTTAAGATGGGCCAATTCTTACATTTAGCAATGTGGAAATACTTAGTTTGTTTTGCTTTCTTACATAGAAAGAAAATTTTACTCTTTACGCTACTGACAGCTTTCTTAGTTCTGCTTCAAGTTAATCTAGGAGTTCGGTTATCATTGGTTTTCACTTTCTGCTGATCTGCTGTATCCTTCATTCTTCCTGATTGGTGCTGAATAAACTCCATTATCTCACAGGTGAAATGGTCGGGAGTGAAAACACAGCAGTCAACAACCCCATTTGTCGATGAAATGTACGAGCGCCTGAAAGAAACTTTGAATGACTATGTGATCATCATCTGCCGCTGGCCGGAGTACACATTTGCATTGGAGAATGTATGCCCTGATTATTCTTGTTTCTCTTTTACCAAGTGCATGGAAATATTCTACTGTAGGCAAAATGAAAGGGGAGGGGGAGGGGGAGGGGGAGGGGGGGGTGCATTTCTTTTACCACGCCATTATAAACCGTCAAAAGGGTTCATTAACTGACTAAATTGACAGTGAAACAGTAGTAATTGAACATCACTTCCCCAATACTCATTAAATTGACAGTGAAACAGTAGTAATTGAACATCACTTCCCCAATACTCTCATTAAATTGACAGTGAAACAGTAGTTATTGAACATCACTTCCCCGATACTCTCATTAAATTGACAGTGAAACAGTAGTAAACTAGTAATTGAACATCACTTCTCCGATACTCTCATTAACAAACTCTTTTTTCCCCCTCTTGATGTATAAAGGCCATTGCTGATATTGAGAAGGCAATTTTGGATGCACTGGAGAAGCAATATGCAGATGTCTTGTCTCCGTTAAAAGAGAATTTGACACCCAAGAAATTTGGCCTCAAATATGTGCAAAAACTTGCCAAAAGATCAGTTTGCCCATATATTGTGCCAGATGATGCAAGTATCCTTGTTTTTCTGCCCTTCATCTAATTTATATCTCATATATTTAGGCCTGAAACATGTTCCTTCTCTCAGCTGGGCATTCTTTTGAATTCAATGAAGAGGATGCTAGACATTCTGCGACCAAAAATAGAGCAGCAGTTTAAGTCTTGGGGTTCATGTATCCCCGAAGGAGGAAACACTGCCCCTGGAGAGCGCATGAGTGAGGTGACTGTGATGCTTCGATCTAAATTCAGAAATTATGTGCAAGCAGTCATCGAGAAGCTTGCGGAAAATGTAAGTTTGCTCTACATTTGGTTAAATCTAAAATTAAAAGGAATCCATGCAGATAATGCACTTCTCTATATTTGGTCACTGCTTACTGAAACCTTTGCCCCACAAAGGCAGGGGTAAGGTCTGCGTACATCCTACCCTCCCCAGAACCCACTTGTGGGATCACACTGGGTATGTTGTTGCTTACTGAAACCTTTCAACTGATTACGTGATTCTTCTGATGATGGGAGACTTTAATCAATAGAAGTATCATGAAACTTAACTAAAATATAAGGTCTGGTGAAGACAATGATTCATGTAAAATAGTATTTCTTTCGTTTTCCTATTTTTGGAGGAAGAGTAAAGTGTTTGGTCAGGAATAACATCAGTGCTATGTAATTGGATGATGAGTTGTGAGGGTACCACGGTAATCTGGACAATATTTCCATGTTGTTTGGCTAATTTGCTATCTTGAAAGTTCAGCCACTAAGCAGTACTCTATTATGCAGATCTGATATTGCTGCTTTAACAGTTTTTCATTTCCGTAAAGAAACTCGTAACCCATACCGATAACTGAAGTTGCATAAGTAGCTCCAGTCAAATTCTTCCTTTGTATCTTTTTCAAACTAAGCTGTAGACTGACTACTAAACAATTATCACTGTTCCTGATTCAGACGAAGTTGCAGAACAACACAAAGCTGAAGAAAATTTTACAAGATTCAAAGGAGAATGTCATAGAATCAGACATAAGGTGTAAGATGCAGCCATTGAAAGAGCAACTTACGAGTACCATAAATCACCTTTACACCATATTTGAACCTAACGTATTCATTGCAAGTTGTCGAGGCTACTGGGACAGGATGGGACAGGTTAGTGTTGGTTGAACTTATGTTTGATAGCTTAGGTTTATTTTTGTGTAGAAATTATTACTAATTTCACTCTGCTGCAGGACGTACTAAGTTTCTTAGAGAGCAGGAAAGAGAACCGGGCTTGGTACAAGGGCTCACGGATTGCAGTCTCTGTAAGTAGCAACAGTTTCGTTTTTGCTTAAACAACATTCTAGAACAAGGTGCATTCAGTTATTATATGTTTCATCATTTTATGTACTTGGCATTTGCAGATCCTAGATGATACATTTGCCTCTCAGATGCAGCAGCTTTTAGGCAACTCGCTTCAAGAGAAGGACCTTGAGCCTCCAAGGTCCATTCTGGAAGTGCGATCAATGCTTTGTAGGGATGCGTCGAATAACAAAGGATCAACTTATTACTACTAGAATGTATGTATAGATGTCCTATTCAATTTCATTCTTTTGGTTCCGAAAACGAAAAGAGAAAGAAGCGTGTAGTAGTCATAGCCTATAGTCTACAGGTGGATTCGCCTCGGATTAGGGAGGAACGGTGCTGTTTGATATATATTTCATTAGAAGATGTGTGCTCTCTTGTGGTTCTTAGGCCTGCTACAGAAGAATAGGATATAGTGAAATCTGAGTCATTTTTGTTGTGGGAGTAGATGACTCTACTGCTCCAGCTATTTTAGTAGCCATATATGAAAAATTATAGCTTGTAATTCACATTTTGGCAATATCTAGATCATGTTGAGTATATCTTCCGCATGTATTGTGTGTTCTTCCATGACTCGACTCCATCAACATAAGTAGAGGCATTCAAGAATCACTTGACAGTTACCTATTTCAATTTTTCGACTCTTAATTTGTTAACCGACTTAACTGCAACACTTATCCAAAGACGGCAAGTTGAAAGAACTTTTGTAGTTTACACTTGTCTCGCGGAAGAAAGAGTTTACAGTGGTTATAGAAAGAATAAGGGGATTCCTCCCATTATCTGAAGTTCATCGTCAATGATAAGGATTGTCCAAGATCATATAAAAAAAGAATTCATTACTCAACACCAATTGGAGATCATAGCACGTTTTGTATGCAAAGGACTGGACAATTGGAGTATGAAATAACATGATATGAGTGGCTCAACATTCGATAGTTGAACATCATGGATAGATGCTTTGATTTTACCATAAGAAATAAATATAGAGTTTAATTTAACTTTAAAAGCTAGCTCGATAAAAATTGTTCAACATTATACTTATAAAGAGACAGTTATTAATACACCCAAGAATTATAATAGAAGCAATTCTGAAATTGATTACATATTCTTAAGCAAAACGGAGAACTGTTAAATTTACAACTATGGCGTACCCAAAATCCTTAACCGTATATGATTGTTCTAAATTGCATTACACAAGTTATACTAAATACTTTAAAAAAATAGTAGATAGAAGCAACTATGAAATTGATTAGAATGTCTCAAGCAAAACGAAAACTTATAAAATTTGGACCTTTGGCCTTCCTGGAATTCTTAACCTTAAAAAGTTTTAAATGACAGTGTTATACACGTTACATTAAATACCATTAAATTTAAGTAGAACTACTATAAAGTTGATTACAATTTCTCAAGCAAAAATTAAAAAGAACGAAAGCCCATTAAATTTTGAACTATAGCCTTTCCAAAATCCTTAACCGTACGTAGTGTTTTGAATGGCAGTGTCTTATACAAGTCATGATTAAATATTAAAATAGATTAAGAAAATTGGAGCAAAGGAAGCCATACATAAAGACAACGTTACAGGTTATTCAAAATGACGCAAACGTAAAATGTTTTTGGCAACTTCTTCGTCCCATCCCGACTGTATCTTTTGACATGTTTTTCTTCACATTATGTAGGTAACGTTTGAATCAAGATTTTGAAAAGTTAAAAACAATATTCTAACTTAAGAAAAGAGTTGTAACTTCAATTCAAATACTCTTTTTCTATATATTTTTAATTCCAACTCAAACACTGTCCAAATGGCTACTAGTTATCATCGAATTGGATGAGTTGAAGAGGTTTTCCTCTTATGTTGAAGAGGGTTATGTATTAAAAGTAGATGGAAGTAAATTGTCGATCAATATTCCAACATTAGTGTGTTTGTGTGAAATTAAGCAACCAGAGCATTAGGGGGGCAGATGAAACAAATATTGAACACCCTTAATTGTTTAGTAAGGCAGAGAGTTAACTACTAACTAATTCAGAAGGCATCATGATCAACTGCAGTCAGCAGAGAATCATTAATCAAACAAGATCATCAGATTAGCCCAATCATTCTGCACACTGAATATTCAATTGGCGAAATATTTACAAGATTAAATACAGAGAACACTTGGGTGAGTTGAATCAAAGAATGGCATTTATATTACATATTAAAGAACCAACAACCTAACCCAGAAGCACAAGCACACGTACGTGTGAGGGAAGCCTAGGAATTTCAACCAAGCCAGAACTGTTGCTTAAAAGAGCTTCGATATTACGCGGCAGGAAGTCCAGAAGGCTGCTGATGCAGCTCTTAGAATAGCTGGGTTTTGGTATATCCTGAATTAAAGCGCACAAATTCAGGCAAACGACATCAATAAGACTCACATTCATTAGGATATTGCTAGCATCCTTCAATCTTCCGAGAAGGCAATAAGAAAGAATTCAGATTAATCTGTTAATGCAAATGTCAACTTCCGATTGGGCAACAATTGATGTATCACAGTATTGTGCTCTGTAAACTAGACCAAGATTGAAGCACAAAGTAGATTCTAAATGACCACTCAGTCCCTTAAAACTATACGATCGTATTGAAGGCAATTTAAACTGCTTTTTCCCTTCACCACATTCATGGATTATAAACTTATATAACCTAGCAATGAGCAACTTGGGTACAACTTAAAGTGTAGCATGTTTGTATCCTTTTACAGTTTCTCCTATTTGGTGTTTGGGTTTGGGAGGGCAGTTACACCTAGTGATAAACCATTATGATGGCATCACCTAAGGAGGCAAGAAGTTTAGTTAGAGAGAATCTGCCCAAGAAAAGCGAGAGAATACATGGAGCTGAATGACTATCAGCACATTCATGAAGGCTAGCAGATTTCCTTGCTGAAGTGTCTGGACATTGTTTTGCACTTACTAAGCTATGTATCACTAGTTCAGCCATTGCTATAGTCTGCAGGATATGCATAGTGGGTGTTTTTGTCTTGATAAAGGTATGCATAAAACAGTGATTAACTTAATTTTCAAATAGAAACGCACAAAGCAGGGATATAGTGGGAAGAAAATTATATTCAACTGCCATCAGAGGACCTACTTTCTACTCCGTTTCCAGCTTATAATGAGTAAAACATGCTTGGGATATTGTGAACTCTGCATACACGAGATAGAAGAGAGCAGAACTACTTTGCTGAATCAAATAGGTTGGCTTACCCAATAGCTGTAGCCCCCCAAGATGCTACATTGTAAATAACTTTGCTTCCATCCCATGCCTTCCGGAGCTTTCCTTTCTTCTTTTTCAACGAGAATGTCTTGCTGAGGGCTGTGAAGGAAATCTATTGTCACTTTTCTCAATCCAACTTTTGAAAATGAATTGAAGCAGTGTAAACGACGCAATTGTTTCTTTTTAAGAAGTACACATAGAAAGAAATGTTGGAATTAAAGCAAAAAATTCAACTGACCATCTTGGAGTTGATTTGGTGTCAAATCCTGCACGAATTAGTGCAAAGAATTAAACCTCCAACAGAGGAAGAGACAATAAAGTAATTTTGAACAGTAATTGAGATTATTTTTCACCCTATATTAAGATATGAGTGCCATGAAACTATTCATCATGAATCATCACAGCAAACTCAAACACAATTGGCACCGAAAAACTATTTTCAATATTATCAACCAAATTCAATCGATTAATCAACTAATATCTCTTTTTGATTATTTATCAATTAATATCTTATTTTGATAATTTATCATCTAATACTCTTATATCAAGGTCCTTTCTGATCAAAACACAAATAAGTGAAATGACCTTCAGCTTGCCAACTGGGCAGATTTTGGAGGAAGAGATACTCCCTTTGTTTCACTTTTTCTAACATGATTTGATAAGGTAGCGAATCAAAGATGTTGATTTGACTTTTGTCACATATTATTATTGGTGGAAACAACATTAAAATGGTTATTGAAAAGTGAACTTAATAGAAGAAACATCATATCAAATTTTAATTTGAACAGTTAAATGAAAAAATCTTGAAGTTTGTTCAAGCAATATAAAACAATATTATTAACCAAATGCTGTCAAAATATAGGGATGTAAAATGTGTCACAATATTGGGGTAGAAGGGATAGCATCAGATCTTAGCAGGCTTAGTGGCTTACTATAGAAGGAATTTCTTCAGGCTGCAGAAAGCAAATCACCTGACTGTTGGGAGAACCAGGAGACTGATTGAACAACATTACTTACACCAGAATGGTTTATCTACTAGGATTTCTCAGCTAAGATTGCTGTGACTCACCCAAAAAGTCTAACTTCTTAATTTCAATTAGTTTCTACTTTCGAGGAAAGTAAATTAAAATGAGTGAAGTAACAACTATACATCATTCTCTTGAAGATCATGTATCTGCGAAGATAAGGATAAGAATGCAAGAAAATAACAAAGATGATTTAACTAAGTAAGTATTTTCTTTATGAAGTCAAAAGGTAAGCAATTCAATGAGTTGAAATCAACACATTTACAAGGAAACAAAACCAAAACACTGGATGTTGCATTGAGCTATGTTTCTACAGTTTACTTGAGGAAATAAAGGAAAGAACCAACAGTTTAAGGAACAAAAAAATTAGGTCAGTTTTCTAAGGAAACATACATACCTTAGTCTGATTAAGAGACAACAGGTATGCAGCCATAAAGCAAGCTATACCATCCACTATATCTTCTTGCCTAACTAAAACATAGTCTTCTCCATCTAACTCAGGATTTCCACCTTCCCAAAGGTCATTCTCATTGATCATGTCCCACGAACTTCCTTCTTCTACAACACAATAAAAAAGGCAGCTATTACTACCATGATCCCACTTGAGAAGGAAACTGATAAGACTTCAGAAGTCATATAATTACCAACTCTCTGGAAGACATACCAGCTAAGTTTTGTGGAACAGATGCTTGAGCATTTTCTAGCTTTTGAAGGAAATCTGGGCATTCAACTCTAGATTTCAGGAGATCTCGCAGCTGCACAACAAAAGAGACGCACAAAACGCACTCTTAAACTTTTTGTCGTGGTTGATATTCAAAGAAATTAAATTTAGTAAGTGGTAAATCCATCTATCTGAAACAATAGAGTGGGACAGTGGCATTGGTCTGCTTGAATCACTAATAATCAATACTCCATACAAGTGAAATTATTACATCTTCCAGTCGAATGAGAAGCCAGCATATCTCCAAAGCATATATTGTATGTATTTAACTTATAAAAAACATAACAATGATGACCAACCCAAATAAACCAACATAGTACATGCCCATCTTCTACTATGCAATAATGTTGTCCATCAATTCAAAGTCCGAAACCAAAAAATATTTCAGAGGTTAAGGCAGCAGTAAAGCACCAAAATTGTTTCAAAATAGAACAAAAGAAATGCAATTATGATAATTAAATCAGTGCTATTCAGAAGCACTTTCCAGTTCTCTGATTATGATAAGTGTTCACGGAAGTACATACAGCTTGATTTCTACAACTCTCCTGATATAAACTAATACTTGCCAATCGGACTGTTCTGCCTTACATAAGCATAACTCTCTAGAGTTGAAACTACTAAAACTTAATCAATCAGGGATTGCTGTTTCCCTCACTTGGTTTCCTATCTACCGGCGCAAACCAAATGCTTTGCATCTCTGCACTATTTTGATCCCGTCTTCAATCAAGTAGATCAATTTTCGGACTTCTCAGCTACAGTTAATTGCTACATACAGTTCCGTTATAGCTCAACCCTAGCTTATCCTAAAAGATGCAACTAAATCAAATCAAACACTTTTTCATACACAAAATATCTCACTTCGAATACAGTTAAACAGGAAATCAACAAGTACTTCACAACTATGTACATAATTAACAATTAATTTCGAGAAAAAAAAAACAAAAATGAAGAAGATGCAACTAAATCATTTCAAACATTTTTTAGCATATACACAATATTTCACCGCAAATACAGTTAAACAGGAAATCACAGAATTTACAATTCATTTCTTAAAAAACAAAAATGAAGAAGATGCTGACCTCATCGGTCTCGGTATCAGCTTGAGCATCACTGTTACTATTGGAGTCATCAATATCATCCTCAATGGAACCAGTAGTACTAAGCAATTCGAGTGCTCGTTGGCATTCCTGTAGCACAGCTTCTAGCGTTTTCCTCTTCACCTTTATCCGATCCTGATCCGATTTAGCTATAATCAACTGGATCGGCTTCGCCTCCACCACCTCCATGCTCCTAACAATTCAAAAACACAACAATAAAAACTGTTTTGCCTAATGGAGGTGAAGGAAATTCTTCGTGGATTTTGAGGTTTGAGAGAAGAAAGATTAGGGGGTGGTGGCGTGAGCCGCCTGCGTTTTGGCAAACTTGTGTTGCGTTTTAAGGGCCTACATAAGGGATGGGGGTATCTTTTATTTTTTTTATATAGGGCGGGACGAGGGTATTTTCATTTGGATGCTACCCAAGGGGTGGAGAAACAAGTCAATATTGGTTTTTCATTTGTTTTATTTATACTTTCTTCATCTCTCATTTTAGATACTGTGTTGTTTAATTGGATAACAAAATTTAAAAATTAAGAAATTAACCATGAGCTGTATTTATATAAAGTATTAAAATTATCATACTATTAAAAATTAAATGAGTTACACTAATTGCACAAGTATCATGTATTCGTTTCGTGAAATTTGCATTTGTATTAATATAAGAAATGATCTTGAATTCAAACTCAGTAATGAATTCTACCTAAAAAGCTAACTCATTTGATTAAATTACGTAAAGGGATCAAATAAACCTAATTATCACCAATATGAAAACTCAATATACATCAAGCAAGTTATAGCAATAATATAGATAAAATACTCTACTTAGTCAAAGAATCAAATTTTATTAAATAAGTTTATTCAACAATTTCTGATGAAATCAAGTTTAATCGGAGAAAACAAAATAATTGTAAAAAAAAATGCTCTGCAAGGGGGCACTTCAATGGTTGTAAAAAGCAGAAAGTTTATAAACGTAAGCATATTCAACGACCAAAGTTACTTAACTGACTGGTTTTCTTTTATTGGGGATCAAGGATATTCTTAGATTTCTATTATACCATCCCAACATGATCAGCAGAATATTAAAAATGCATTGAACCACTATAATGTCTGTGGTGGAACAAGATAAATATGCAATCCTGTCGTATGAGTTTCTTTTTTTTTTCTTTTAAAAGACTAAAATGACATTATCATCCTTAAGTTGTTGTCACTCTAAATCTAAACAATAAATAGGACACAATGTGAAAATAACTTTATATATATCATTTCTTTCCACAGTGCAAAATTTTTAAAATCTATTTATTTTAATAAGTTTTTTTTGTTAAAAATATTTGAGATTTTCGAGCACAGTTATTTGTATTTGGCTAATCAATTTGAAATTAAGGTTTTAAAAGTGTTTTTAGAGAAAAAGTTGTTTAGAAGAAAAGGAAGGTCCAGTCTTTCACAAAGTGTCAAAGCATTCCATTGGAGTTCCAAAGGTCAAATCATTTATGTACACCAATTGAATAATTTACCATGTAACATCTATTTGTTTGTCGATTTTTATTAATTCAGTTGAATGTTTATACTTGATTGTTCTGTACTCGATCGTACATTTTCTGCACTTTTCTACTATCTGGCATTGTATCTTTGAAATGAGATTTTTAAGTGTAATTACGACAAAAAATAGTTTAGGTGTGCACGGCTCCAAGTTATTATGCCTTATGAATACGAAAAGTTTGGCTTGTATAAAAATATGCCAAATTTGGATTTTGGTGGATCTCTATGAACTCCAGATACTGTAATGATCCATTCGAAATCGAAACACAACTGATTTTTGGAACAATTTTCAATTTATATTGAAATGAACAAATGCTATTACAAAGAAATTGAAATACAACAACATATCCAGTGAAATTCTACAATATGGGGTATGTGTTACGCACAACTTATCTCTATCTTGAGGTAGAGCGGTTGTTTTCGAAAGCTGATAAGCACTAGCAAAGCAAGGAAAAAGGTAAAAAAATGAAATGAAATGCTGGAAATACAGAAATGGAAAGTAGCTTAAAGAAACTCTACTATCGAACTAGAATCTGCAGAAGAAGAAGCATAGAAAGAAGTTGGAAGAATGTGACGAGAGAAGGGAGAGAGTACCAGATTTGGCTAAAAATTCAATAACCTCCACACAAGCATGTGCCTCCCACGTGATTAAACTACTCCGAGTTATAACTATTAGCACCGGTACAAAACATATATTTACCATATTTTGTGTTGTAGAATTAATATGGTTGTAGAATTATGGTAGAATTGAGATATTTATTATAGAAGTATTCAACATTGTACACTTATATATATTTTGTATTAATCAGAAAGGTTCTCCAAGGGATATTAATACAATCTTACATGATATCCAGAGCCAACAACTAAAACCCTAAAAAAAATTCCTCTACGGCCAGAATTTTACAATTTTTTCTCTCTTCCCTTTCACGAATTTCTGTGATTTCGTTGAGCCACCATGTCTCTTCCCACCTCTCCTAATGCTTCTGCTTCCTCCTCAGATGTCGTTGATAACCTCTCTCCCTCTTCAACACCCTCTCTTCATCCTGCTTTCACCGTCACAAATATCAAGAATTTCATCCCGATAATTCTTGATCAGGAAGACGGGCAATATTCCTCATGGATTGAACTCTTCAACATCCACGCTTGTGCGTACAACGTACTTGACCATATCGACGACTCTATCCCTCGCCCTTCAGACGTTGCAGACTAGACATGGCGTCGGCTTGACGCCATCGTTAAATAGTGGATTTATGACACCATATCTAAAGACTTGCTTCATACAATCATGAAAACAGGTGCCTCAGCTCGTAAAATATAGGTTCGATTGGAAGAAATATTTCAGGACAACAAAAATACTCGAGCCGTGTATTTGGAGGAGCAGTTCAACAATACACGTCTCGAGAATTTTTCCAACATGTTCAATATTGTAAGCACTTAAAACTGGTTGCGGACCAACTATCTAACGTAGGAACGCCAGTTTCCGACACTAAGATGGTCCTCCAACTTGTTGCGGCCTTACCAAAAGGTGAATATGATACTCTCGCAACAATGATTCAACAAGCCGACCCACTACCGAGTTTCAACAATATATGCTCCCAACATCATTAAAAATTTAATATCAGTCCGAAAATTTACTCGCAATAATTTCGTCTCTGTTGACTTTGACCCTTTTGGTTTTACTGTGAAGGATCTTCGTACGGGGACACCTCTTACGAGATGCAATAGCACGGGGGATCTCTATCATTTCCCATCTGCCTCTGCTGCCAGCTCATGCTCACCCTTATCTTTTGCTGCTATTTCCTCGTCAACTTGGCATTATAGGCTCGGACATCCAGGAGCTCCTGTCTTTAATTTTCTTAGAAGCAATAATTTTATTCGATGTAATGAGAAATTGGCCCAAAATTGTGTTTCTTGTCAATTAGGCAAACATATTCGTCTTCCATTTAAGTCAATCTCTTAGTGTTACGTTTTCTCATTTTGACATTGTGCATGCTCATTTATGGATATCTCATGTCCCTAGCTCACAAATATTATCTAGTTTTATTAGATGAATTTTCTCATTTTATTTGGATTTATCTACTCAAATTCAAATCTGAAGTCTTTGCCAAATTTCTTGACTTTCGCATTTGTATCCAACACAATTTGAAAAAGCCATTAAATCTTTTCAGTGTGATAATGGTCGTGAATTTAATAATTCCACCTTTCACAAATTTTGTAAAAATAATGGCATGGTGTTTCATTTCTCGTGTCCCCACATCTCCCCTCAAAATAGCAAAGCAGAACGGATCATCCGCACAATTAATAATATGGTTCGTACTTTCCTGTTTCATGCCTCTCCCTCCCTCGTTTTGGGTCTATGCAGTTAAAATGGTAGAATACATCCTCAACATTTTGCTTACTAGTACTCTTAAAATGGTATGCATCAAGTGTGATAATTCTCTCTTACTTTTCATCGAGGTAGTTAAAATGGTATGCATATCAATTTCATCACAAGGTAATTAAATTCCTGCACCTCATACTTCTGATGTCAAACTTTTGTTTTGACAGAGATTATGGAATCAAATTTCCATTTTCGAATGGCTTTGCCATTTCACTTTATTCATCCATTTCCTTTCAGTGGTTCAATGATCACCCAGAATTCTTAAGAAATCCATTTTACGTGGCTGGGGACTCCTATTCTGGAATAGGCATACCAATCATTACTCAGCTCATAGCAAATGGTAGGACTTCAAATGAAGTGCAGTGTTGTTTGCCTCCAAGAATCTCATTTGCTTATTCTCTCTGGATAATCATTCACCATTTGTGATGATGTGGTAATGCAGGCAATGAGAAGGGATTTGAGCCATTTATTAATCTTACGGTTTGTCTTTCTTTTTTGTTACGTTTTTTACATAATGAGTTCTTTTGTTTTGTATTGGGATATAAGTCATTACATAGTTAGAGACTGCATGAACTGATGAAAGGATAGGTTCTCTTAACATTTTGTATCTTTCAAATGGTTTAAGGGATATTCACTGGGAAATCCGGTGACGTTTCAAGGTGAATACAATTACAAGATCCAATATGCTCATGGAGTGAGACTTATTTCTGATGAACTTTTTGAGGTTTGCGTTGTCCAATAGAAACCTTTTTTATTTAACTAATATACACTAACAATGTGATAAATGCAGTTCAACATGTTGGAAAAGGTTACTTGCCTTATTTTTCAGGTTACTAATTCAACTTATTATGAGTAGTTACATGTAATTATCTTGTAAATGACATGATAATAAAAAAATATTTACACTTTCACTTTCAGGGTATAAAAAAATGTTTTTTTCGAAGCATTTGCTTCACACATTACACTGATTGAATGTCTTACTACTCTTGTACGGTCCTTGAAGAGAAATTGTAAAGGGGAGTATTTCGATATACATCCTGTTGGGTATTTTTGCTCTATGGTACTTTATAAAGCAGTACGGGAAGTATATAACTATTACAAGTATTCGAAAGGATAAACAAATGTTCAATAGTTCAACTAGTAATTTGAAATTACAATTGTTACACAAGTAAAAACTGGAAATTCCAGTTTTGTAGAAGACGAAAAAATGTAAATTATTTTTGCTGAGTCGAGTGTAGCACTCTGTCCTTAAGACAATATTGCCCCGTAAGTATCCTTTATACGTCCTGGACAATTTGTCTCCCAAGATAAAACAGCAATGGAACACTTGAGCAAAGGAAACTCAAGAGCTACCGTGAAGAATATTGAGTAACGAAATGATGCTTGGAAGTTGTAGGAAGAAAGCTATTTTGGTTGTGTATTTTCGTGCACTGTTTTGCTGCATCTCTTTCTGTTAACTCTCCCTTCAACAATGGTGTAAGGGGGGTGTTTATATAGGAGAGGGATGGACTGCTTTGTCGCTGAATCGCTTCCATAATAGCCAAATAATGGCCATTATGGAGGTAGTAAAGTCACCAACATAAATGGTGAAAGATTGCCAACGGATTGGCCATTATTGGAGGTGTAATTCAGCCAAAATAAATGGTGAATTGAGTCTGAACGTTTACGCTCGGACCGTCGAAATTCGACTTTACGAAAACTTCAGGGGACCAAACTGTACATCTTGAAACTTGAGGATCAAGCGCACATCTGAAAGAATTCGATCCAAAGCGTACATCTGAAACTTCGGGATCAAACTGTACTTGACAAAGTTTTACGGCCCAAAAGATAATATCGAAGGCCCACGACCACGACCCGTGGACTCGTGGACGTGGACCCGAGAACCCGAACCAGGAACTTCGGGCGGAGCGAGGCGGACGGGCGCTTGGCGGCGGCGTGTGGTCTTTCCTTGAACCGAAGCACATCTAGGTCCTCCTCCTTTAAACACATGGGATACCGGCAGGGTCCCAAACCCCAAACCAATTTCGAGTCTTATATACACAACAATTCTTTCTTCCTCTACCGATGAGGGAGAATTGAACACAATACCACACTTTTCATGCTTCAAACACCTTACTTCGTGGACCAATATCTCTTTCATTTCTCAATAAAATTTGACGATTCTTGGCCCTACGGTTATCTACGTACTTAGTAGATCATGCATGTGTGAAGAACCGGATTCTCCAACATACGTAACACTAGTGTTTAAGCCGTTAAAGTTGGTCGGTCGCAATTCCCGCCAAAGGCAAATTTCCAACAATCCCCTCTTGAAAGAGATTTTGGCGCACTCACATGGTGTCTTTTTCATTTCCAGCAATATTTCAATGACCGATGTTGCATAAGGAGAGGTAGCCTCGACTTTGAACCTTCCATAGTTGAATACCATCGGACTTACTTGCTGGCGGTGAGCGTGATGTCTTGAACCGTCGGTGTTTAGTGTAAGCCAAGACAATGATACCAACACAACAAATTCCCTTACTCTCTTCTTCGTAATGTTTTGTCCGTTTTGGCCATGGACAACGTCTTGGATTCTTAAGTGCGTTCATTTTGAGGCGGCCCGTCCTCGCACATAAATAGGTGGTCTCCTACAAGGTATCCTGCTATACCCCACTTCACAAGTGTTAGGAACCATTAAAAGTTTCCCAAAAACCTAACCTCAACTGTTGAGGAGCATTACAGGTTTTGAAAACTTAACCTTTACCCACACTGCAGATAGCACTTAAAGTCTATCGCGGGAGCGACTTTGGATTTGGTGTTTCTTTTCGAAATCACTATCCGAAGTGCTCATGCTTCCAGAAGCGATCAAGTGAACCTTTACAACTTAGTTTTCCCATTGAACCAAATTCTGGGATCTCCGGTTAAAGGTTGGGTTTCATTTGTATTGGTCCGTATATTTTGGGTTTTAAGCCCATTCCCTAGACAAACAGCGAGAACACTTGATCTCCGGGTAGTCCCTTAGTTAGTAAACAAGGAAGTGACACCCGTGATGATCAAGCGCCATACTGATCTTATGTCTCACGACAAATCCTGACAGATATGTCCAGGCCGTCATCCGTGTCCTTCCTAAAGCCGGCCGGCTAGCCACGATGCATAAGCGCTTTGAAGGCACGGGTTTCTCCCAATAAGGGCGTCCTCTAAGGAGTCGTGAAGTTACTCAACTTCTTTCATGCCTTGTATAAAGCGATAAACTCCGATTTCATCATGAATCGGCCGATGCAAGTTTGCTTAGAGGATTTTCCAAGAACCACCATACACATTTACTTGTGGCTTTGGTGTTCTTGAGATCGATGTCGGTTTGCATCATTGTGTTCTCTCGAATCATTTGGACATCCGTAATACTATAACTGTAGATAAGCGAATAATTTAGATATCGTCATATCCGACTTAACACTTTCTATTGATCATGTATTAAGATCATCGGTGAAACTTAGTTCATTGATCTGTTTGTAGGGCGATACCAGGTCGGTTGTAGTGTGTACAATACATTGAACTACACGCGTGATCTGTGCGTATCGCTCCTTGTCTATGGGTGCATCATGATTCCAATCAGTTCTATGATTCATATCCATTGATGGCTTCAACGAGATCATCAACTATCGACCAGTCCGTTAGATGTCTTTAGAAATCCAATTCCTAAGATGTCATCTGTGATATCCATATCTTTCATATCGAGACTTTGTTTCAATATGACTTTTACTTTCAGACTGTTGATTCTCCAACTGTTGGCTTTCTAACTTCAGATTCAATATTTCTGTGCTCAGATTCATTGTTTCTGTTTTATCTGAAACTTTCAGGACCAAAATGTAAACATTTCAGGGACCAAGATGAAAGTTCAGGAAGAAGCCCAACAGTTCAGAAAACCAACTCTGATTCTCTTCTTCCAACTCTCCGGTTGGGAAGACTGTTTTAACATTCATGCCACGCAAGACTGCAATGGCCCATGATGTTAAGCTACTCCAGAGAGCACATGTACAAGTAGCCGAGGCTTTGAACTCGTCAGTAGATCCATCTACTTTGTACTCACTTTTGAGTATCCTTTTTCACAACCCAAAGGTTCTTTTCCCGGAGGAAGATCAACCATTACGCAAGTATGGGAATATATTTCTCTCTTTAGCTTCTTTCCAAAGCGGCTTTTGGAGATAACAATTATTTGTTAATTTGTCCATGGTTCGTTCTTAACCATACAAGCTAGAAGGACTGGAACAAGTCCTTGTCCCCTCTTTGCTTCGTCTTGGTTCAACATCTAGAATCCCTGAGTTCTGCAGATCTGGAACATTAAGTTAGGATAGCCAAAGAACTTTCGAGTCTGTAGATCTTTAACGCCTAGTTCCGGACAGCCAAAGCCCTCGCGGGTTCTTGTTAACCTTGAGCAATTACTCCTTTTTCCTTTTCAAGGAAAGTTATCTTTAAGAATTGACATTCTTTGACGCCAAGAGGCGATAAGTACTCTTATTATTCTGAGATCCGGTGGATATTTAATCTGATCTTAGGTCGAACTTGACTGTTTGGTAGTCCAACTTCTACCAAGCCACCCCACATCACAACTTTTGTATGTGAGATCCTTTTCATGTCTCACACGGAGAGTTATCCTTATCCTTATGCGGAGTTCTGTTGAGAATCGCATTAGCGGTAAGGATCGCCTTGCCCCACATAATTTAGGCGTACGGGTTTGCGCTTGGCTAACACCGTTAGACTGAGGTGAGTAATGAACAGTCGTTTAATGAACGCTGCTTCACATTCTCCCCCTCTATCGCTATGAATTTCACAATCCATAGGCTTAGTTGATTTTCAACTTCTGCTTTGTAGCGCCTATCCGCTTCAACAACTTCATCTTTGCTTTTTAACAAACAAAGGATTCCATACGTTGTACCATCATCAATGAAGATCACAACGTACTTGTCTCCCCCCTCTATTTTGTATAAACTTCAAATCACCCAAGTAGGTGTGACTAAGTTCTAGAGGAGCGGTGCTTCTTTCGCTATTCCTCGACGGAATTTGGAAAGGTGATTTTGCCTCTTCGCCTACCTCACATTCATTTTGAGGGTTTATGTCGAAAGGAGGCAACAATCTCAACATCGTTAGCTTTTGAATGACTTATTATTTAACGTGTCTTAATCTATGATGGCATAGATGCACGGATTACAAATATATCATTCATTGGGCTATAGACATATTGTACCATTCTTAGTTATTACAGACCTGTTGGACTAGTCTCAAACCAACTTGACCAACAACGTCCCTTAAACCAAGTTAGGAACATGTATCACCTCTTTTAGAGTGATTTCATTTCTGAAGTCCTATTGAGGACAACCTCTCCAGCCCTTTGATTTTAGAGGTGGCGTTGCTTCACATGAACAACCTCTTGCCCGTGGTTAGGCGTAACGGATCATATGTGATCTCGATACTGCAGCCCACTTCAGTTGCTTTGGCAGACTGAGTGTCCAATTTCTTTACTGCCTTTCTTTAGGCCTTCAGATCATTAAGACCTGGAAACTCTGGCCCACCACACTAGGTGTCCATGAAATGAATTCTGGCCCCACTCCAGTCACCCGGAGGCTTTGTATGACTGAGTGTCCAATATCATCATATCAAAGGAATTTTGGCCCACTCCAGTCGCCCGGAGGCTTTGTATGACTGAGTGTCCAATATCATCCTATGAAGGATCTTCTGC
Organism: Anisodus acutangulus; assembly: GCA_029783415.1. NCBI lineage: Eukaryota > Viridiplantae > Streptophyta > Magnoliopsida > Solanales > Solanaceae > Anisodus > Anisodus acutangulus. Next base: position 9,388,732 of record CM056503.1, on the reverse strand, counting down.
CAAATAGTATGACAGGTTCTACGTCTTTAACTTTTAGACTTCTTCCGTTATGATTGGTGCCCAGATAATTCTTGGCGCTTACTTAAGAGTTGTAACTTGATTTAGACGATCGATGGATCTTACTCCCTCGTATGTGCGAACATACTTTACTCACTTTTAATAATTACACTTAAAAGAACGTATCTTTTTAAGATGCTTTACAATCCAATCTTTAAACGGAAAAGAAGATGAGATTAAACTTCTGATTTTTAAAGCGTAAGGAATATAAATTATTTTCATATTCCTCCTTACTTTAATCAATTTTTAATCAGACCTCATTTAATCTTTATTCTTGACAAGTAAGAAAAACTACTTATCCCAATTTCGGATTCTGGCTCACTCCAGTCACTTCATCAAACTGAGTGTCCAGTTCCTTCTTACCATTATTCGGATCTTTTGTCTGAGATAGATACAGGCCTTCTGCTGCAAGATAGAAGTACATCTTCAGTCTTCTCCTCTTGTCCCAGTTGACATCCTCAGGCTCTCGAGAGCGCTTGTTCCCACCAGTCTTGGTAGCGGTGACACTATGAATACGTTCATCATCATCACTCTCTTCTACCAGAAAACCATTTCCATATCCCGATTTGGTCACACAACTTTTGACCGACATCTTTCGAACACTAATAGTAATACTATACAAATATTGTCTTAAGTTGTTGGGTATTTTTGCTCTATGGTACTTTATAAAGCAGTACGGGAAGTATATAACTATTACAAGTATTCGAAAGGATAAACAAATGTTCAATAGTTCAACTAGTAATTTGAAATTACAATTGTTACACAAGTAATCGGAAATTCCAGTTTGTAGAAAACGAAAAAATGTAAATTGTTTTTCTTTGAGTCGAGTGTAGCACTCTGTCCTTAAGACAATATTGCCGTATGTATCCTTTATACGTCTGGACAATTTGTCTCCCAAGATAAAACAGCAATGGAACACTTGAGCAAAGGAAACTCAAGAGCTACCGTGAAGAATATTGAGTAACGAAATGATGCTTGGAAGTTGTAGGAAGAAAGCTATTTTGGTTGTGTATATTCGTGCCTTTGTTTCTTTGCATCTCTTTCATTAACTCTCCCTTCAACAATGGTGTAAGGGGGTGTTTATATAGGAGAGGGATGGACTGTTTCTTTGCTCGAATCGCCTCCATAATAGCCAAATAATGGCCATTATGGAGGTAGTAAAGTCACCAACATAAATGGTGAAAGATTGCCAACGGATTGGCCATTATTGGAGGTGTAATTCAGCCAAAATAAATGGTGAATTGAGTCAGAACGTTTCGCTCGACCGTCGAAATTCTGACTTTCTGAAAACTTCAGGGACCAAACTGTACATCTTGAAACTTCAGGGACCAAACTGTACATCTTGAAACTTCAGGGATCAAACTGCACATCTGAAAGATCAAACTGTACTTCTGACAAAGTTTTCTGGCCCAAAAAGATAATATCAGAAGGCCCACGACCCATGGACCCGGAACCCGGAACCCGGAACCCGGAACTCGAAACTCGGAACCGGAACCGGACCGGACGGGCGGGCGGCGGCGGCGCGCGTGTGGTCTTTCCTTGAACCGAAGCACATCTAGGTCCTCCCTCCTTTAAACACATGGGATACCCCTTGGGGTCCCAAACCCCAAACCAATTTCGAGTCTTATATACACAACAATTCTTTCTTCCTCTACCGATGAGGGAGAATTGAACACAATACCACACTTTCCATGCTTCAAACACCTTACTTCGTGGACCAATATCTCTTTCATTTCTCAATGAAATTTGACGATTCTTGGCCCTACGGTTATCTACGTACTTAGTAGATCATGCATGTGTGAAGAACCGGATTCTCCAACATACGTAACACTAGTGTTTAAGCCGTTAAAGTTGGTCGGTCGCAATTTCCGCCAAAGGCAAATTTCCAACACATCCTAGCAACATGCAATGTTTGAACGATCGTCAGACTTATGATCAGGTTTGTCCCTAGTTACTTCTCTTGTGCTGCTTCCATCTTAGTGCTCGTTTTATTGACTAAGCTTAATATAAGTGCTATGATTTTTGTAGATGATAAACGGAATTTTGACAGGGCAAATTTTGGAACCCAAATGTGAGTTTGCTTCACCAAGGCTGCAAAAATGGTTTGGCCAAAGAAGGTCTCTTGATGAGATGCTATATGTTGGACGACTAAGATGTCGAGTAAGAATAAGTGGTTCTTATCCCCTTGACAGTCATCTCCTCTTAGGGGAAATACTTGCCACCCCCCGTGTTTTCAACAAATCAAAGTTCGGTATCTTAACCATATCACATCAGAGTTACAGATTAAAATGATAATACACTAAACACTGATGGTTCAATACATATCAGTTGTTATCGTTGTCTTGGCTTACACTAAACACTGACGGTTCAAGATATCACGTTCACCGCGCAGTAAGTAAGTCCGATGGTTTCAACTAGGGAAGGTTCAAAGCGGAAGCTACCTCTCCTGATGCAATATCTTTTCGCTGAAAGATTGATGAAAAGTAGGCACCTTGTGTGTGCGCCACAATCTTTCTTTCATAGAGGGGATCGTTCGAAATTTGCCTTTGGCGGGGAGATGCGTCCACCCATCTTTGATGAATTAAACACTAGTGTTCCGCATGTTGGAGACTTTGTCTCTTCGCACATGCATGATCTACGAAGTGAGTAGATGACCGTAGGGCCAAGAATCGTCAAATTTCGTTGAGAAATGAAAGAGATATTGGTCCACGAAGTAAGATGTTTGAGGCATGAAAATATGGTGTGGGACAAATCTACCACATCGGTGGGAATAAGAAGAATTGCTCTCTATATAAGTCTCTAATGTGGTAAAGGGTTTGGGACCCCAAGGGGTATCACATGTGTTTAAAGGAGGGAGGACCTAGATGTGCTTGGGTTCAAGGCTAAGCCCACACGCGCGCCGTCGCCCGCCCGTCCCGTCCGGTCGTGGGCTGTGGGGACTTTCTGATATTATCTTTTTGGCCCCCAAATTGCTTAATATTTACAGTTTGGTCCCAGAGTTTCTGGAAAGTTGATTTTGGAGTGACGGAAGGCAAAAAACTTTCTGCCTACCGTTGGACTGTGTTTTGGAGCATTAACCAGCCATTAATTGGCTGATTAACTCCTCCATTAACAGCCAATTACTTGGGCAGTTGAGCAGCCTCTTTCAATGGCCATAAACAACCATTACTTGGTTGTTTAATGCCCTCCTAATGGCCATTAACAGCCCTGTTTTGAGCAGTTGTACATCCCCTCCTCCATGCTATATATTGAGCCTCCTTTGGCTCAAAACAGTCACGAAAAACAGCAATATAGACATCATATACTGCACAAAACAGTCACGAAATGCAGCACAAAACAGCCAGAATATAGCAGAAAAATAGTGCACAAAACAGTGAGAAAAACACACGAAAATACCACAAAAACAGTGACGAAATACAGTGTGATATACACGAGATATACACAACAGAGACACATTATATACACAGAGACAAAACAGAAGAGAAGATAGAAACTCTTCCTTCATTTTCCATATCTTCAGCAAGTTGATTCATATTTGTTTTATTTGGCAGGCTCAACCTATTGGCTTTGTAGCATTGAGATTAAAGTGTTGTTTTATCTTGGGAGACTATTGCCCGCTAACGTAAAAGCATATATACGGGGCAATCTTGTCTTAAGGACAGAGGACAATTCCTCGACTCAACACACTATGTTGTAACCAATTAGATTTAATTGTTTCTTGATTTCAGGATATCAAGATTCAAGACACAACAAGCTTGCGGCAGTTTTGAAGATTGACCATTTATTTATCCTTTCGAACACTTGTAATAGTTATTTACTTCTCGTACTGCTTTATAAAGTACAATAGAGTACCAACAAAAGGTTATAGGTACTTAATATACAGGTTGAGTAATTACTATATCCTGTGAAATAATAGATTCTCTATTTCAATACTTTGTAAAACAGTGGTGATCATGACATGATTATCCCTTATATATCAACCGAAGCTTGGATAAGATCTCTTAACTACTCTATTGTTGATGATTGGCGGCCATGGATTGTTGATGGTCAAGTTGCCGGGTAAGTTCAAAATAAAATGATTGTTCTTTGATGTTTGATTTGTGTAAACATATTGCGACTTAAACTTTTCTTCTCTCATTTATGTTTGTATTAAAACCTGCAGGTATACAAGGACATATTCAAATAAAATGACATTTGCCACAGTGAAGGAAAACAATTATTTCACTTCTGTGAACTAGCTTTTTTTACCCCCTCCGGCTTCAATGGGAAGCTAAAACTATTTTAAACTCTTGTGCAGGGAGGAGGACATACAGCTCCAGAGTACAAGCCTGTTGAATGTCTAGCCATCTTCTCAGCTGTGGTTAATTAGGAACACATTTCAAGCTCTTCGTGAATAGGGTCACCGGTTTGCCTTTTGATCATAAGTAGCTGATAAAAAACAAATGTCTAAGATGATAAGTAATTACATGTTTCGATAGAAGTGTTAAAACTGCTAATAAGACAACATGACAGTTTCTTTGTTGATTTAGGTGTAAACTTCTTTTTGCAATGACTCAAAGAGCCATTAGCATAAATAAGAGCAAAACATATCACGTAATAGCTCTATTAGACTATCCAAATATAGGAAAAATTGTAATTTAGAAATGCCGACGTATGATCTAAAAGCTTAAAGGGCTAACTACAAGTTTACACACACTAGTTTTGAGGACTTTTTTTTCATTAGTTGCAAAATCAGCTTGAATAGGAGGGGGGGAGGGTGGGGGGGGGGTCCATAATATTAGTTTCTTAAAGACAAACTTCAATAAGAGATTTGAAATTTATACAATAAATTTATTTATGTTCTCGAACGATCTTGTGCACACCTATAGCCTTAGTTAACACTTCAAAAAATATTCAAGGTTAAAGCATCATTTTTTAAAATTAAATCATTCCTAGCTAACTAAATCTCTTTGTCACACCCCGAAGACTTGGGCGTAACACGACACTGAGTGTCTGACTGCATGTGATCGAGCGAAACACATGGCTTGCTGAATTAATATGGGCATCAAAACCATGAAATACTAATTTAAAACATGTAAAACGTAATACTGTAATTATAGTATGAAAATGTAATAAGTCTGAATAACTGACATGACATGCTAGACTAGTCTATGAAACCTCTGAACATGAGCCTGAGACTAAATGTTTACCTGGACAAGGCCCCCGCCATACCTCTACTGCCTGACATGACATGTATGTAAAATAAAGATAACATCCCGAATGAAATGGGGTTCATCAACAACTAATATGATGAGAATCCTAGCGAGCAGATCCGTCGTCCTGAAACTCCCTATCTGAACCATGAAGTGCAGGCTCCGGACAAAAGGGACGTAAATACATTTGAATTGTATTGTAGGTAAAGCAATTGAATAAAAGAATAAGAAGTGGTGTGCTCGGGGAATGGGTAGCTCAAATCAATAACATGGATACATGAAGTAATACAAAACTGAAACCATAAATGTATTTCAAAGACAATAACTTTCATGTTTTGAGATTTTTCAAATTCATAACTTATAATGGTGTTATGCTCGCTTGAAGTGAGGCCTCGTGAAAACTCACTTGAAAACATGCTTCGTAGGGCAACTTCCGACTATACTTTGTCCAAATACTCTTCTTATACCTTGATTAATTTTCAAAACACATCCTATACTCCTCATATTGGTTCCATTATGTTCCCATCAAACGGATCAAACCTTAGCCCGAAGGTACGAGGTGTTACACTCTTTCCACCAAATGTAACGTCCATAATAATTTTATACATTTTGAATAATTTAAATTTATTTTGAAGTAAAAGAATGTCTATTCTTACTTGTGTAGCCGTATATATTATTTCAATCATTTAAATAACATTTACAATTTACTTGTCCTTTTACTATTTTTCAAACTTCAACCAAAACATGTTCAAACGTCTAAAATGCCAATAATTGCATACATTTGAGTAATTTATTTTGAAGTGAAAAAAATTGTTTGATCCACCTGGACCTTCAATTTTTAAAACTTAAGAGCAATTGCTTTACCGGTCTTGAGCTTGTAATGTAATTCTTGCTTCAAAACATTTTGCAGCTCCTTCCTATTAGTTCAAGCGTTTTGTTGCTTGCAAACTCATTCAACCTGATATACAGACAAATTTCTATGCAAATATCTCATCAATTAATTTAATTCTGGCCTTTTCCCGAACCCCGCATATAACGGAAGCTTAGTGCATCGTGCCTTTTTTTTATATCTCGTCAATTCGTTCCGGCCTTTCTTCGGACCCCGCGCATAGCGAAAGCTTAGTGCACATTGCCTTTTTTATTATTTTTTATAGATCTCATCAATTCGTCCAAACAAAATAGTAGTAGTACAGTCCCCGGGCCATAGCTGGATTGCAAATGAGGGAAACTTAAAATCCAGCTGGAGGCCTGCAGCGTGGGTTCGAACCCCGGTAGGAGCAATTTACTCTCTTATGGGTAAGACCTTGCAGGTGATATCTCTGTTCTCAAACTCTAGTAATTCAGGCACATCCCACGATTTACTGGTAATAGTGATGAGGGACCGGGACTACTATCTCCAAGAATAGTCTGGCGTAAGCCGGGATGGTGGATATAAAAAAAAATAGTAGTAGTACTATTTATTTTCTGACCTCTAAATCCTTGGACATTCTATGCAGATATCTCATTCACGTGCTCTTATAAGCTTCTCGAAAAGTAAACAAAAAGTAACAATAAAGACACTAAAATACATGCTTTGAAATTACACACTATATAATATAGCGTATATATATGCTACATTAATTAATGAAGACAATTCATACTTTAAATATCAATCATCTCCGATTTCAACCTTACAGAGGGGATGGAATAGTATAAGTGAGCACATCCTTTTGTCTACAAAGTGATGGAGAAAATTTTCTCGACATGTTAAAAACTTTAATTTCTATCCTTAAGAACACTTAATCATAGTTATTAAGTTCGATCTCGAAAATAGAAAAATTCTAATAGCGAGTGTTTCTCCCTTTAATGAACTTTAACGGTGTAAATACAAATTGACCGGGCCTCAAAATCGGGTATGAGACACCAAATGAAGAAAAAACACTAATTCATTTCCCTCTCCATTTTGTGGTTGCAAATATTCCTTTTATTTTTTTCAAGAAAAAAAAGTTTTTTATATATCATTTATTCGTTTCTCTTCCTTCCATTCATGGTTAAAACTTAAAAGAGAGAAGAAAGGTACTTAACATTTTAAATCTACATTCTTTGTTTATATAATCTACATAATAGTTAGCATAGAGAGGAACTTACCTATACATGAGAAAAAACGTTTTTCTCTAATATAATAGATCAAGATAGAAAAAATGCGTATTTTAAGCTCTTGTCCGAAGGTTCGGTGCGCCAATTTTCTCTAATAGAAAATTGGCAACAAGTTCCTTTTCGGTGTACTAACCTTTTCACCTATGAAATAATGTAATAAATCTTGCTCCTTTTTTTGAAAAAAAAAAATCATTATACTTATTTATGATTCATTTTCTCTTAATTTTCTTATTCTTCTCTAATCTAAAAGGATCAAAGCAGAACAATTGGAATAATTTTCCTTTTCGTGCTTACCTTTTCACTGATAAATCGTGTACCATTTTTATCATTTTGCTCTAATATTCATTCTCTTGCATATGTCCAAAAAAATTTATAGCATGTGTTAATTATACATTGAAAAAGAAGAAACAAGGGAGAGGATTAGACAGTATGGAATTAACCCACAAGAATAAACTGAAAGTTCTAATAGAAAACCAATAGAACTAGCATTTCTTTGTACATTTTATAGTCCGACTTAATTCTCCTACAAATATAGCCTATTCACATTTCACCATCCCACTAGTCCTCCTCATCTACTTCTCCTCTTAATTTTATTTTCATGACCTTAATTATAAACTGTGTTCATATATTTGTAATCAACATGATGAAAAGAGGGTCTAAATTAATCAATGAACATGGTGTTCTTGATCATACTAAGATTCTCCCATGTCCAAGTAGTTCGAACTTTGTACTAATGTAACGTTGAATCTATCCCAGTATAGACAAAAAAAATTACCAAAGCATTGCATTGATAATGTTGAATTTTATGCAATAATTTCAAAACCTTATACATGCAACCAATACATGTATAGTAGCCAAGTCAAAATTTTCATTAAGGTTCAAAATTATGGAGAAGTAAATACACGAAGAAGACAAAGGAGTTCAACATCTATTATATATATATATATATATAAATTAATTTTAATCTGATATATACAATGTAATTTTTTGATAGAAGAAGATTCGGATGAACCCTCAACCTACTTAGCTCCCCCCTTAACATATAAGTCCATCTTCTAATGGTTTGTCAAAATGTGGGAAAAAGAATCGATAGAACATGACACTTTTTACCCACAATTTTATGCTTTGCACATGCTAATTAAAATTTCTTACTATTAGTACCAGTACTCCATTTACTGTGCATGTGGTAAGTGGCAGAAGATATTTGTTTCTTATTCCCAATGTCAGTCTCTGCATGCTTCTACTTTTTCACCATGTCATTTGCTGCTAAAAGTGTACTCCATGATTTACAAGAATGAGGTCCCTCCACTTTGGCTTTGATCTCAGTTTCTCAGACATTGGGGTTTCCTTTTCATCATCACTCTATTTGTCTTTGCTCATGAGGAGCCTTATTGCACTAGCTATTATTTCTTGTTCATGATGATTTTCACATAAATAATAAACCATGCCAAGTATATTCATCTTTTTAAAAATAGGATTAACACATCCATAGTCCTTAATAAAATTTACCAGCAAATTTTATTTAAATATTTGAACTACAACCTATTTCATTTAAGCATACGATAAGGTATTTTTATTAAATACTTTTGGTTCAACTTGTTTCGACTGAGATTGATTATATAATTAAAGAAGATGACATATTTTATGTAGTTAACTTAACTATACAATTAGATGCTTGAGAAAACTTGTAAATCTTTTTTTATATATTTTAAATCGAAAGTGTAGTAGAAAAACTGTAACATGTGTTCAGGTATTCAATTGGAACAAGCCGTACTTCGAGCGTTTAAATGAAAGTTACTGACAAATTTAAAGAATTATCGATATATTAAGTCCATGAGCGGCAATTCACACCGAAATTCTACAAAATCGGTGGAAAAATAGGAAATATCACTATGTTCACCACGTGAGTTTCACGTAAACTTTATGTGGAAACACAGTAGAAATTTGATCAGGGTGTCAGAGAGAAATTATTTTCGACCAGTCCTTTTTCCATTTATTTTTCTTGGTAATGCCAACCGAAAATAAATTTTGCACACTGATTAGTAGTTCAATTGAGTTGGGAATTTTTTTGTTCCCCTTTTGGTAGGAGTATTATTTTTCTGAAAGAGATACAAAAATTAAAGGTTTTCACTTTCTAGATATTTTTTTTGATTTATACATTGAAGCCCGATTATATTTAGATTCACGCCGTGTATAATGTATTTGGGGAGAAGCGCTCTAAAGAAAGAAACAACCACATCCGCTACACCACACTATCATTTGGTGATCACTGTCTACATCTAACACATACATTATCTCCAATACTTGTAGCTTTCATAATTAGTGCAGGTTCAATGTATACAATCGCTCATGAACTTTTTTATTTGGAAAATTGACACAAATAAGGGTGTGTTGGGTATGGAGGAAAATATTTTTCAATTTTTAATATTTATTTGGTAAAAAAAAATTAAAAAATATTTTCTTTAAAAAAATAAGTTCCTAAAAAATGAAGAAAATGACTTCCCTAATTAAAGAGGAAAAATAAGTCTCCACGTGACATTCAACCCACTACCACCCAACCCACCGCCCGACCACCCTATCCACCCCCTCACCCCCCAAAAAAGTTGTATTTTTGGTTTTCTACACTACTTCCCCACCCTGCTGCGAACCTCCCTACCCCAACCCCCAAAAAAGTTTTTATTTTATTTTATTTTCAACACCACTCCACCCCTCGGTGCTAACCCCCTGACCCCTCCAGGGGGTCCCCCTACTAAAAAAAATTATTTCTTTTTTTTTGGAGGGGGTGGTGTAGAAAATAAAAAAAATTAAAACTTTTTTTTGGGGGTGGTGGGGTGGAGGTAGGGGGTTCGCAGCGGGATGGGGAGAGTGGTGTAGAAAATAAAATAAAAAACTTTTAAAAACTAGTTTTTTAAGAGGGGGTAGGTGGGGTGAGGGTGTGCATTAGGGTGGGTTGGGTGGTGGGCTTGATGGTGGTGGGGTAGATATGGTGGTGTGGGATAGGGGTGGGTGAAGAAGAAGTGCGTTCGAGGGTGGTGGGGTGAGATTTGGTTGTGTGGTGAGTGGGGTTGGTGGTGGGGGTGTGGGGTGGTGGGTTGGATGGGTTTGTGTGAGTATTTTTCCAAAAATATTTTCTACTAAACAACCGAACATGAGGTAAAAAAAAAAAGGCAGCCCGATGCATTAAGCTCCCGCTATACGTGGGGTTCGGGGATGGGTCGGACCACAAGGGTCTATTGTAATTACTTATTTTACACTAACCAAACGAATATGAGAAAATAAGTAGAGTTCTCCGGGGCATAGCTGGATGACAAAGGATGTCAACTTAAAATTCAGTTTGAGGCTTGCAGCGTGTGTTCGAATCCTGGTGGGAGTACTTTGCTCTTTTCTGGGACAGGACATTGTAGGTGATATCAATTGTTCTGTTCTCAATAATAGAAATTCACTTGGTTTCCAAAAACTCATTTTCCATGAAAACATTTTTCCCCGTACAGAACACACCCTAAATTAGGCATTGATTTAGGAATTTCACGTCTCTATCAATATTGAAGTCAAAAGAAGAGGAAAGGTCTGCCAACGGCATAGGTATCATTGACATTCATCGAAGAAATTGACTTTTGCAACATATTTTATATACGATTATTTTAATGATTTGTTCACATAATTGACAATAACTAAGAAGTCAAGAAAATAACAAAGATTTTTTTAAAACTCAGATTAGTTCACTCGTTCTCTTATTTTACCGGCAGGTCTGGGCGAACTACGCATAGATTTTGAATAGACGAGAGAGGACCGCACACGTCTGTCTCATGAAGCACCATGAAACCATGCATTCCTCCCAGACTGGGTTCTTGCGTGTTCAGAATCATATTAGATTTACCATCGTGTTATTACTATCTCTAGTCTATATTATTTATCTTTTTACATGTATTTTAAGAAGGAATAATTAGTAGCCTTAAATATAAGAAAATTTATCTAAACTATCCTTACTTTCTCTCTTAAACATTTCACTCAATTAACACTTCAGTTGAAGCAACATAATGGCGAATTTAGAAAAAAGTACTAAATACTACTATTTTTCTAAATTGTTAATAATGTGAAACAAATGCAGTTTGTCAAAGCCACAAGTTATATGAACCGAAAGAAGTATTTGAAACTTGTCACGTTTACGATTTAAAGTGCAATATTTGACCACTACTATCCTCTTAAATAATAGTGATAATATAAGAAGGAAAATAAAAAAGATATTTGATACATGCACTCATGTCTCACAACAAAGTATGTCAGTATAATTAGGGTCAATTCGGAGGTTGGAGAGTTTGAAAAGGTATACGAAGCATATCGTATTTTACATCATTATATGTTTGTAAGAAGTATCATTATTTTTTTGGAATAATTAAAATATAGAAGAAAAATGTAAAAAATACCCCACTTGATTTCTAAAATTATGAATTCGAATGAAATAGTAGTGGATGGTGTGGCCAACATTATCAAATACATGATGAAATGCGTTACTTAGAAGTAGTAGGTTGGCCAGCTTTCATTTTCTTTATTTCCATTTTAATATTTGGATTAATTAAAAAAATAAATATTGATGCAAGTTTTGTAACTATCAATCGCCCCTTTTTGGAGCTATAGTTACCAATATCCTTGGCTTCTCTAGAAAATATTGATGTTTCCCACCAGAAAGAAAGTGATTGGTCTATAACTAGATCAAACAAATTCAATCAAATCAAGAAGGGAATAATAAGAAATGAAATAAGTTGTAACTTTTTATTGAAACTAACTTTTCTCGGAGAATAATTATTATGTTCATTTAAAGCTCAAGGAAAATAATTGATGAAATTAAAGTGAATTCAACTAAATTTTGATGAATGTGGCTTTGTTTGATGTACTAATTTATATATGTTGTTGGACACTTAAATGACTTTGCACTATTTGTGTTAAGTTTGTGAGGATGATTCAAGATTTAAGTTATATGGATAATGAATTCAATCATTTAAATATTTATTATATTTTTAAAATTATAAACTCATATCTATTAGTATTTGTTATGTTTTAAGTGAATTTTTAAATATAAATTTATGCTCCGCATGAAAAATGCTAGTTCAGTTGAATCTGATGCCGCAACATTATATCCACCTCTGACCTTGATCACATGACAAGTGGAAACAATTTAAGAGAAAATTGAAGGTTTCATGTATTGTCACTAAAAAAAATTACTTGTTATTTGTTTTGCATTGCTCATTACATATGCTGTAAAAAGAAGTTGGATACATAATAACAACACATTTAGTGTAATTTCATAGGCGGGATATGAAAAGGATAGAGTGACGCATATCTTACCCTTATTTCGTAGAGATAGAGAGGTTGTTTTCGACAGAAAAAAAAGTTAAATCATTTTTACAATTTAATTCTAACGTCTTTAAGTTATTAACGCAACTCAATTTGTAAGGAGTGATTTTCAGTTAGTTGTTGATGGAAAGAGAGATAATAATTAGAATGCAATATAAATGAATCATAACGAGACCATATGCCCTCTAAATGCCAATATTATAGCAATTAATGTTCTTTTTTTGTGGGGGAGGCAAAATAGCAATTAATGTTTACTATGTTAGATAAGTTGCTTTATTGGGAAATTGCAAATTCTAAATAGAAGGTATGCTTATAACTTTTAAAACGTCAATTGCAATTTCATAATAATTGTGAAGTACAAAAGCTTCGATAAAATATAGGACAAGGCGAGTAAGCGATAAAATAGAAAAACGCAATTTAGACAACGAATAAATAAATGTAGATCACAATAATAACGCTATGCTAGAACAACATTAACAAAAGTTTAAACAATAAAATTAGGTTATTAGTCCATTATACGAGTGTAAACCTATCCTCAACTGATGATTATCACCAAAGACGAATCTAGAATTTTTAGAACATTTGCGTACCACTAAAATAATAAAAAAAGAAAAAATGTATCAAGTGAGAGTTGGTACCTAGTTCTCTAAGTAAATAACTAAACATTCACTCAAATGCACCATTTAGTCTTTCTATAACATTAGTGCCAGCAAATAATATTATATTACTTTAAAAAAAATATATAAATAAAATATCTAATTTTACGAAAAGATCATGAATTAATTTATCTATAAATTTGCCCATGACTATTACTTATATAGATCTTTTTCTTTCGTTATACCTTATCTTTAACTAAATTTGTATTCATATCAAGCATTTGCGGTCTTTAGAAACCACTTCCTTCCATATAATTTTTGGTGTAGTTATCTCTTTTGACACCTTTTCAGACGTAAGAAAAGCAAGAAAAAACAAAGAAAGTAGAATTATTAACCCAAATATGGGGCAAGAGAAAATATTAACGAAAAAAGAATATGTGTAAAATTATATGAAGAAATAAAGAGAGACATAAGGTGGAAGGAAAAGGTCATGCTCAATTTGAGGAACCAATTTGTTTCTCCTACGCTAATTCATTCTTCCTTTGCTTGACTATCGGTTTTCCATCTTCGTCACAAACAAATGCATTTATTGGATTTTGTCTAAAAAAGTTTTCTTGGACAATGTTTGGCTACATTCTTAATATCTGATTGATTTATTGTCCTTAAATGTAGCAACGACGAATGTTATTTGCAATTACACCATGACGACTAACCGCACCGCTGATGCTTCTAAGGTTTTCAAATTCTCATCTCTATCTCTGCATTGTATCATTATGTTATGTATGTGTTTATTGATGTATTTTTATCAGGTTGAAGGGGTTACTCAACCACCTCCACCACCTGGGGCTAATGATCACCTTCGTGCTGGAAATAAGGTCACCTGCTTTATTGCTCTTTAGCATTTTGCTTAATCCTTCATTACAGAAGACCCCATCACCATTTTCCTTACTTTTCATAGGCTTTTTGGGTCAAAATGCTTAAAAACATACTTAGATTTGATAAACAAGCCTGAGGCATTTGATGTAATATTTGGAGTAAAGTCATCGTTCCCCCAATAATGGTATCTAGCAAGAGGGTCTATCAGAAATAGCCTATCTACCCCACAAAGATAGGGTTAAAGTACATCTTACCCTCCCTAGACCCACTTTGTGGGATTATATTTTTTTCTTCTACCTCATTTAATTTGTGGTATTATACTGGGTACGTTGTTGTTGGTAGCTGACAAAAAAAAAAGGCAGCCCGATGCACTAAGCTCCCGCTATGTGCGGGGTCCGCCGGACCACAAGGGTCTATTGTACGTTATTTACCTTGCATTTATGCAAGACGCTGTTTTCACAGCTTGAACCCGTGACCTCCAGGTCATATGGCAGCAACTTTAACAGTTACTCCAAGGCTCCCCTTCTGTGGGTAGCTAGCAAGAGCAACAAATAATGGGATTCAAACTGAGAACATGTATTTCATCTTGTTTGTTGTTAACAAACTTTGGATAAATTATTATTTCTAAACTGTTTCACAAACATTTTTTTTCGTGATAGAGATGTGTGCTTTTTAGGAGTGTAACCTGCTTATCAGAAATAAAATCGATCCTTCAATTTGATCACTCAAGAGAGTGACCCGGTTCTTCAAGTTAAAAGTTTACTCTGTTCTGCAGCTTTACGTAAAGCAATTTTCCATTTCCATGAGTTTGATATTTGCGTAAATAGTTGAGTAAATTTAGAGATTGTGGATGATATACTCTCTAAAGAAGATCATGATGGAGTTGACTGAAGATGAACATTTGGTCTTGGCAGGTTTACAAAAGTGGTCCCCTGTTTTTATCATCAAGAGGTCTGTCTTCTCTTCTATGCTTAATTTTTAGCATAAAGTTACAAAAAGTAACATGATTTCTCCTTTCTTGTTCTTATCTCCCAGTTCCACGCTTATGTTTCCTGTTTTCCAATGCCATGTTTGTTCTTTTGATTCAAAATTATTTTATTTATTTTCTTAGTTGCACTAAAATTCTATAGCATTACATGTTTGCTATATAGTTGTAAGAAATATTTTCGTTTTGTGTCTTGGCCTCTAAACGAGTGGAGCAGGGGTGGGGGCGGTAGGAACTCGGTATGACAAACTATAATTGTAGGCCAGAAGATGGTATAAAATAGCTGAAGAGTGTTGTACTTTCTAGTGTTTTCTGTTGGCTCACATCCATTTGTATCCATTAGAAAACTTTATATCATGTGTTTAGTAAGGAAGAAAAGGAACTAAATCCGTGATAGTTCAGTTTCTATTATTCTTGCTCGTGAAGCAAAAAAAGAAAAAAAAAGCAAATAAAAGCATATTCCACAAAACAAAAGGTTTCTGCTTTCAGATGACCACATCAGATTTGAAGTCAACTCTTACAAACAAGAATAACTTTTGTCATGTATTTGCAGCAACGATAAATGGGGTTGCCATGATATTTGATTATAGTTATTTTCGAATATCTTTCATGTTACCATTTGATGTGCAGTTCTCTCAGTTCATTTTCCATTAGCTAAAAAGATGATTTTACTGTACTTGTATGCAGACTGTTGTATAAATTATTCTTGAGGAAAGTAATAACTCTTTTTTCTATTCTTTTTGATGGTTCGCTTTTTTGATCTGTCTTGACAAATATTTTAGCTACTTTTGTGTCTGTCAGATATGCTTTATTGTCTTGTATTACATCGTGGCCATTTATTTGCTAATTTCTTTGTTGAAAAAGAACAGATATATGAAGTTTCAGGCCTATACTGAGACATATTCTATATCTTTATCAGAAAGACATATTGTACTTGTATAAAATTTAGGTTTTAGTTGATATTTCTGATATCTATTGCATGTAGGAATTGGATGGACATCATGGAAGAAGAGGTGGTTCATTCTAACTCGTACCTCATTGGTCTTCTACAGAACTGATCCTGTAAGTTTGATGTTGTATACTGAACCCATCATTCCTTACTATTTAGTAGAACCTAAGTTACTGGCTCATTCTAACTCGTACCTCAATGGTATCTTTGACTTATTTAGATTTTTCTCCATGACTTTATGTCCTTGACTGATTCCTTTCAGAATGCTACTCCTCAAAAGGGAAGCGAAGTGAATTTAACCCTGGGTGGTATTGATCTCAACAGTTCAGGCAGGTTGGCTTAGTATCTTTGCTTAAGATAGTTCTTAGCGTGGGTTACTTTTGACAAGGAACACCAAAATGGTGAATGATTCTATTTTTCTCCATGAATTTTCAGCGTGGTTGTCAAAGAAGATAAGAAACTGTTGACTGTGCTATTTCCTGATGGTCGTGATGGACGAGCTTTCACACTCAAGGTGCCTTTATTTCTTATTGTTTTGTTTTCTGTCTTCAATAGTTTTATCATTTTTTTAGTTGTTTGTCGTCATCCAATTGAGGATTCATTTTCCCATACGAGTCATTATATAGGGGAAGATCATGCTCCGTATTGGTTTATGCTCAATTGTGTTACTTTTACCGTATAACTATCTAAAGATGATCTACAGTTCACAAATAAATCTGAAACAGAGATATTATTATCAGTACATTATAAGTTGGAAGCTTGAGTGTATTTATCTGTTTTTCGTTGCCAATAATCTACTCAAGCATATTTAGGATGCTACTAACTTATTAGTTCTCTTCAGTTTATTTAAGAATTGAAAACATTCCCTCAATTTGACCCGCTTAATAATGCCTAATTAGTAGTTTCAAGCTCAAAGGCAGAGCGGTAACCAACTCACAAAGTAGGTTTTAATTATACTCTCTCTGTCCCAATTTATGTGAAGGGGTTCAGAGTACGAGGGTCAAAACACTTAATTTTGACTATGGATTCGGGTATAGATTCTTTAAAAGAATTTGAAATAAAATTTATATATTTGAAAACTACATGGAAAGTACCACAAGCACATAGCTAATGATTCAAAATACTTTTTACCTGTTTGAGAAAATTATAAAAAAGGGCAGCCCGGTGCGCTAAGCTCCCGCTATGCGCGGGGTCTGGGGAAGGGCCGGACCACAAGGGTCTATAATAAAGAAAATTATAGTCAAAGAAATAAGTAGTTTGACACCCACTAGTAGCACCTTCACATAAAATGGGACTGTTGGAGTACTAATTACTATTCACATTGTATGTCGAAGATAGTGGTCTTTATTTATTCTCATGTTCATGGAGAAGTAGAGGTAGGCTGAAGAAGTATCAGGGAGAGGTGATTAGACAGGACATGGCGCAGTTGCAGTTTATCGAGAGGATGTGGAAGACACGGAACAGGGTAGAAGATTAGTAGGTAGTAGCACGTTGTCTCGCTTATCCTTCCTTACTAGTAGTCGTAGAATTTCTCCAATAGTTTCTTGTCCTTTGATTTCTATTAGTATTTACTGTCTCTTGTTCTTCGCTTAGCATACTGTTTTGTTGTTTGTTGTAGTTAGTAGTTACTGTTTCCTTTTTCCTATTTGACCTACTTTGTTATTGCTTTATTCTGTGCCTAGGGTCTATCGGTAACAACCTCTCCACCTCCCAAGGTAGGGTAAGGTTTGCGTACACTCTACGCTCCCTAGACCCCACTTGTGGGATTACATTGGGTATGTTGTTGTTGTTTACTCATGCATGTCCTTGGTAGCCCTCCATGTCTAAGGCATATATTTCATTTTCCTGTATCATGATAATAATGAAATAATTACTCTAAAAGTTCTTTTGGATGGCCATTGCTATCTAAATGGGTTCACTCGGCATTCTTTTTACTGTTTAAATTGTTGCATTATATCATCATGATTATCATTAGCATTCTAGGAATCTGTTTCTGTAAAGTATAAAACTTAATATAGTCTAAGATCTTTGATATCGTAGGCGGAAACATCCGAGGATTTGCTTGAGTGGAAAACTGCACTTGAGGAAGCTTTGGCAAATGCACCTAGTGCCGCTCTTGTAATGGGCCAAAATGGAATATTTAGGAATGATCAGGCCAATGCTGTTGATGTTTCACTTGAGCAGTGTAAGTTCTCATTAGTCTGTTCTAAACATGGCCAGCATCCGTTATGCATCTTGCAGGTCAAGGAACAAAATGTGAACCTACTTGCAACGTAACTTTACTAATGTTTGATTTATAAGCAGTTTTTTTCACGAAAGCAAAAGAGTCAAGCTGGTTCTGTTTTTCTATAC
Source organism: Anisodus acutangulus (assembly GCA_029783415.1). Taxonomy (NCBI): domain Eukaryota; kingdom Viridiplantae; phylum Streptophyta; class Magnoliopsida; order Solanales; family Solanaceae; genus Anisodus; species Anisodus acutangulus. The sequence continues at coordinate 9,370,237 of CM056503.1, read as the reverse complement.
GTATGTATGTATAACTTTAATGAATGTTAGGTATATATATATCCGTTTGTGTGGTATATACATGTCACAGTTTTTCAGTAGGGATTGTTTTGAGAAAGCTTATGAGATCTGTTCTCAGGAAGTACAAATCTGACTGGCCTACCAAAGAGCTCAGTTACTAACAATGGCTTATGCATCACACTGTTCTTTGTCTTGCTATTGCCGTTGCCCGATGTGTTGCCTTGAAATATCATATATGTTTTAGGGATCTAATTTTCAACCTTTTTCTATTTCATTTTGCCTTTGTAGCTAATGATAGACAGCCTGTGAAGTCCTTGGTCATTGGTCGGCCGGTTTTACTTGCTCTGGAAGATATTGATGGAACTCCATCTTTCTTGGAGAAAGCCCTGAGGTTTGTAGAAGAGCATGGTAAGCTTCTTCTACTGTGTCAAATAACTATGGGATGTCTGCTTCTGTAGCATGTTACTTTCTTATGCATCCAGCTTCAAATTCCAAATATTGCTTTCATCTGTAAAGTATCAGTTGTCAGTGGAGCTTATTCCCTAACGCATATTCTTGCTTAAAGAATGAGGAGATCTATATCCATTTTTCATCAAATCAGATGCATTGTTTGGTTTCATTATCTAATTGTGTGTTTCAGATTGTCAAATTAGAGGATTCATAGTGGCTATAGGAAATGAGAAACCAATGTAGGTGGACAACAGCTACGCAATCCCATTCACTGCAGAAATCTATTTTGCAATGAGATTTACCTATTATCCCAGATTACTAGGTGGATGCGATAACTGTATCGATTACGCTAGTAGGTTTCTTTTCAAACCGACTCAAAGCTTCAATTTTGAGATAGAATTTCAAAAGTTTATACCCCCCCCCCCCCCCTCCCCCAATCTTGAAATTTCACTTTCTAAGAGTCAAAGAGTTGAATCTTTGACTATGGGTTCTTCAAAGAAATGATAGAGCACATCCACTGCCAACTGGTAAGTTGGAGGTTCGAGTTGTGTGGAGGCTAAGTAGGAACACTGTTTATCCTCCTCGAGGGGTTTGGGGGGGGAGGGGATAATAAAAGAAGGAAAAGAGTTGGAAAAGTTTTGCAACTTATAATACTTTGTGTCATGTCTAAAGTGCTATTCAGATTTCGGTTAGGGAGAAATAGTTTTGGATTTGGGTTTTGAAAAAAAATGTGCCTGGATTTGGTTCAGGGTAACAGTTATATTTATAAACATTAAAATCCTAAAGTATTTTAGACGCTTTCATACAGGTGGAAGTTATTAGATTAGAACCAGCTAAATAGCTTTCTTTCTGCTACTAAATGCATTGCCAAAATGCAGTTTGTAAAATGGCAAAAAGCTGTTTCTAATTGGGCTGTTTCTGAAAAACTCTTTTGGTTTCCAACACCAATCTCCGTAAGAGAATTTTTCTATGTCCAATTTATGGTTGAGAGTCAGTCAAGTTACTAAATAAAAGTCTTGAGTATCAGTCAAGTTGACTCTGTAGATGGACCAAAAATTAGGACAAGAGATTTATAGTCAAATAGTTCTTTTTGCTAATATGAACACCATGTACTTGCACTTCCTTAGTGCATGCTTTCATATTCTTCTTATGAAAACAGTGAACACTATTTACTCTCAAGGACAATGCTTCTTCCCACTGTACTTCTTGGTTTGCTTTGATGTGATTAAAAATTAAAAGTGGTCTTTGATAATGAATAGATTTTTTGCCAGCTCTCTACTATCATGCTCTAAATGATTTTCTTTTAAGTATGCTTTTGGATATATTCTATTTATTGCTAACCTTCATTTAATTACTACTTCTCATTTCTTGACAAAGAAATTTTAATACTTCTCGTTTTGTGGACTGTTCATTTATTTCTTTATTGATGTCTTGCATGCTCATCGCATGGTACTGATCTTCTACAATTTCTTCCAGGGGTTAAAATTGAAGGCATCCTGCGTCAAGCAGCAGATGTTGATGATGTTGAGCATCGTATACGGGAATATGAACAAGGTCTGTTACCTTGAAATTGAGAGGGTTTCATTGTATTATGTTTTACTAGGTGTTGATACCATAAGTATCTGCTGAAAAAGTTTATATTTTGTCACTACATGTGTAATGATTCTGAAAATGATTTGCCTGGGCAATTGGCGAGTAGAATTCATTACTAGTATCAAAGGTTGCAATATTAAGCTTACTCCTAGTGCTGCACAACATTGTTGTAAAGGCTCATAGTGAGCTTTATAGAGCTGTAGATTTTGTGGAGTGGCTTTTTCTATGTGTATTTAAGCGGCTTCTTCTTTTCGGATGCAACTGAATTATGATAGATGAGATGCAATTATCATATGACATCAGATTATTAACAACGACAACAACATACCCAGTGTAATCCCACAAAGTGAGGTCTGGGTAGGGTAGGATGACATCTGATTATTATTAGCTAAATATATAATAGGTTCTGGACATAAGGGCTGTGAGAGGTCATTTACCTGCCAAAAATCTTATACTTCTTTTCTTCATTTGAGGGGAAGCCTGTACAAGTTTCTGGTGTAGTTCACTTGCCTTCCAATGATTAATAAAATTTTGTTCTATTAATCCAGGTAAAACTGACTTTTCTACAGACGAGGATGCACATGTTATTGCTGATTGTGTCAAGGTATATCCTTCAAAACAGAAGTATAGGGTTTAGATAAGATTGTTTGTCTGAAATTACTTTTGGAACTTGCTGGTCATCTTTATTTCTGCAGTACATTCTGCGGGAGTTACCATCATCTCCAGTTCCTGCATCTTGCTGCAATGCCCTTTTGGAAGCATTTAGTAAGTTTCTTGTCTTAATGTTGGGTCCTTTTAGACTGCCTCTTCTGCTTACATGATTTAAGCTAATTCTTATAGAAGAAAGAAGGATACATTTAGTAACACTACTCCAGGATTTGTAGAGTTGTATATATATATATACTTTCTTCATTCAATAGCATGACATGCATGGTCCATTTCTCATGATGAGATATTTGCGAGCGCCCCTTTGACAGTAATAACCGTGATATCTCTTTTGCATTCTGCTTGAGTGTGTTATTGAGACAGATTTGTGAAGTTTTCTGTTTGGCCCTGCTAAAGCCTGTAACTATATCTGGTTTCTCTTTCTTAGTATTCTGAGAAACTTATGCACTTAACATGTGCATAGTCTTGATGCCTATCAATTTAACGTGTTCATCTTGATGTTGGTTTTTCTTTCGCTGTTCACAGATTTTTACAAGTCAGTGTGTCCTTTCGGAACCAAAAATGTTCTAACAAAGTCAATACTCACCACGAGATTCTCAACTCTTTTCTGTGAAATCATGAGTCCTGTGATCCATGTCTTTACTTCCATTCTTCCATATGAAACAGCTATCTATTAGATTTATGTACTGAAGCGAATTCATATTCACACTAATCCAAATTCTTTTCAACTGGCACAAATGAAATATACATATTTACGCATAGAGTATGTTTGACAACTATGACTTCATAAAAGCTGCTTGTTAATTTGGGCTTAAACTTTGTTGTGAGTCGGGGCGAAGCAAAAAAAAAAAAAGAGTTGAAAAACTATGATCATATAAGTTTTACCCTAGCATGAATGTTGGCCAATAAGAATCTTAGACTGCCTGAAGTGTTCTGTGGCTTTCATCACAAGATAGGGCATTATACATTTCCCTCAACGGCAAAAGTTGGAAGATCAGCTTGTGAGTATCATTTATTAAAATGCTTTTGTGATTGTTGATAGGAACTGAACGGGGCATTAGAGTTAACGCTATGCGTACGGCTATATTGGAGACATTTCCAGAACCAAACCGTCGTTTGCTGCAGAGGTTCTTGATTCTTACCGTTCATGTTATTTGATTTTGTCACTGGTTCCAGTGTGCTCATTTAAATCATTTTGGTATTATCAGTATGGCTTTTTTTTGTCTGAACATTTCATTTGCTAGCAGATAATTTCAGTTAGATTTGGAAACACATGTTGAGATATCTTTGCATCTATGAACGCTGTTAATTTGCAAAATCGTATCTGTTTTGGATTTCCAAATAATAAAAGGGCCTCTTGATATTTTTGCTTATGTGCTTTGATATCTCTTTTCTTTCTTTTATTTTTGGGTGGAAGTTTTTCATCTTTCACTTGGTTAATTTTTACAATTCTTGGTACAAAAGTTTCTGAAGTGGATTGATACATCCGCAAATTTATATTGTATTTGATATATTTGGTAACTTTAAGATTTGGTACATAACCTGCTCGTTAGCTTCATGCAAAGAGAGAGAAGCTTCTCCTCTCTAAAATCAACAGTAAACAAGATAATTTGCAAGAATTCTGGGAATGACATCTGATGATCTTATTTGGTACAAAACCTGCTGGTTTAAATTCTAGCTCTGCTGGAAATGGATTCAGCTAGATCATATTGGAGGCATCATCTTGGCCAGCCTTATCTCTGGGAGGTGATTGCCATCAACTTAGTATGGAAGAAGCTTTTTCTTTGGTGTCTAAAGATGGTATGAGTATAGATTATTCTTCTTCTGAAAACGTGTTTGGTTAAGCAATTTGATTTCCGAGTTGGATCCATCGATGTCATCATGGAGTAAGTTATCCAAAATTACTGCTTGTGTGAAGGTGTCATATCAGGAGATTTGATTCTCTTTAGATTGTTGTCTAAAGTTGAAGCCAATCATGTTCCAGAAGGGAAATGGATGGATATTAGAGTTTTCTGATGTTAGGTCGATGGGCATTTAGTACTAGATGCAATGGAATGAAGAGAAGAGAAGGTATTTGGTGGTGATATTGGTTGGGGGATTCCAATTCATCTCTGTTGTATGAATAACTTTTACCAAATTGTGATTTTTGTGGTGCTTTTGGATATCTATATGAGTTTTAGCCGATATGTCAGGACTTCAACTGTCATTGGAGATGGTTCTTGTTACAAAATTTTGAACTTGAAGGAAAAGGGTACTGACTAGTACCAAATCCAGACTACATCAACAACTCAAATGAATTGACTTATAAAGGTGATGTGATATCCGAAAAAGTATTTGAAAAGAGAAGGGAGGAATACATCTTATCACTGGTTAGAAAACGATCTGAAATTGGAGGTTGCGGCAACGTACCACTTTTGCCCATTGTGAACAAGAAGATGGAGCTTTTCTCACATATTTCAATTCAGACTCTACTAATGAGGAGATGGGACATAGAGAGTTCTTTGATGCAAAACTGTTGACAAATTTAATTTACTTTATTGTGGGTGAAGTATTTGAATTTAAATGCCTGTAGACCAAATAAAATCTTGTCAGTTTTAAGTGAGATGGATAAGCTAGCATGTTTCCTCTTTTATTAAGGTTGCTCAATCACTGAAGTAATTTTTGCCACTTATAATTGTAGAAGCTCTAAATGTTACTTTTAGCAACAGTTTTTAGTTCTCATGTGATTGCTTTTCTCTGATGTCCATCAGGATTCTTTTGATGATGCAAACTGTGGTTTCCAATAAAACTCAAACTAGAATGAGCACATCAGCAGTGGCAGCTTGCATGGCACCTTTACTTCTTCGCCCACTTCTAGCTGGAGACTGTGAGCTAGGAAATGACTTTGCTATGAGTGGTGATAGCTCCGTTCAACTTCTGCAGGCAGCTGCTGCAGCTAACCATGCTCAAGCCATCGTCATCACATTGCTAGAGGAGTATGATAAATTATTTGGGGTATGGCTTATATCATCTTCAGTTCTGTACTTCCCTAGTTGCTTCTACACCTGAATTTTACATTAAGACATTATCATCACATTGCTAGAGGAGTATGATAAATTGCTCGGGGTATGGTTTAATCATCATCTTCAGTTGTGTACTTCCGTAATTGCTCGGGTTATGGTTTAATCATCATCTTCAGTTGTGTACTTTCGTAGTCACTTCTCCACCTGACTTTATATTGAGGGGTAACATTTTTGGTTCATTTGAACCTCAGAGTGCTGGGATATCTTCCTGCTTCTCTGAGATACTCAGAAGACAATGAGATCTTCTTTGTAGCCCTCCAGTTCTTTTCTCTTCAAGTAAAGGTATAAATCTTTGCAGGAAGGCTCTGTATCGCCTGAACTATACTCTGACTCAGATGGTAGTGGATCGGAGAGTGGAGAAGAATTTACTGATGATGATTACAGCTATGATGAAGAAGATGAAGATGATGATGATGATGCGGAAGAGGGCTCTCACGCTGATAATGATGATTCTGATCATGACTCCTGTGCAACAACCAATGAGGTTGGCGAAAGTGAAGATAATAATAAGGTTCTTTCTTCATTGTCTTCACTGTTCTATTCTCAGCCTTCTTCTTTTGTCAAGCGCTGTGTGTTGCGTGATGCTGGAACTTCCTAGTCTCTCTTTCCTATTTTATCCTTTCATTCAGGTGCAGCAGGATGTTTAGCTTCTACTACGATCCATGAAACTTGTGGTTGTTAATATATTAATATTCTAGGTGGCTTTGAATAACTATGATATTAATCCTCACCAACACACTGCATTTAGTTCTTGAGTAGGTTATTGGAAACTGGCATGTTTTCTCATAAATACTTACTGATGAGGATTTAATTTTCTTTCTGTCTGGTGCTATGTGAAGCCCACTTATACTACTTTATAGTGCATTCCTTCATCCAGCCTAAGCTGGATCTCACATATATTCATGACTAATTATGCAGAGCTCTCTAGTTTCTAAAACTAGCTTAAAGACTACTGAAGTGGACGTTGTCAAAACTACTGAGAGCTCATCGAGAAGCCTACCTCAAACTTCTGTTCAGAATGATGTCAATGTAGCGGGCGAGAGTGTTCTGCCTCCTAGTGGTGAAAATTTGAGAGCACAACGAAATGAATCTGGTGAACATGTAGGACCTGGACAGATTGAAACATCTACTTCTCAAAAGTCAACGGATATGTTAAATGGACCTCTACGCAGTGTTCGGCGACCTGCAATCTGGGGGCGTACTCCTGTGAGTACCATTGTATACCTTTGACTCACAATTACTCAGCTAAATGTGACTAGTTTTTTCATTTGCCACTATGTTTTACCTTGGCCATATCATTTCCCATACATTTTTGTTGCTTAAATTTTACTTTTCTGAACCAATCAAACTTGGACATCCATGTATGAATTTTTTACTTCTTTTATGACTAGAATATTGGTGTATTTCCTGATATTTTATTTCTTGGTTTACCTTTTTGAGTTTAGGCCAAGAAGAACCTCTCCATGGAATCAATTGACATCCCATTTGATGAGGAGTAAGTGATGCATTTATCAAGAGTTAAAATTCCTTATAAAGATGGTCAACCAAGATATGTAAGTGAAAGCACACCTACTAAATGAAAACAGTTGGAGAACGATTTGCATGTATAATATATATCCTTACTAAAAAGCGGAAGAGAAATGCAAATATCAAATATGATCATGCGAACAACACTTGCACTCTCTGTTGATCAACCACGAGTCCACGACCTATGATTCCTAAACCCAAACACCCCTCACATTTTATCCTGCCTCAAAAAGTGCCTTCTGTTCTAAATTATGTTAGATAGATTTTACCATTCTGGTAACTGTTGTGTTTGGACTTGTTTCTAGAGATGAAATCCAGAGGCTTGAGGCCATTAAAGCTGACTTGCAAACTAGGATCGAAGAGGAGGTACATGTTATAAGATTCTTTTTTCTTAAGAAGTCTAGTCAGTTTTCACCTCTGAATTACCTTTTCCCTAATTTTATGTTTACCTTTCTATATGTGGTCTTCATGCTGCACGTATGTCTTCATTATAGGCCAAAGGCAACGCCCTTTTGCAAGAAAGTTTGGAGAAACGAAAGGATGCTTTGCATGAGCGTCGTCTAGCACTTGAAAAAGATGTATGTGCTTTACTCCTTTCCTTTTCCTCTTATTGTTTTTCATTGGGTGCGCTTTGAAATTTTTACTTCTCATTCCTTCTTAAAACCTCTTGATCCTCCATGCGTTTGAGCTGATTTCATACTTCCATTTCTCGCTTTGCATTTTAACATTTTTAATTTACAGCCATGCTGGACTACTTTATGTGTTCTCTTATTTGCCCGTTCCGTTGCTAAATCCTTCAAGACAAATATATCCTAAATATTTGTAGTAAATCATATACTCACTTGGTGGAGGAATTACAATATTTCCTTGCTACAAGTATGGATTATTGAGAACAACACGCAAGGGAGTGGGCTAACAGTTAATGAAAGGGATAAAAACTTTGGGAGACCGGAATTCAAATCCTAGCAGAGACAAGCTCTAGAGACAAATACACTAGATGATTTCTTCCATCTGCCTAAACCTTGGTAGGTAGAGTTACCCCGTACCTACGTTGGTGGGAGGTACTGGATACGTGAGACTCAAAAATCCCGTGCTATAGAGTGTGGTGAATTGAGTGCTCTTCAAGTCATAATATTGAGCATGCTCATTGAGCGAACATTCTCAATAAGAGATCTCGAATTGAATCAGTATATGATGGGGCCAGTCTGAGATTGAGGGTCTTCTCCTGGGTATGACTTTTGATGTCATTTCTAGGATTTGTTTTCATGTTTGTTTTATGCAAATACGTATTTAACAGATTCAGTTTTGTCACATTTATCCCATATAATGAGGAAATGGGCAGTTTAACTAAAATGTCCAGTTAGATCTTTTTCTCTGACTTGGTATTTATCATTAATAGGACATGTGCATATCTTGAGTAACTCCACTATCCTTGCATAGGTGATGCATAATGCTACACTATTACCAAGAAAGACAAGTTAATTAATCAGTATATAAGTAGAGGGGCAACTTCTCTTTTCCCTTTTTAAATTTTTATGATCTTTTCTTTTTAGAACTAAGGTGGGTCAGACCATTTACTGACTCCTATCAGCAGGGAAGTGCTTTATGGTCCATTTTCTCTTCCTGTTCTCTGCAGGACCTTCTTGTCACTAAATAATAATGGCCTAATCATATTTGTTGCTCTTATACAGACTCTTTGGAAAAATCACTTTAGTGTGTTTGTGGGAGTAACTTTCTGTTTTGCCTGAGGAAGAGAGGGTGTTTATATAGGTGGCTTACTTTTTAAATGTGGACCTTTGCATTCACTTAGGTATAATGTGTCGGAACACCTTTGACATTGGAGAGTTTACTCGAACTCTATGGATATACTTGGATGGTTATATTGCTGTATGCTCCGACATTTTTGCTTACGTGCCATCACCTTGGACCATCTCCTTCTATTAACATCTCAAGCTCTCTGCAACTCTAATTTTAAATTGTTATACTGCTTTCCTAACCATTGCGGGCATTTTAGACCAATTTGCAGGATTTACCTATTGATAGCAGCCCAAGTAGCAAGGGCCCAAGTAATAAGAGTGAAAACGAAGGTCAAAACACAAACCCGTGAAACCTATACAATTTGGAGAACAGAGTGTAAAATCAACTGTAATGAGGGGAGGGTACTCACACAGGATGCTTGCTCTAAGGAACCCCCTAAACTTGGTTCAGAAGTCGAAGAGCAACAAAGGCTATGTTAAAGGAACCTCACAAGAGTTTCTTCAATCACAATTCAACCGAAAGCTATCTCTGAAACTAGCTTAGTATTGGCTATTTATAGTAAAGCTAATGACCTGGCCCATTAGGGTTCGGTACAACTCAAATAATAGACAAAATGCTAAAATAGAACCAGCGGATCGGAAGACATAGGATGCAATTGCATCTAGCTTGATGCATTCACATAAAGGCTGTTGGTTTCCATACTTGCTCACTGGTTGAGCTATGCAATCACATAGCCTTGGGTGCATTCGCACCTACACTGGAAGCCTTTTATGCCTTGATTTTCTTCCATTTTGAACTCAGATGTATGGCCTTCATGCTTGATCCATGAACTTCATCATCTGGCTTGAGTTGACTTGTAATTGACCCTCGGGGAGTACCATCACCTATATATAGGACCTTTCCTGGTTGACCCATTGAAATAACTCAAGAGTGATGAGCATTTGTCAGGAGAGTAGCTGATATGATAATTTTGCTAGCAAGAAACTGTGCATCTACAAGCACTGATGATGATTTTATTAAGATGGAGGGGAATATAGTCTAGTCCATCCAAGTAGCCAAACTCAAATTCTAACTCATTTCTACGTTAGACTATTTTGGTTTACTTGATTGTTCTTATTCTTTTGTTTGTTTCAATCACAAGGTATTTACTCACAGAGGAGCGCTAAAGAAGTATTGTGCAACTGTAGATCATGTAATAGCTCCAAGGAGCTCAGAAATCTGAGTATCTATATAGTTCTTTAATAATCCCATTGCTTCACAAAGTTCAAAATGTTAATACAAGAACACTTATTACAGTAAAGAGTGGCTGTTTGTCCTTAAAACATCTCCACATGATGCACTGTGGAGTAGCTCCACAAAACTACGTTGCTTCTTGACTGGAATCATAGACCAAACATATAAAACTCAGAAGCTGATAAAAACTTGGTTGTTCATTTTCTTCGTATATCCCAATTATCATTAGTAAATAGAAGCTAAATCATTCCCATGTGCAGAATTATAAATGAATGCAATGAAATTGTTGGCATGCCCAGGTAACAAGGCTTCAGGAGCAACTACAGAAGGAGAGGGAGTTAAGGAAACTTTTGGAAGCTGAAGTTGAAGGCAAATTACCTGCCTCTTCCAGTATAGATGGGATGGTCAGTTTTCTTTCAACTTGCCACTTTATGGCATGGCTTGCTTATGCTAGAACTATAATTTTCTTCATGGTATAGATGAAGGAAGAACTTCAGGAGATTGGTCAGGCAGAGGCAGATGTCATCAATCTGAAACAGAGGGCTGATGATCTTGGATTGCAACTTAGTAAACAACGTGAACATAATTCCAGACTTCGTGGTGACTCAGGCCATCAACCACAGCAAAGTCTAAATAATCACGGAAAAAGGTAATCCTTGCTTCTTCCTATTTATGTTGTATGGCCATGGTACAATCCTGCTTCAGTTCAGTTTTAGATTGTTTTCACTACACCCTTTTGCTCCCCAATCGCCTGCTTCTGCAACCATGCTACTCATATCAATGAAAGATAAGGAAAGAAAATGAAAGTTTTTGGTATGTTGATTCCCTCTTATCTAGGTTAAATTTCAAGAATGCACTTGTTTCTACATTGCTGCTTGTGTAAGAAGACTTTTAGTCTATAGGTTGATGTTCTATGGAGTTTTGATGCTTCTAATGCGACGAGCCACTTTGCATTGTTATTCTATTGGAATCTGCTCTAATTTTGTTTCTTATCCTTCACCATCTCGATCTTGGTGCAGCAAGGATAAACATAAGGATATGGAAACTAATGCTTCAAAAACTCTTGATAAGACCGCAAGTAAGGTACATATTTCATTGTATCCTTTTACCAAAAAATGAAATTTTCTGGTTTTGCACTGATTGAGTATAGAGAAATCTCACACTGTCTTAGTTTATCTTTTTCCTTTTTCTAGAATTGGGCCCATCCATGGGGGATGGGTATGTCTTGTGTCCCCCGTACGTTTTAATTAAGTACTTCATTCTTTTTTCTTTCTTTATTTGTATGGTTTATTCTTTTAAAATCCCAAGTCTGACATATTGGCTTCCATTCTCCTTCTGTCATCGCCGTTAAATGGTTTCAACTGATCCAAATATTTCTGATATGGAGTATAGATATATATGTGAAAAATCACTAAAATTACAAAACATAAAAAAATTTAATTTCAAACCTATTGTTTCAAAAGTGTAATGAGTTCATGGTAAGAACCTAAAGGTTGAACTCGTCAAATATAAATCCTGGAGCCACCTCTCCGTAATAGTGCACTCATCTTCTTGAAATCCTGGATACACCTCTGTCTGAGTGTGTTACTACAAAATAAGAAAAAGAGAAGGCAAATGACCATCTGTAGGTCAATTAACATGCACAAAACATTAAGATAGTAGTTATATGTTAAATATATGTGGTTGTCTTTTACCATTTGCAGGTGTGATTAAAAAACGTTATGGACGTGAAAGCAGTATAAATCTAGTTTAGTTTGGCTGGTTTATTATGCTATATAGAGTTTGGTACTACTAATTGTATCACTTTGTCACTGTGTAGCATAGCCTGGTCCTCAAATTGTTCTTGTAACAGATGTTCTGAAAACCATATACTCTAATTAGCACGGAGCATCCAGGTAGTTGCAGTTTATGAGTAATGTAGTTTTCTCTGCAGCACGAGACCAATTTGAACAAGGCAGATAGTGAGAAAGACAATAGGAATGAAGCACAGAGTAAGCAAGCAGATTCATCACAAAGTCCCAACTCTTCTGTGGAAGCGGGGATGAGCAAGGCCCCTTCAGCCAGTATTAGAAAATCTACTTCTAGGAATGAGGTAAGTTTTATGGTTTATCTAGAAGTTTAAGTTTCTATTCTCTTTTTCCTGTGGGAATCAACAAAAGCTGAGTCTCAGGTTGAGGCAAATTATTGAAATTTTCGTAGTTTAAGATGGTTTCGGCGAGAAATATGAACTAAAGCTTGCCTATGTTTTCCTACTCTCTTCTCCATATCAGCTGGATCAAGTATTATACTGTTTATACTGCCTTGCTCAGACACGTTAAGAACATTGGACATGTTTTTTGGCTTGAGAGGGAGTTAAAAAGGATTGTGTTGGGAGGGATTCACCTGTTAATTATGCATTTGACATAAGATCTTTTAGCACATAACATCAGTATTTGGCATAAAAACATGTAGGCCAATCGTATAAAGGCTGTTCAATCCTATATTCTATTACCTTTTTCTTTTTTTAAAGGGTTTTTTAATCCTCTATATCTTTAGGATCTACGAAATTTAATCAACATCTTTGATTGACAGGGAGCTAATACTACTACATCAGCATTAACAAAGCTGTCAAACAGGCTCAACTTCTTGAAAGAACGTCGGACTCAAATTGCAAATGAACTCCAACACCTAGACAAAATCCAGTCTGATGAGCCTGTTAAAAACAACGAAAAAGGTAAAGGGTCCGAACCTCAACACCCTGACAAGGTTCAAGCATCTCAAAGTCAAACATCAGAAAAGAATAGACCGGATGATGGAGGAACAATACAGGAAGTCCATCCAAATTTGGACAAAGGAAAATCAGATAGCTTGTCAAATACGGAAAAAGATCGAGCTGTAATCCCTCCACGGACAAACTCAGATGATGCATAGTCATTTTTGGACTTCCCTAGTTTGCAGTATGTCACACAACTTTTCAGATATGTATTAGGCTGAGAGTGGAAGATAGTGAGCGTGCTTGTTGCATAGGACCTTGATTGGTGCCTCGAGAATTGGTTGTTGATTCCAGCCTTGTCTAGCTAGATTCCATGGTGCACGATACGTACAGGTAATCTATCATATTGAGGAGAAGTTGAGTGGCGTGAAGCGCTGCTGAGCTGAAGTTTTATGCATTGTGCTTGTCTGGAAATAAAATCAATGCATTTGTATAGGTATGTGGCAAGTAGAAATCTAATCATCTGATTTAGCAGATTAAAGCTATCAGATAGTTTACTGATAAAACTAAGATAAGAAAATTTTGGTGCCATTCAATTGTATAAAATGTTGATTGCTTCCTCTCTGGAAATAAATTTTTTATTAGGACAGGTTTAACTAAGTAACCTGCATTACTTCACTTTCTGTTGTTGCAATCAATTTATTCGTAACTATGACGTTTTTAATATCCCACTTATCAGCCATATACTTTCTAGTTCATTATAAAGAAACAAAGTTCTTAAAACCTCTGCGATATATATCGTCCATTCTTTTTGTTATTTATTTCACTTAACAAAAACACTCTCCATCCGCTATTGGTATTTTAAAGCAAAGAGTTTCATATAGCAAGCTCTTTGTTTTCTCTGTGTATCAGTGATAGATGTCATATGTTTCATTAACAATGGAAAAGTCAACTTGCACGAAAGGATAGATATTATGCAAGAAGCTACCAGCTTACAATACACTTCAACTGTGTGATATACAAATGCCTCATTTCGACTCCAAGAAGTTATTTTAAGGCCACTAATTGTTGGTTTTGAAGTTGTAAGTGCAAGTATGCACTCAGTTGACTATTTATACCAACCATATCATATAAGATCAGAAGAAAAATGCACTTTCCGAACTCGCTATTGAAAATTGATAAAAAAAAAAAAACACCATCTAATTCATTCAACAAAGTTGTAAACTAATTGAGTCCAATGCCTAAATGGCATGTTTCTGAAGCCTAAAGACCAAAATGGTATGTGAAATATTTAACATATCGAAATGGGTTGTGTTCGTTGGTTAACTGGAATTGCAACTTCCTTTGACGACAATTATTAACGTTGCCGTGACTAATTAAAAAAAACAATTGCAGTGTAATTTGTATTTATTCTTTACCGTTGGTTGATTTAAAGCCTGCAATCAATTGCTAATAAATACAGTTCGTGTGTTAATCAACGAACTGCAATTATTTTTCTTTTATATTTTTTAGGCTTCAAAAAGATGTCATTTAGGCGCCGGACTCTAAACTAATTGCTGCTTCCCCTTCATTACAAGAGTTACAAGTCAGTAAGATGGTGAAAGAACAAATAATTATATACATTACCAAATTAAATCGTCAATATTTATTAGCACGTCATCAGCCCAACTCATCTCTTGTTGGTAGTCGGAGCAGTACTCTTCGTTCATCTTCTGAGTTTTGTCCATATTTACTTGTGCTCCTAATTCACAAATCGTTGCTGGTTGTTTGTCATCAGGTTCATGCAACATTGCTTCGAGAATTCCCACATCTTGTTTTGTTACTCATAGCAATATTAGCAATCCTTTATAGCTGCTCGTAATCCTTTAATACGGTCACCAATCATGTTGTAGCTCATTATGGAAGAATTAGTAACCCTTTGTACGTTTACTCATAGTCTTTTATACGACCATCATATCCCGTGTACCTCATTATAATAATATTAACAACCCTTTGTACGGCTGCTCGTAACCCGTTATACGATTAACATTAGCATTAACTTCAAGCTTTTAATTTTAACATAGTTATGACATTTAGGAGACGTTTGGACATGATTTGAAATCATAATATGAAATCAGTGATTTGAAATCAATCAATCATGATGATTTAAAGTTGAAGTTTTGTTTGGATATGCACTTTGAGTTTCTTAAGTTGTATTTTTTTCTCATAGACATAAAAACCCACAAGTTATGGAAACCATCAAATTTTCCCAATTTTCATATAAACTTACCAAATGAGTAAATCATAGTTCATAACAAAATTAATACGCTACTAGAAAGGCTTTCTAAAAAAATACAACATCAATTGATCAAACTTTAGTTCAATAAAAAAGAAAATTAAACTTGAGTTGTAGTGTAACTATTCTTTAATATAATCTTCTCACATTGTATGAACAATATCTTAATATACTACCAACTTGCAGATTTTTTAATATTTGATAAAATGACTGGTAAACATGATTAGTAAATATATTTACCAACTTATGAATCTTTTTTTATAAAATTTAAACATGTGGGTCAAGTTTTACATTTAAAAATAAAATATTGAAACCATGATTTGGAATCCCAAATCACACCTTTTTGGATCAATTGCTCGTACCGATTCTGTATTCACTTGGCTTCGCTCAACTCGTCTTCTTGGATAATTCTCAAAGATGGTATTTCTACCTCTGCTGGTAACACAACTTCTGTCACATAGACCAAAAGATACGGCGTTGTCCCAGTAGAAGTCATGATTGTAGTGCGATAGCCCAAAAGTGCAAAGGGCAAATTCTTTTGCCAGTGCTTGTAATTATCAACCATCTTCCGCAGTATTCTCTTGATGTTTTTATTGGCTGCTTCGACTGCTCCATTCATCTTAGGTCGATATGGAGTGGAATTGCGGTGAGTGATCTTAAACTTCTCGCATACCTCATGCATCAAATTACTGTTGAGATTGGCTCCGTTATCTGTTATAATCGACTCAGGAATTTCAAATCAGCAAATGATGTTATTGCGGACAAAGTCAACTACCACTTTTTTTGTCACTGACTTATGTGACGATGCTTCTACCCACTTCGTGAAGTAGTCAATTGCCACTAGAATGAATTTGTGTCTATTTGACGCGGCAGGTTCAATAGGACCAATGACATCCATGCCCCAAGCTGCAAATGGCCAAGAAGAACTCGTCACATTGAGCTCGTTATGAGGTACCCGGATTAAGTTGCCATGAATCTGACGTTGATGGCACTTTTGCACAAAGTGAATGCAATCTGTTTTCATGTTCATCCAAAAATACCCAGCTTGCAAAATCTTCTTTGCTAAAGTGAAACCATTCATATGAGGCCCGCACGTGCCTCCATGTATCTCTTCAACTAACCTGATTGCCTCTTAGGCATCAACACATCTTAACAAACCTAGATCTGGAGTCCTCCGATAAAGTACTTCTCCGTTTAGGAAGAAATGGTTTGCTAACCTCCGAAGTGTCTTCTTTTGAGTGCTGGTTATACCTTCTGGATATTCGCCTACATTGAGATACTTTTTAATGTCGTGGTACCAAGGCCTCCCATCTAGTTCTTCACCTATGTGGAAACAATAGGCTGGTTGATCCAACAAGTTCACCTTGATAGGATCAATGTAATTCTTATCCGGATGTTGAATCATGGAGGATAGAGTTGCCAGAGCATCATCAAATTCATTTTGAGTTCGTGGAATATGTTTGAATTCTATCTCGCTGAACCTTTTGCACAATTCTTTCACGCAATGCAGGTAAGGAAGTATCTTCACGTTCTTGGTGGCCCATTCGCCTTGTACCTGATGAATCAATAAGTCTGAATCAACGATAACCAACAATTCTTATATGTTCATATCAACAGTCATTCTAAGTCCGAGTATACAAGCTTCATATTCTACCATATTGTTGGTGCATGGAAATCCGAGCTTCACCGAGATTGGGTAGTTCTGACCCGATTCTGAAATCAAGACTGCTCCGATACCAACTCCTTTGAAGTTTGTAGCTCCGTCAAAGAACATTCTCCAACCCGAGTATTCTTCTGAGATATCTTCTCCGACAAACAATACCTCCTCGTTCGGAAAATAAGTCCGGAGAGGCATGTATTCTTCATTTACTGGGTTTTCAGCAAGATGACCAGCTAGCGCTTGTCATTTGATAGCCTTTTGGGTAACATATATGATGTCGAACTCACTTAACAAGATTTGTCATTGTGCTATCTTTGCAGTAAGCGTGGGCTTTTGAAAGATGTATTTGAATGGGTCCATTTTTTAGATGAGATACGTGGTATATGCAGACAGGTAATGTCTAAACTTTTGTGCAACCCAAGTCAAAGCACAACAAATGCGTTCCAGCAAGGTATACTGAGCTTCATAAGGCGTGAACTTCTTGCTCAAGTAGTATATAGCTTGCTCCTTCTTTCCTATTTCATCGTGTTGTCCCAACACGCATCCAAATGCATTTTCTAACACAGACAGATATAACAACAAAGGCCTTCCGGGTTCTGGAGGCACCAAAACAGGTGGATTAGACAGATATTCCTTGATTCTATCAAAAGCTTGCTGGCAATCTACTGTCCACTTGGTAGCAGCGTCTTTCTTCAGTAGCTTGAATATTGGCTCACATATCACCGTTGATTGCTCTATGAACCTGCTGATGTAATTGAGACGATCGAGAAAACTCATCACGTCCTTTCGGCTCTTTGGAGGAGGCAAGTCTTGAATAGCTTTTGTCTTCGAGGAGTTCAATTCAATGCCCCTTCTACTCATGATGAAACCTAACAACTTCCCAGCAGGGACATTAAATGCACATTTTGCAAGATTTAACTTCAGATTGTACTGTCTCGGCCGGTCAAAGAATTTCTTCAAATCTGTCAAGTGATCTGAAGCCCTTCGCGACTTGATAATAACGTCATCCACGTAGACCTCGATTTCCTTATGGATCATATCATGAAAAATAGTAGTCGTGACTCTCATATAAGTGGCACCTGCGTTCTTGAGTGCGAACGACATTACCCGATAATAATATACTCCCCAAAGTGTAGTGAATGTTGTCGTTTCTGCATCTTCCTCATCCATTAGGATTTGGTGGTAACCAACAACGCAATCAACAAATGACTGCAATTCATGCTTCGCACAGTTATCAATGAGTATGTGAATATTTGGGAGAGGAAAAGCATCCTTCGGGCTAGCCTTGTTGAGATCCCGATAATCCACGCATACCCGTATTTTCCCATCTTTCTTTGGCACATGTACAATGTTGGCTAGCCAAGTGAGATACCTTGTAACTCGAATGACATTTGCATCGAATTCCTTGGAAACTTCTTCCTTGACTTTTATACTCAAATCAGGTTTGATTTTCCTCGACTTTTGCTTCACCTGAGGGCAAAATGGCCCATATGTGCTCAGACCTGGCATATCGTCATAAGACCAAGAAAACACGTCGATATATTGCCTCAAAAGATCCACCAATTCTTTCTTTTGTGCGTTTCTCAGATGGACGTTGATTCTTGTTTCCTTTACAGGTTATGCATCTTCCAAATTTATTGCCTCTATTTCATCTAAATTTGGCTTTGGTTTATTCTCAAAATGCTCCAATTCGTCGGTCGATTCTTTCTGCTATGAGTCTTCCTCATATTCTTCGAAGTCTTGTTCGTCGTTTGGACTTTGTTTGCTTGTTTCATTACATGTCATATTCACATAATCGACAGATTTATTAGTTCGCATGCTGAAAGAGAAAAGAAAATTTATTAAACAAAATGAATTTTGAAATAGCAAAAGCAATGTGGATTTGTCGTTTAAGCTTTCAACATGTGGAGGCAAAATACATTAAATGCATAAATGCGATTCATGTCTCAATTTGAATCGCATTATTTTGTTAAGTACTAATACAATTTCTACCAAGCCTCCCAGAGAAACAGGGTCGGGGCACAGGTCCAATTTTTTAAAACATCTCCCTGCTCTACATCCCAAATGGTTGAGTCTGTTCGGATGCACCTAAATCAGTCATTTTGCTGGATGATCGTGCCTTTAATCTTGTGAAGTAGGGGTGTTCCGCCAGTTTCAATCAACACAAATAAACCAGGCAAAATAAACCTTCTTCTAAAAAATGAAGAAAACCAAGTTAGTATAAGGCGAGTAATTATTGCTTCAAATAATATGCACAAAGTGGAAAATAGCAAAAATAGCAAGCGGATCGTATGGAAATCAAATGTGCGTCCTAACATGCATAGGCCCTCTCTTATGCCACAGGTGGGCCTAAACGCCAAATATGTGAGATTATGATAGATTGATCCAAGCCACTAAATTGAAATGCTTTCCGTTTGAAATAAAGGCTGAATTCTATTGCAATAACAATAATGCATACAATAATAAAACTGATTGACATAACATAAAGTGCCCATATGACCATGATTAAATCTTGCTCTTGATCACACAGATGGGGAAAACAAAAATGAAGCCCCAACACTGCTAGGTCCGGCTTCTGCGTCTTCTAGGTACTACATTATGTTTTGCATTTGATGTCATATTTCAGGGGTAACTACTGTGTCTCTGAGCCGAAAACTTCTTGTCCAAATTGTTGTGCCAATATCCTCAAATCTTTGTTCACCTTCGGGACTAGGGTATATATTACCATGATCTTCTCGCAGCCACGCGTGATATTCTGGAATACTCCCTACCTGACTATCTCCAATATCTATTTTGTCAATGTTATTCCATTCATCGAGAATTTGCCTAGCTCTGGGGATAATGAAATTCGGCCTGAACTGGATTTCAGAAACTCTCATATTTGCTCGGAGAGGAATTATTTGCTCTTGGTCAAACTGTCGGAGTACGAGGAGTGGAGCAAATGGTTGGAGGCCTTTCAACCCGATAATCTCGATATAATAAAGCCCTCTGCATCTTATATAAGCTTTCTTGGTGCTCGAGAGCAACGGGTATTTCCATTGGATCTTATCACTAGTGCGGGATGCCAAAAACTTGTACCAATCATCGGTGCCGACTGGTGACACAAACCGTTTAGTCCTGTCGTAAAAGCTGACAATTTTGTTTGACTTGTTGAACCATATGTCTACCATGTTCGGGCGCTGATAAAAGTGTTTTATCGCCCATATCTGTAGGATAAGGTTGCAGGCTTCAAAGAAATTTGTTTCGCCTCTTTTACATTTCCCTAGAGCCCGAAATATCTCCGCTAAAATCATAGGAGCCAAAGTGAGTTGTGTGCCATCAACTCCTTCAAAAATTGCCTGAGCCACGGAACATATGCAAGTATCGATCTTCCCGTACCCAAGCGGGAATACCAAAGTCCCCAGTAAAGCGATAACAAATGCGATAGGGCGCCTAACTCGCCAATGGTCGGGAGTTCAAGAGAATTCTTTTTTGAACAGCTTGTAACCATTTCGACAGCCGTATCTCTCATAAAGATAATCCAAAGAGACCCAGTTATTTTCAAAGCATCGAAGCTCCTTAGTGTTCTTCAGCCCCAAGTAGCGGAGAAATTTCTTTCCAGACTGACCGTGCGGGATAATTTGTCCTCTACCTTGGTAAATTAAGTCGGTGAAATAGTTGATCTCTTCCAAAGTAGGTGTTATCTCAAAATCTCTGAATTTAAAGACAAACTGATCTGGATCCCAAAATCGAATTAGTGCTCTGATCAAGTGCTGGTCGGGGGAGATATCGAACAATGAAACGAGACACCCCAATCTCCTCCTAATTGCCATTTAGTTGGCAAGGTCAAAATTTGTCCACCATACTTTCAGCTTATCCGCAATCCCACTCACCATCCTGATTTGCGGAATAGATTACATCCTATAATACAAATATACAAAAAAATGAATATACATTTTCCAATTTCGGCATGTCATGATTAGGCTTGGATCCGTCTATCATTATCACGCTACACATAATATGTTGATTGGTCGTTGGGTTGTGAGACTCGTCGTCAATTGGTGGATTTCTTAATTGTGGAGTCGATACCAAGGATCGACCCACCTAAGATGTATGCATGCATGACTTAAGATAAAGGGTGGTATAACTCTATCCTAAATCTTCTAAGATTTGACTTACTAGACCCAAGGTTCCCGAGCGGACTGCTCGAGTGAGAAGGCTACGCGGCCACCGGATGGTCCGGACACCCCGCGCATACGCCAACCCTCCTTATATTTGAAATAGTTGAAAGAAAATTTTGCGGGTGCACAAAACACACCTCGTGTGTATGTGTGATAGTGTCAATTTTTCGAAGTGGAGAAAATATTGGCGGAATGCCAATTTAAGAAAAGCAGTAAAAGAAAGTAGCAATTAAGCATACAAAATTTTCATGAAGGAAACAATTTTAAAGCACTAGATCAAACAAGGAGCAAATAAAACGCAATAATAATTAACCTAGGTTTGCTATGGTTAAGAACCTAATTTCCCCAGTGAAGTCGCCATGTTGTCGCACCCATTTTTAACCCCACCCCCCACCCCACCCGCGAAGAAGATGGATCCAACATGGTCGCGACGTATTGGTGATTTCTAAATTAATTAAAACTTAAGGAGTCGCCACCTCATTATTCTACGGTGAATTATGGCACTTAAATGTTAACATAAATGCAGTAAAATGAACTCTGATTAATGATATGCTAATTTATGAAATTCTAGGTAAGGGTTTTTTATTATCCTAAAGGGAAGGGGTTAGGCATCCTTTAAGATCCGCTAACTACGGTTATCCGGTCAAACTTAAGTTAATTATTATGCTAAAAAAAATGCATGTTTAAAAGTATAAAGCTAAAGAATGTTGCAAGTAGTTAATTAAAAGAGGCATTTTGACAACATAATTTTTTTTTCACCACTTATTCCTTTTGAGGAGTCTCACAAAGGTGATTGCAGTTCTGAGAAATAAATTTTTGACATAAAATCTAAAAAAAGCATGCAGGACATTGTTTATAAAATACATGTAAAATTGATTTTTTGGATAAAAGCATACATTTGTATGGCATTGCTTATAAAATACTTGCAAAGTTAATTTTTGGATGAAAGCAAGCATTTGGGTGGCATTGTCCATAAAATACCTATTTTTGGCAATTGATAGTAAGGAGAAAAGTAAATTGTTTGTAATGCAAAGAGGTGATTTTTTATGGAGGTCATTTTTGAATTGCAAATCAGATAAAAAACAAAACCTTATTTGTATGATTAATAATGCGAATAGAGGATGACCAAGTTGTTTTGAAAGCTTGAAACATGCGTGACGAGCCTAAAATAAGCTAGCGGCGGGTTTCCAATTTTAAACTACCCTATTAATTTATCCACTTAAGGCCTAATTATTCTAAGTATTCTAATGATCACACAAAATTGAATAATTAAATTACAACAGAAAAAATAAAGATGGCGGGATTAAGGAATTAAAAAGTAGCAACTAGGCAGATAACGATGTCATCCCACCCTATTTGTTTAGAAGTCCCGAGGCAGGAGAATGCAATGAACGTGGATGCGGGTCTTCGTTTGACAATAGTCATGTTGAGTCTCATATCAAGACTCTTCGTTGCTCCCGTTGCATTTCATGTAAACGAAAGAAAAGGATTAGTAAACGGAACATGAAAATATATATTCATGAAAAGTAATATGTTGTTGGGCTTGTAGGCCGAACAGTTCAATCAGATCGGCAGATGCAAAGGATATGGCCCCGTGGGCCTCAGATCATGCGAAGAGAAGGGGAAAACCACTATCACAGTTAGAAAGCATCCTAATTATACCAGTTATAAATAATCACTTTGTAAATAAAATTAAACATTTATCCTACATATTTAGCTAATTAAAACTAGGCAAAATAGTGAGCTCAAAAGGTAATAACTTAGAGGACTTAATTCAGGTTCGGATTTAAACAACCCACGTGACACAGACACGCACGATAAACAGGCCCAGAGATTCAAATTCTTAAACAAGAGAGAAAAGGGGCAAGGCCCAAGAGCACGCATCAGATTCCAATGGGAAAAAAAGACAAACATAGTCAGGACCATAAGAGATGAATTCCCCTTTCATTTATCCAGACTAATGCAATATGCACAAATACACTCAACAAGGAGATATACAAA